>JAYKKI010000097.1:7802500-8100000 GCA_039881145.1 Druceiella hillmani | reverse complement strand
CTGTAAGGCAAATTGACCCGTAGTTCTTGTTCCTACATACTTTATCAAAAATGAAAAGAAATATTTTCAGTGTTTTTCGATTATCAATCTTTAATTACTTTTTCGAGGAATATTACAATTTATTTATTTATCTTTTTTGGAAGACTCCTGGTACAGAACTCATCCTCGAAAAGGGTGCAAAAGAAAATTATAATATTTAACAGAATAAACAATTTTTTTAATAAAAGAGACCTTGTACATTTCGTCTCTTGTTTTGTTCCTTGTGTGTTTTTTCATGACGGTCAATTAATTGTGTTTACTCGTGATATAAAAATAGAGAAATATCAGTAATATTGCCAATCTGTCTATTTTTGATATTAACTTTTTACTACTTCATAAATATTTGAACATTTGATTAACATATTGCTTTCTCATAGACTTTATCCAATATGGATATATATATATATATATATATATATATATATATATATATATATATATATATATATATATATTTATATATATATACACACACATATTGTGTCAAAACATATTTGTTTTGTTAAGCTTTTCTTTTATATTTCACGCCTTAAAACGCTGTTCTTGCTCAACGGAATGACATAATTTTTTGATATAACAAGAAAATGTTTAATAAATATTTAAAACATTTTTTTAACAAGTTGCCAAAAAAACACCTACCATCTCATTTAACAGTAATTTTATTTTTTAAATGTGATATTATATTCGACTTGTTGCCAGCTTATGTGTAGAGATAAAATTTATTGTAAAATACTTCGGGCCTTTATTTATTTGCTATTCATTTTGTAATTGAAAAATTGCGAGATTAACTTTAAAAGCACACTTCACTTTGATTTGTAGAAAGTTTAGCGGAAACTTTACTTGAATATTTACAGTAAATAATTCACTGTTAGTGGGAAGAAGTTCCCCCCAAATAATTTCATTTGTGTCCCATCACCTATTTGGAAGAACCTTTCACCAAAGTAAATTTTGATGTAGGCATAGTTAGAAGTTTCCATAATATCCGGAAACCATTGGAAGAAACTAGCAGGTTTATTAGTTGTTAAATAATATATTCATCTTCTATCATCTGATATGAATAAATACGTAGAGCAGCCAATTGAACGAACGTGCTTTATGAACAGGAAACATCTAGAATAGATGATGTTTTTAGCTCTGGATTGTATAAATTTTCTACATTATTGTTTTATATATTGTTGTAGTCTGTGCACAATCGTAATAAAAAACTTCCAGGCTATAAAAGAATTATTGGAGGTATTGTGAATGTTTTTTATAATTCTAATTTCCGTTAATCTGACATCATCATATCTTTTTTCATTACAGATCACCTACAAATGTAAAGTGAGTGCAACAATGAAGAATTTTACCAAGGTCATTAATAAAACCATTAAATAAACCAATACATAAATAGAAACTTTGCTGAAAACTAGAACTCGTTAAATGACTAATAAATTGATTATATTTGCTCTTTCTTAGCTTCACTAAGAATTTTTATTTATATAATAGCCTATCAATTAACAAATATTTTATTAATTTTTAGTTATAATTCTAAATTTCTATATCCATAATTTTAAAATTCTGTGAAGTTTATTTCAAAAAATATATTTAAATTGTAAAGTTTTGCTTGTTATAACAATGTATAATGTCCCAAAATAAAATTTTTTTTAAATAAATTGTTTATTTTTATTTTTACAGTGCCTTTATTATTACTCAGAAAACATGTAAAAGTTTCAATAAAATTTACAAGTAATAATACTGAAAAATTTGGTGAATTTATGTAAACATCTGACAAAATTTCACAAAAAGGAATGTTGTTTGATAATTATAATTTTAATTCCAACCATAGAGAAGCTAATTCCAAAATATAAACTTTATTCATTTATATTGGTAAATTTTAGAATTACTATTATCTAGTTTTAGAATCGTCACGTGGAATGTTTAAAAAAAATTAGTAATATATGGAAAATGTTAAACATATTTTAAATGTGGTTTTTAAAATAATTAAGTCAGATTTGTATTGTTTCAAATTAACCGTTAATCAGCAATCCCACACACTAAATAATAGGACTTTATCTTGTTGGGCTGCGTTTTCCTCATGTTTGAAGGGTATTCCGCCATTAGATGTAAATAATTCTCTGGTACACATTGGTAGTATCAGCTTCTGTAATAACTATATTCTACTGTATACGATCAATCAATTTGAATCTTTTCATCAAAATATTTCCTTTTTTAATTATCTCGATGCTTATACGTTCCTTTATCTATCTATCGAACTTTTGGTTCTTAGGGAATATGTAACACAAGAAATTGGTGTTTGGTACACTTACATTTAATAAGAAACTTTGGGGAGATGGCCCAATGAAAAAATCCAACTTCTTTATTATTGAAAGTTAACAAACTTTTAAGTACAAAAGTACATTGTATATAGACCTAGATTTATTATTGCATTATGCATTTAATGTGGCTATTTCCAAATGTAATATACCAAAGAGAATCGGTAATAATGTGTTGGAATGGAACCTTTGAAGAATTTCTATATTTCAGTAAACAGCTGTGCTCCAGAGTTGTATTCTATAGGTCTACATTGCTTTATAAATTGGCAGCTTATTTTTGAATAAAATTCATCATGGACGTAAGATGTAATAAGATGTAATGCTCTCTTTTACTTAGTATTTCTCCAGTGAAACAAGGAACCCTTTATAGTTTTATCACGTTCGTTCATCTGTTTACAGCCTCACAGCTTCTAAAATTTTGGACCTATATGTAAGAAATTTTTCAGCCATATACTTTTTTACATAGAGAGCCCAATTGATATATTGCAAAACATTATTTTGTTAATGTAATATACAATGAAAAAATTATGTTACAAGTGAATAAAGCGGGTGCAAAATATTTCTCATATATATATTTTAATATTGCCCATGCAATCCATCGGTTGGAATATAATTGAGTACTTTTGAGTAATTGGAGTACTTTTTATTTTTAACTACCTATTGCCAAATATTAAACTTTCAAATCATATAATCCAAGTTCCTCTTCGCTCTAATTTTTAAGAATGAGTTTGACAAACTTTAAAAACAATTTCGGATATTGTTAGATGAGAACAAACATAGATTCAGACTCACTTTGATTAGATTCTATGATGATGGTTGAATGAAGAAAGATTGAGCAGTCTATCAAATGATGAAAATGAGGTTCACTGAAGTAGCTTATGGATACTCATCAATAAAATATTTCAGTAAACCTCATCTTCAGTTATAGATCAAAGAAGAGAGACGAGTAGTTGATTCTTGGTAGAGATCCCGAGTGATGGATAAAGTAAACAAATGTAATAATGGTTTGTTTTTTAAAAGTCTAGAAGTTTTTTAAAATTATCTTACATAACTCGCATCGACCATTTCAAGTGATACAGACTATTAAGAGATCTTATTTTGGGCATGTATCGACATGCACTCGGTCACTTTCTTTCCACTTTCATTCCTATTTATGTTACCGATGAATAAAGGTAAATTTTGGTGATTTTAGGACAATCAAGGATATTATATTTTTATGTTAGGCTCACATGTATTTTATCAACCTTTTCATTCTTATGTCATTCAACAACATTTGATTAATATGTGCAGCTATTTTAATTTATTTTATATTTTATTTGCTGTGCCATCGGCAGCGTGTCAGGGGTAACAAAACTGTCTAATTATGTAGTTTGTTTTGTTGGTTCTAAATCTTACTAATCTTACTTAGTTACTTCTTCCTTTTTTTAATTATATTGGCTAATGAAAGAAAATTCCATAACATTTGAAAATATAAAGTCAGAATTATCAATTAATTTTGTTTTCATATATCTACATACCTTTAATTTTTTCCATATTTTATTTATTTATTTATGAAACTTAGAAATCCATATATCTACAGATACCTAAGTACTATGGATGATGAATTTATTGATATAAAAAGAGTTACAATGTAAGAACAATAAACAAAATAAACAAAACTTTTTTTTATTTTTACTAGAAAAACATTTGTAACAAAGTAAAAAAATGTTTATTAGAAAAACATTAGTAACAAAGTGAAAAAGGCAGGACTCAGAACTGCGGGAGCGTAGCAAATTTCCTTTCTCCTGCACTATTATACCTGCATATATAAGATACTTTACTCGACTATTCATACATATGCATGCAGAGACAGGTAGATTGTGAGTAACTAGGCACTTTGAATGATGCACTGTCCTTGAAAATCAGCGCACAGCTTGGGCCCGCCCCATGTTTCATAATTTCTCAAAGACCCTTTGTGCATATTATGTGATGAGATAGTTAAGTAGCTGTCACTACAAAAGTTATTAAAATTTGTTGAAAATTTGATTGTATGATAAGATAGATAAGTAGTTGTCACTAGAAGTATTATTAAAATGTGTTCACGATGACTAAGTCATATTATATGATGACTTAACTAGCTGTCAATATAAGTCTTATTAAAATTTTTTCAGAAATTTATTGAATGATGAGGTAACAACGTATCAACTTTATTCAACTTTTAGATGTGTATGTCTCACAGCCTCGTAAATATGTTTACTTTATGCATAGAGCGTAAAGAAATTATATTCTTTTATATTATTAACTTCTTTCTCAAACATTAAATTAAGATATATACCGACAGTGTCAGCTTATTTTTTAAATATAGATCAAAAAAAGCATATAGAGCGACTGCTTACAAGAGGTTACGTTATTATAATAACTAACATAAGTAAATTGCAAAGAATTAAATTTAATTCCGTATTATTTTAATTAATATAGTTGAGTATATTTATATCTTGCATATAACTGCAACTTGTAGTTGCTTATTCATAATAATACTAATTGAAGGAGCAGCTTATAAAATTTTTGTTCGAACACAAATCTGAAACATGCCATTTAGGAAAACCGGTCATAGCACGTTGGTAATGTCTTTTATTCTTTATTATTATTGACTTCTATCTTTATCATATTTATTAATATAAAAGTTGACACATAACAATATTAACAAAATAGAAACTCAGTGCAAATGTAAATGCGAAGATGGAAAATTAAACAAAAGTTAAAAATAACATTGTTTTTCCAGTATTTGTTCTGCTGACTGAAGTATGTTTTTCATTATTATGCTGAGTGATGTTTTTTAATGCGCTTTCTAATACTTTGTATCAGGCTGGCAACAAATAAATCTGTCACTTTTTACAGCTATTCTTTGAATATCATGGAAGCTTTTGGTACATCTTTTATATAAAAAAGGGGTGTCCGAACTTCTATTAAGTTATCAACTGTGTTTCAATGAGGCCTCATGCTTACATACTGCAACAGAAGAACAATTTCATGCTTTGGGGAGAAGTTAATGCAATCAATTTGGCTCCAATACGGGCTAATATTGATAAACTGAGATGAGGTATTTATTAGTCGTCAACCTAATATTTAAGTTAGCCGAGTACATGAAGATGACCAAGCAAGTTCTGAAAAAACTGACTGTATCATTGATATCACGCTCTATTCACACAAACCATTTTAAGCTACTTTAAAATCTAACAGAACACTTATCCGATGTATGCACAGAGTTTACCGAAGTACTCATTTTAATGAGTAAGGACATATTTCGCAAACCGTTTTGAGATATTGACACCAAAAAAATTATTAATGGACAGAACATCAAAATCATTACGTAGAAATTTAAAATATAGGATGTAACTTATTTGCACAAAGTGAGTTGGAATAAATGTAGCTTTTTCTAAAGTTTCCACTGTATTTTGCCGTACACTTATATTTCTGCAAAATCTAGCCAAAGATTAAACAAATGGACGTCTGCATATTTACAACCAAGATGTTTTGAAATTGAATTGACTTGAATTTTCTTTCATTTCAACCTTTTAATATGGATGTGACAAATACTCATGTGCATTTCTCCAGTCAGTGGATGTCACAGCAATGATGACATGTGTCCAATAATCAGGAAGGGGTGGGTGTGGCGCAATGAGCACATGTTCCAGTGTCTACATGGGCTGTTAAACCCCGATAGTTCCTTTCAATGTGCACACTGCTTATAAGAAACAATTGCTCTCGGGCCATTCAAACAAATATGTTTTTGTTAATACGAGATAAACATTTAGATAATTACATAGCAGAAGAAAGAAAATAAAGTAACAAATCAAATGGTTATACATTTGTCTATAGTGTGATTTTTATTCCGCGCGAGAGGGCGTTTTGGTGCGCCACAAGTTTAATAACATAAAATTGTTATTAAAATAGGTGACTTTTATATTTACATTTATTTTTATTACATGTAATCATCTTTTAGTCCTTTTTATAGTTACAGTAGAAACTGTATTTTGTAAAGATTTTTCCTTCATAAACCTTTTTATTTAGTTTATAATTTTTTAAATTCTTAAGTACATAGGTAAGATACAAAATGTTGTGATTACATTTCCTCTCTATTTATATAAAACATTTCATTATAATATAGTCAATACAAGATGCATTCATTGATTCATTGCAAGATGTATGTCATCACTGTTACTTAATTAAACGTAATTGTTTACGGTACTTAATTAAACATTAAGATAATATAATTAAATCTTAAATCAGATCAAAGGGAATAATGAAGCCAATGAGAAGAAAATCTCCTTACAAATGTAAAAAAAATCAATGGGTAAAAGGTCTGATACTACTCTTATTAGTGCAATAAATGTTTATGTCATACTTATAATATGTTTAGCGATTATCCTTGGGCCTCTTTTATTTCCTGTAATGATATAATAAATAGTTAGTCCCAGTTTCTTAACATATTTACTCTCTTGCTAAAGTCTATCGAAGAAATGGAACATTGATAAAAACGATTATGCTACGAACGACACCGGACTTCAATATTTTTACTGCATGAAATTCATTTTATGACATGTACACTGCAGATAGACATTCTTGGGTAACAGCATGTTTAATTTCCATTATTGCTTGTTTAAATTTTTTATACCACTGTACATTATAATACAGGAAAATTAAAATATATTTCAATAGCAAGATATTTTATTTTCATTATTATATTCTTTCATTACGCTTTCGTGAAAGATGCGTGCTTGTTTATAACCGATATGGATATAAATAAAGAAAAACAGAGAATTTTGTTGAAAATTGTTTTAGGTAATGTCAAACAATATTTTGTATACACCATAGAATGACAGTTTATTTGGATAATTCTGTTCTTCGATGAAAGATGGGGTTCGAATCTAGACGAGTGAAAAATTTATTTAAATCGTCAATCAGAAAAATGATATATATTTTATTTTTCATCTAATAGTAAGGTTATATTTTACAATAGATTTAATGTTTTTTTTGTCTACGGAACTCTTTACACTAGCAAGATGAAAAATTGTTCAAATTATATCTCACTGTATCTTCCACAGAGATGTAATGAACTTATCAAAGGGAAAGCGAAGCTTATAGACAAAATCCAAGTAAAATTCGAAAAAGGCGAAAAGATATATGAAATGACACAAAGTAGGAAGTTAATAATTAAAGCAAACTTAATACTTCTTATGTAAATACATAACAATATTCAAAAATAATGAATTACCTTAAATATACTGTACCTAATGCTCCATTCACATATATCATATTATAAATCTGGCGTATTTGTATGTCGCTATCTACGCGTTTTCTTAAATATTCTTGTTACTTTAATAATAATAATAAATGAAGAATGACTGTCATTGATACACTCTACTAGAAATATTTGGTATTCAGCATAATTGCCATGGCAAATCAAAATTGATTTGTCATACATTTTATATTTTTTAATTATTGGGAATTGATTATGTATTAGAAATTATTCTTATTTCACATTATTTATTAAGCCTTAAATGAAATAAAATAATATCCATCTTAAATATGTTAAAACTTTCAGGATGATCAGAAACCCTTTGCTCTCTTTCAGGATTTACAATTAAAGATGTCATATTTTCTTAAATCTTTTAAATAATTTATTGTCAGATGTGGGGTAGCTCCCAGCACAGTATTATTTTATTATCATGGCTAACTTAACTTATTTCATAGTTCTATGATACACTCAAAATCTAATCAGACAAGAAAATGTATTTGATTTTCAAAAAAGTATAGATGATAGCGAGATTACTTAGTCGGTTTTGCCTCTGGCGGATCTTTAGTAATTTAAAATTGTAACTTTTGAAAAAAAAGTTCAGCAGTAGCAACAGAAAATAATACCGTCAATAAAATACGAAGTATCAAGTTCATTAAATAATTAAAATTTATTTTGGAGGCGTAATAATATTTCCATCAATATTTTGTAAATATTGAAATTCTTCAACAAACTCTACAGCATTTATATTTCGTTCATTATGAATTTTATTGTTCAATACCTTTTAAACTTTTTCACAAAATACTAATTGTTCTTTTTCAAACTTTTTAAACTTTTCGATATTCAATAAAATCTCAAAATTATTACAATAAAAGTATTTCAAATCGTTTATCCACAGATATGATGACTCATGATTAACATTAAGATTAACATCAAAGTAAACAACAAATCAATTTATACTTTATTTACAACAAAAACTTAGATTTAAATCCAAAATTTGTTTACAAGTCTCTTGTTTTAATATTATAAGTTTGACTCTGCAAATAAGTGATATTTAACATTTCTTCCAATAAAGCCAGAAAAAGAAATTTTATACCATACCTCCGAAATCTTATTTTATACCGTACCTACTATTTTTTATTGTCTTAGCCTACCACAGTTTAAAATAATAAAACATATTCTTCTGTACTAATTGTTGCGCTTTTTAAGTTAAGAAGTTGTACACAAACTGAAATTAATTCTTGTGACTACAGTCAGAAGGTACATCGTAATATATAAAAAACTCAAAATTAATTACTTCATTGTGTATTTTATCTCTGAGATAATTGATGTGATCATGTATTTGAAACCATTATGAACATTTGGATATAATTAAAATATTAATAAGTTACTGTTAACTTGACTATTAATTAGTATGCATTTTTTTATCATGCGTTACACTTATGTACACAGTGTATGTATCATATTTCAAAGATGATTTAAATAAAAAACACTTGTGCAAACTAAAATTTTAAATTAATGTATTTGGGAACTGGTACTTTACAAAGTGTACCTATAAAAATTATTATGTTTTGGAATGAATGAAGAAAATAGTAGATTACTTGAAAATATTTGCAAAGATACTTATAAAAACAAATTTAATTGTTTCTTAAAATTTACCCAAAAACAAATATTTGAAAAATAATTTATTAAGATAATGATGATTTTTATATATTTTATGTAAACAAGCATCTTATTATTAATAGTTTCATGTAATAAATTAAAAGACTAAATAACAGTTTTCACACATTGAAAAATGTAGAAAATGTTAAACTAATTTTTTATGTAAATGTGCCGATATTTACATAATGGTCATGTTCCACAAATACCCTTTCAGAATATTTTGTGTGTACAAATTAAAGGAACAAAGTGATCCAAAAATATATATTTGTTTTAACTTTATAAAAATATAATTATTTAAATATCTTTTTTTAATTGTTCAAAATTTTGTGTGTACGGCTATCAAAATTTATTTGCGAAAGTACAGTTAAGGGCTAGTTAGGTAATTTTAGTTAACTATTCATTTTGATATGAAAAATCTCTTCAACTTTCTTGAATGGGAAAAATCTATGCATAATCAAATCCATTATTTTTTCGTTTCCTAGTGTACATATGTTCGTAACAACATGTGTTTTACAATATGTACAAATGGTAATTACGACGTTGTTTGATTTTAATTAGATTCCATTACACTTACATCATTTTGTAATTGCAAGTCTAATCATACTTCTCGTTTCTGACAGTACTTAAGTGAGCTTTGTCTGTGAGAGTCACAATTTTTAGTAATCAGGTATCCAATTATTTACATTCTTTTTAAATTATTATCAACAAAATAATTATGGAATTTAAAATAGAAAGTAAAGAATCAAATGAAAACATTTAGTGATATTTTCATCAACTATTCTTTCCACATATTAATGGATCAATCCAACAGTAAACTTGTTGAGAAGAAGACGTGTTATGGATTGTGATTAGTGTTAAGGCAAAGGAAGATAAAGATTGTACAGGACAAAAGAAATAGTCTCCCACATCGAATCAGTTCTATGTAAAAGTCTTATAAACTCATGTTTATATTTAACCTAATTTAAAAATTTTCCTAAAATTTATTGTAATAAAAGATTTCAACTTCTAATTAAATTTATTCCCATCTGTTTAATTTATAATTATACTGTACACTAATAAAGAGGGATAATTTAAATAAGTGTACGTGCTAACATACAATCATCGCATATGTACTTTGATTTTCAAAATCTTGTATTCCTAAACATACTCACATACACATATACATATATACACACACATATATATACATATATATATATATATATATATATATATATATATATATATATATATTTATATATATATATACATACATTTATATATATATATATATATATATATATATATATATATATATTTATATATATATACATATATTTAGTTATATATATATATATGTATATATGTTCATATATATATTGACACACATAAATAAAATGTATATATGTAAAATATCCTCTAGAATAAGACGATCTACAGCCTTTTTGAATCAATCAATGACCTTTTTTCCTTGAATAAATTGAGGCATCCCTACCTCTTTTTAAATAAACATCAACATAGACCTGTAAAATTAAATTATATTGCTCTAATAAAATGTTTAGCTAATTAGCTTAAATACAACATGTAAGGGTTTTCAATAATATCTAAATGTTTTAGGACACAAAATTAAAATATGAACATTTTCTTATTTTACCAGTGTAAATACTGTATATTTACTGTATATTTAAAATGGTGTTAAAATGCCAATTGACAAATATATATATTAACTTTTAACATAATTTTATAACGTTACCTTAATTGATTAATACATTATTATATGAGGTACAACTTTTGTACCTAAAATGTCTAAATTTCTGATTCTCAAGCCAATACTGCCCACAGATAGATTTCTTACGATGTGCTGTCACTAGGATGGCTATAGTTTGGTAATTCAAAATAATGTACAATACATGTAAACCTATTAATAAATGAAGTAAATAAAAATCATGATTCAAATTTCAGACCAAATTTTGAATCTTTTCGTAATCTGGGTAAGTCCTCATGAAAATGTCTGCTATACAACAGGATTCTGAGATCAAGGAGTTCTATAGGGACACCAGCATCTTTATCACAGGAGGAACAGGATTCGTAGGGAAATTGATTATTGAAAAACTACTCAGGTAAGGTACCAGCAGTAGATCTTATAACAAAGACTTTAGTAAAATATATTTACACATTTATTATCAGGAAAAGTCATCATGGGATTAGCTCACCGCAGTGACTTAAATGTCTTAGTCTATACACATTGGCTTTTGGGTTAACTCTAATATCATTGATATATAGCCATTGTTCTTATAATCCAGAAATCAATATCGGAAATATTTAGCGTTAAAAATATTATTTGCTTGGAAAGTATTTGTTATAGGCAATTTTGTGATGTTGAAATCTGTAATGGTATCCATATTTTTCTATCATGTAGGCAATTGAATAATGATATTACTAACACTCTATTTTAAAAATAAATATTGAATTTATATTAAAATAATATTGTCCGATGAAATAAAATCTGAAATTCAGTAAGTTGAAAAATTTAAATAAATTATGTAGTAAGTTCTACATCTTAAATAAATTACCATTTGAAATAAAACAACTGCTATGATTAATATTAAAAATTTATATAAGTAATTAGTTTTTTAAAATTGTACCATATTCTCGCGTTGTGTGTTGGGTTGATCACAAGGCATGATGCTTTTGACATCGTAGTGCACTGTGGGGACTTGATCTCGATTCCGGGCTGCTCAATGAGGAGAGCTGGACTGATTTACTACTTGGCTGTGAGAAGTTGCTCTCGTAACAGTAAGTCTGCTATAGGCATCAATTGTGTACACTGAAGTAACCAAATCAATAAATAAACCTATTTGTATAGTACACACAAATAGCTAACCTTATAGTATATATAAGAGTCTTATATTCTTTAAAAAGTGCAATAACTGACACCGTTCACAGCTGTTATACCATTATTTTTATATTGTTTAATTTTTTTATAATATTTCTATCGGACCGAAATTATTTCTGTAAACCTAATAAATCAGATTTCAGCTGCAGACTGGCCGCTGCAGATAATTTGCTAAATTAAGCAAGTTACTTACGGTGACGTGAGCAGTTACCTCATAAATTGCACATATAGCATCAATTGCATAATTATTGTAGTGGTGCTTCTCTCTGTTTAATGATATAAACGGTTCCGTTAGGTCTTTATTTCTGTTGAAACTTCAACATATTCATATTAATATATGTGCTCACGGATTAATCTCACCATCTTAATATACAGATATCGAATTAACTTTTTTATTTTTCCATTGATAAAGTATGTTTGTATCTTGAAAAAGTATGATTATATGTTCGTGTATAAAATATGATCAAAGATCGTAACAAATACAATTTAGATTGTAAGATGAAGATGACTATTGAGACTACAGTGTCTTCCACTGGAGTGACATAAGCACCGATTAATCCGTAATAAAATGTTATTAAAACTTGTCTCATCTATAGAAAGATTTGTTATTAAAATTCTAATTCCAATAATGCAATATGTGACCTTGTAGATATTGGATTTATATAGATTTATATTCCAAGAAAAGCTGCACCATGTTACAATACAGTTTTTTTTGTATAAAAAGTGCCAAATAATAAGTTTATTCCTCAAGATACTTTCCTGAAAATTGTTCAAAGTTTCTTTATTGTGTTTTCCTTCATCGTTTTCTTTCATCAAGTTATATTTGAATTATATTTATTCACTTTTTTTTTTCTACTATGTAACAAAACATGAGGAGTGAAACATTGCCGTGGGTGGATACGACCTAACAAAATAATCTAATTTATTTTATTTACACCATATCACACAAAAAATTAATTCCATATAATTTATTACAAATATACTAACCTATTTTATGAGGTTTACTGATTTTTATGTTGATACAAATTTTGTTCAAGTTTTGATAATTTTATTCGAAGCTTACTTTGGATGTTTTCGGTATCAAGTAGGTATGTGTCTATGAAATGTATACTTTGATAGAATAATATTTTATCCTCTTAGTTTATTATCAGAATAGAAACTTTTTAAATTCATTGTGCCTCAGCCTTTTAGTTTTAAAAGTCTATGTATTAATACCTAAAGAGAAAATTTGTGCACTGGTATAAGTATATTGAAGAGTATGAAATATGGATTAGTTAAAGTTTATATGGAAAACGAGCACAGGAAGCTAAAATTTATATATAATATGTAATAAATATACATTAAATTATATATTATAATTACATTAATTTCATTCAACGATAAAAGGTTATGTTCATACTGTCAATATTAAAAGGATTATGTATTATGAGTTATACTTTTATCAAAAAAACCTCAATAATGTTGAAACTTACAAATTTAATGAATCACGGTTAAATTTCGACTACCGAGCGACCCCTAATACAAATAAATATTCGAGTAGACTCACATAATTGTTATTATATAAAATTAACATTTGTAGAAATATTTTATTAAGAAATTATTGAAGTGAAACCTTCTTTTGTACTGGCAGATCAAACACTGATGGTCAATCCCGTAGAGTTTTACTAACACGACGTTATCCTAACACCATTTGTGGGTCAATTTATTAAAGTGATTCTATAATACTACCGGTGATTTTAATTAAAACGTTTGTTTGAATAACAAACAAAGTTGACTGGGGCTATGACTGTTCATAATTGTTATTATTGCCAAAAAACAATTTCCACGTCAAACAAATTTCACATTTAATTACTCGACTATTTGACTACAAGTACAAGAATTTTAGTTCATACATTTTTTTATTTTTCCTTATTATTGCAGTAGAATGGAAATCGGATGCAGATGTTTGCTAAAGTTATCTGTTATTATTAATGTTTTTGAAAACATATTATTTCCATAAAGTATACAATTTTCATAATTAAAATGGGAATTGTTAATACCTTTATTTATAGGTATTTAATGCAAAATGTTGTTGATCATTTAAAAGTCCGCGCAGATGAAAATTCTATAAAGCAACTCGTTTGTCCATTTGTGAAATAACAAACAGTATAGAAATATTGCATTATGCTATTTTGGGATCAATTCAATCATTTATGGAGTAAGATTTACTTTTATAGAAATGGATTAAATAATATAGCAATTTGAAATATGGATTGTCTATATTATTTATAAATATGGTTTATTTAACAAAACTATGCTTAGAATTTAATGAAAATACACCAAATCCTTCCATATTCAGACTAAAGTTATTTTGCTTTACAAACATGAATTTTACTTTCAACTTGACTTGACATTGACTGAACGTTCACTTTTTAGCTTGACAAATTCACATTATTAACTTCAGTATATATGTAACAAGACCAGATAAGATATCCCTCAAGGTATTTTTGCTTTCTTTATGCTCTCAAACCATATTTTTATATACAATTTCTTAATTAAATAATTATATGCTCCAAATATCGTATTGTGAATATGACAATATCATTATATGATATCAGATGTTAAATACTTAGTTGTAACATAGCATGCTTAAATACCCTCATTGGGTTATTTCTGTCACACATTTTCATTACGCTGTTTGAATTGATTTATATCTTACCACATTTCGGCAGTGGCTTCAAAATACAGGAATTCTCTTTGCAAAATTATTTGATTTATAAAAATGTCTATTGTTGCAGGTCATGTCCAGCAATTAGAAAATTGTACATTTTGTGCAGACCAAAGGAAGAAAAAGAAATTAATAAAAGGCTAGACGAACAATTCGACGATGTTGTAAGTTTCATAGATGTTTAGTTTTTATGAGTCCATCTGTTTGTCTTTGCACTTCCATGCTTTATGCCGCATGTTTGGAATAATGCCGAATGCGCACGAAAAATAAAAATATGTTTGGTAGTTGAGAAACTAAAGATCTTGTGAAATTTAAATGTTGTACCAATCTGTTTCACATTTTGTCTCACTGTTTGCTCACTTTGTTACTTGGAATAGTATTAAATAATTTACATTTAGAAACGTTTAATAAGAATCGAAAAGAATTTATCTAATGATCATCATTTTAAAAAAAAAAGTTGTTGCTTATTTAAAAGTAAAGAGTACAAACGAAAACAATTATAGCTATTGAATTAATATATTTGAAGACAACAAGTTATTTGAAGCAAAACAAATTTATTTGACGAAAAAGTACTACAAATGAATTAAATTTTACATTGTTTCATATTTTTCCAGCTGTTTGATAAAGTGAGGGAAACAGATCCACAATTCAAATCCATGATTGTGCCCATACAGGGAGACTGTGCACAGAACAATCTAGGTATCAGTGGAAAGGATTTGGAGACATTGGTTAATGAGGTTCGTAACATGCAAAAAGTGTTTTTGGCTGACACATTTTGGAAAGTTTTTATTGCGGGCATTACAGTGATTTTTTTAAATTTACATTTTCCTGAGTCACTGCATGTGTGCTTGTTTTAAATTCAATGTTCGTTTGTACATACTTGTGAAAATATATAGAGGATTTTGGGATTTATTAAGCAATGTACCCATTGCAGTCTTTATATTGATAACATTCTAAGTTTGTCTAATTTATTGGTTCATAGTAAGCTCATAAATTTAATCATTTGGTCTTCCTACCAGTTTATTAACAGCCTCGCCTTGGTAAAGATTGAAATTGATTTCTTGCATTTTTATGCTTATAAATACACATTAAAAAAATATCCTTGCCTACATATAAGATATTTCTACCAGGAAAGAAAGTTTTATTTTTAACATATTTTTTTATTGTTGGTTGTGTTGGTAATTTATTCGTATATTTTTTGCCAATTATTTTATCAGGATGACATTTCATATTATTTTTTTGTTGCTTTTAATTATTAATTTCTACTGGTATTCATCAATTCTCTTTAACCATTCATTGACTTTATCCAGTATAGTTGTGATAAACTCCTCATCTCAACATGTTCGTCTTTTTCCTCATTTATTTGAATTTAAATATTTCATAGTTTTGTTTTTGTCATTGCATTAAGGTATACTCTTTTAGTATTTTTCTTAGTATGTATATATTTTGTATATATACATATACATGTACACACACACATAGCAAAGTATATAATTTCTTAAAAAAAAACAAACATCCTGTTAATTTTATTTAGGTATTAAAAGAAATAATAAACCAATAACGAAAAGTTAATTTGGTCCATTAAAGTTTACAGCAATAGTGAAGTGGTAAATTCATTATTTAGATCTTTCTCAATATTTTTTAAGCCCTATGATTAATATCGATGAGGGTACTGAGTCATGTACTGAATGTTCAGAGATGAGATTTAAAATATAATATGTTAAGTTAGTATAGTTCAATACATTTATTTTTTGTGTAGCAGTACCAGAGAACTAAACAGAATCTATCACAAAGGTCACAGTTTTATTACTTGCCAGGTTTATTACTTGCCAGGTTTATTCTTGCCCAATTTTGTTTTGTGCTTTGCTGCTGCATAGCTTTGTTCCAGCAGTTTCAAGAAAGATATATAAACTTCCCCAACATCTCTGGTAGGGTGTGTTAAGAGTACTGTGTTCGTTCTTCTCTTCATCGAGCACCTTAATTTCTGCGAATAAAGCATAAACCAAATATGAAAAATTTCATTAAATGAAATTAGAATATTCTCGCTTCATGAATGTTTTGTTTAGGGTAAAAATCAAACAAAACAACACACAATATATACACAATAATGTGTGAAGAGTTACCCTCCCATGAACGCCAAGTTTTAGTTACAAAAATTCAGGGGAGAAAATTTTGATCTCTACGATCCTAATCCAGGGTGACCTCTTAGATTAAATGTAGAGAAATTAGAAAACCTTATTGTAACAGGACTTAATGTGGGTAAGTTCATTTTATCTATTTTGCTTCCACACTGCAATAGAGAAGCAAATCCATGCTTTCGAGAAGAAGCAGAAATGTTTTTTGGCCATCACACAAACCAACATTCATGAGCTGAGAACAGCATCTCATTATCAGACTATTACTGGTCAACGTAATATTTAAAGTCATTTTTAAAAAAACTTACATTTAGGTTATGAAACAATGCATGAAGTGAAATATAAATGGTAGTACAACCATGTTTGTGAAGAATAGTGATAAATTTAAAATTGAAAAATTATCTACTTGAAGTTGTGGTAAAACTCAAGCTACCACAAATCTCTCATATATAAGGTAAACAACAAATTAAAGAAAAGCTCTGAAAGGGTAAAAACTAATAATTTTTGTCATCAAAACAATTTTCAGGTCAACATAATATTCCACTGCGCTGCAATAGTTCGATTCGATGAGGCAATCTGTACAATCGTACGCACTAATATCCGCAGCACACATGACGTTCTCCTTCTTGCTCATAAGATGAAGCAACTTAAAGCATTTGTCCATGTCTCTTCAGCTTATTCCAACTGTGTACATCATCATATAAAGGAGAAGATGTATGACCTACCTTCTGATGCAATTAGTGGAGACCAGCTGATGCAACTTGTGGAGTCTACTGATGAAGATACACTTATTAAGATTACTCCAGGGTAGGCAATGTATTTCATAACTATGAAATGGTGTTGACTACATTATATGGTAATGACACAATTTAAATTTCAATTCATCAACAAGGACATGAGTCATGTTTATTAGCTTGAGGTACATGGGACAATAGTGCTGTAACTGAATTGTCATATATGTCAATATTTATATATTGAATATGTCATAATCTAAGTAAAATATGAGTCTATTAGTTACATAAATTAATGATTTATGAAGGTTTTGGCTATTAATTTGTGATTATATATGAAAAAAAGCTGCTCTATCAGGGGAAACTAGTCTGGCTTCAGACTTTGTTTCGTGACAAAACGAATGTCCAGCCATAAAATCAATCCCTTATGATTCAAATAGGTTCCAACGCAAGATATAATTGTCTGAATACTGATATATATAACCTGAATATATTGCTAAAAAAGGATAAAATAAATACTGAAATGAAAAGAAAATTAAAAATTGTTTTTTCAAGGTTTCAGAGCATTTTTCAGTTCCAAAACAGCAATTTGCCTGCCAGCATAAAATATTGCTACTATTTTCTATAATTTTAAATAATTTATTTGTGAGGATAACTTTATTCTGATGTACCTAAATAGTAAAATATCTATATAAATATATATATATATATCTATATATATATATATATATATATATATATATATATATATATATATATCTATATATATGTATATATATATATATATATATGTGTGTGTGTGTGTGTGTTTGTGTGTATACACACACATATGAGGGACCTTATTTAAGATTAGAAATTATTTGTAATCAAAATTTAAAAATAAAAATTTGTTTCATGGAACAAAGAGATTATTCTAAAAACATGAAAATGTTTGAAGTTTCAATTGAACAGCTCCGGTAGATCTGCAGTATAACACAGTAATAAATTGAACAGCTTTGGTAGATCTGCAGTATAAAAAGACAGTAATAAATTTCCTTTTTTTATATTTCTAAGTATAGTTTTAATGAGGGAGATTAATTACCAAGTAAATGAATGTTTTGCTTGGTTCTATAATCGCTGTTTACATTGGTTAAGAGTTCGTTCACTTTATTTTCCAGTGTGTAGATCATGTGATATAATAAAATTTTTGCCCCCTTCCTTTTATTACACAGTTTTTTAAACATTCATTTGAACACAGTTGTGTTGAGTTTATTGTATGCTGTGTTGCTATATTTATTAAATCTATTTGGCAAGTGATTAAAAGTTATCTTTATATTTTATAGATTGTTGGGGGAATACCCTAATATGTACCTATACTCCAAGGCTGTAGCTGAAAATATGGTTAAACAAAATTCCAGAGGGTTACCTGTTTGCATTGTGCGCCCTTCAATCAGTAAGTTTGAAATGTACACATTTCATTTGAAGCGTTGTTAAGTTTAAGAATTATTAATTAATATCTCTGTTCAATATTTCAAGCCACTCAACATTTGAATATTAGAAAACAATGGAAGAAAAACGTGATTTATCTCCTACATTACATGAAATGATTTCTTATCTAATTTATGGAAAGTTTTAATAATACAGAATTTTTGCTTAAATTGTTGTGAACTATCAGAATTGTTTTCCGGAAAGAGATTTATGTCATAGCTTGAAAAATGTGGAAGAAATATAGATCAACTTGAACAAATACTAGAACTGCTTTATTAGCTAGAAATATTACTACATAAACTTATTTATTTAATTTTCTTAAAGTACATATCTCATTCAATAGCTGTTTGTTACAAGGGTAATCTCTTTCAGCCAACTAACCGCCATTATATGAATATGTGTTGTGTCGTGGAAGACATTGAATGCAGTTGAATACAAATTAAATAACAACAAACAGTGTGTAAATTAGTAAAGAAATGATACCGCAAAAATGACGAAAAGGGATTGTATTTAAAAGGAATACAGAGAAAGGATTTGACTACGGTCATTATATTATTATATATTACAGTCATTATATTATTATATATTATGGTCATTATATTATTATATATTATGGTCATTATATTATTATATATTATGGTCATTATATTATTATATATTTCACCTTAAAATGAAAGAAAAGAAATAATAACAAAAACAAATTCAAACTCATTTCAATGAGTTAGTACCAAAAGGTCTCACAACGTGTGCTCGGAGTTGGTTATTTACAGCAAACAAATCAATAATGACTGTAAACTTAGTACATTATAATCTGAGTATTCACTTTTTAAACGTCATTTAATTTCAAATTCATAAAAAGGAATGGAACAAAACATTATTATACTCTGTAATAAACTGATACCTGATTTGAAATCGTCAGATAATTGAATACCTGAGCATTAGATAAGTTCATGTAAAGAGATCATAAAAATATAAGAGTTCCTGATAATTTACCTAATATTGGTAAGATCACACAAAGGAAGTAATATAATAAAATAAATTCTAAATAAAATAAAAAGTGACATTCGAGTTGATTTGGTGATATTCAGTTTTACAAAATGTATTATCAGTTATCAAGGAATTTAATCAATTGAGGAATTAATAATTACTACATACCTACAAATTTAATCAAATAAGAAAAGCAGGTAGGATTGTAATTGTAGGATTATAATATTATGACAATATAACAATCCTACAAAAAGACGTGAACCACAATAAAAAGCAAATGCAAGTGATTGTTTACCTATGAAAATGAATAAGGTCTCTCAGTGAGATAAGTCCTCACTCTACAGTGAGTGTTATTTACACCATTAGAGTGGAATATTTCTTTTTAACCTGAGAAACATTTATGAAACTAAATATTTCTAGTAATTTGTTCATTATGCATGCATTAACCTAATTAATCTAGAAGATAAAATACTTAAAAATTTTGCACTCGGAATATTTTTAATACAATGTCTACAGAGGGTAAGAAAATGTTTTTCTTTACGTGTGAACGGAATATTTAATACATAGTAGATTTAGTTCTTTATGAGATCTTTTACTTTTCTCAGCTATGCAATTGCGATATATAAGAATTGTTTTAGTTGGGACACTTGTTCAAATAAGCGAGTTGACGTTTTAGCTGGTGTTTAATTGTTTTAGTTGGGACACTTGTTCAAATAAGCGAGTTGTACGGAATGGAGGTGTCACTGTTCCAGTGCAAGTTTTAAGTCTTTGTGTTCATTACATATAAGGCAATGGCGATCGGTGGGTCAAAATTTTTGGGAGGGCCCCCATCTATGACCAAAAAAATTATTAAACTATTTAAATTTATTTTATGTCAAACCCAGGCAGTCAAATTGTAGTCTTATTTTCTTTTAAAGAGGTATAAAGAATATAAGGTCTAATCCTCTTCTATAAGTGAGATAACATATGAAATGTATACATGATTATTAATTTATATAACAGAATTTTTTTAACCTTTTCACCGCCAAGTTTTCAAATTACCTGGCACACGGAGGTGAAAATTGCCAAATTCTGGCTAATATTGTTAATCGTGAAGTTGCTCAAACTAAATATTAGTTACCCATATTATCGGCAAGATATATGGGACCAATTATTGGTGAATCCCAGAAAGTTTGATACTTTTTATTTCGTTACATATATATTTAAACAGAATAGCGTTTGTTTATTCGAATAATTGACCGCTGCACATACTGCTGTAACCAATCTTTTAAATCAAGATTGATAGTGTTGTTATAAATATATACGGTAAATAGTTACGGATCCCATACCAACAGGTACTACTTCTTTTAAATTTAATAATAAAAATATCTTTAGTACCTTTTGTTAAGGAGATATACTGTTGTAAACTTATGAATAAATTCTAACTATACTAACTAGTGAAATAGTTATAATTAAGCACAATTAACCCGTAATCATTATGAGGTTAAAAAGCGTATTTCACTGCCTTTCCTATGATATTAAATTTAGCTGCTTTTACTTGCTTTTGGTATACCATAACAATTGTAAAAATATTCATAAATTGTTTTAGGCAGTTCACACCAAAATATACCAATCAGCCGAAGAGAATTAGTATGCTACTACTTACATCAAAAAGCCATGAGTCACAATTTCAATACTTAGTTACAAAAGTTCAGGAAATTACATATTATGATGAAGAATTACCAAGTTATATCAAACAAGAGTTGTCTAATTTTATTTTTCAATGCAAAAAGAAGTAGCGTGAAGTTTCAAGAGACAAAACATGGTTTGAAAGAAAATTTAATGACTGGCTGGATGCCTATATCAATTTTCCTTCCCCAATAATGCATAGTAGGTCTAGTATTTCTCCAGGAATGCTGCAAAAAGACTTTGTTGAATGCAGTGAAGAAACGAGGAAAATCTCTAGAAGTTAAAAGTAATACAAGTACATTGGAGTTGATCTATGCCTATACTATGAATAGTCATGCTGCGAAAGTGTTAGCTGACATTGTAAAAAGTCAAGAATCTGCTAAAAATTATATTAAAAGAGACGAGATTAAGATTACTAGACTTAATGAAGACAAAATTGTTTCTTTAATAACTGATACTAAGCTTAAAAAATATCAATACTATTGTATTTACTATTGTATTAACTGAAAGTTCAGCAAAGATACCTGTTCAGGATCTTGTCAATCAGACAATGAAAAGGCTAGCAATTTCACTTAGTGATGTACTTTCCAGAATAAAAGAAAGTAAACTAGCAACTTGTGATTCATAAGTAAATGGAGATGTGATGGCACATCTGGACAGACAGAATATAAGCAGTTGTTTGAAAATTCAAATGTATCTGATGCATCTGTTTTCAGTTCATCTTTGGTAACCATACAATTAATTTATGGAGATCTCTAGGACAAGCATGAAATAATTTGGCAGAATATGCAACCTTTATCCCCACAGTATTGCAAACCTATTAAATTAGAATGTGTACATGAAACAACTGAAATAATACAAAATGAAACAAATTACATTGAAGGGCAAATCAAGAACCTAATGGGAACAAACCTAGTAATTGACAATGAAAATGTATCCATTAAACATCAGTCAATTATGACAATGGTAGACGGAAAATCCATAAATGCAATTACACATACTACTGCTTGTCAAAAATGCAACTTATGTGGGGTTACAGCAAAGGATTTCAATAAATCGAAATACTGTTTAAACAAATCAATCATTGGCGAACAACAATAAGCACTAGGTGTATCATTACTTCATTGTTGGATAAGATTTTATGAGTGGATTTGATATGTAAGTTAAAATTGTGTAAATGGCACGCAAGAGGAACAGAAGATAAAGCTAAAGTAGAATTAGAAAAAAAAAGAGTACAACACGAATTTGAAACTAAGTTAGGATTGTTAGTAGAACAGCCCAAACATAGATACGGGAGCTCTAATGATGGTAATTCAGCAAGACGTTTTTTTAACAATTAGGAAATTTCAACAGATATAATTGGCAAAAACAGAAATATGATTTATGGACTGTGGATAATTTTGGTCACAATGTTTAGTGTCTTATATTTTCTCGTCCTCACATTACAAATCTTAACAAAAGTAGCACAAAAACAATTAAAATCTTACCCACAAGATGTCATAGATCTTTTAAAAGAACCACAAATTATTATTTGAATTGTAAATTGATTTGGGTCTGGATCTTATGGATTGACGCTCCCAGTTAGTAGTCATAGTCTAGTGCTCGTAGTAGAGAGGTAGCCCTAGTTTGAGACTCAATGTTTGGTGTAATTATCTGGCGATGGCGTATTTACCTATTACTATTTTATTTATTTCAATTTATCAATAAATCTGGTTTTTTTGTCGTATTAATAAAGCTTAATCGTAAAAAAAAAGGAACACTCAAAATATTATTTCAAACCAATATTGGTAAGCTTCTGAGTGATTTTCACCTCTGTGCAGCACTACTACAAGCCTATAGGAACATAAAAAAAATTAATTTTACACAAAATTTCAAGGTTGAGCATGGTAAAAATAAAGAAAATAAGAAAACAGTTTTTTTCAAATTTTTTTTCACTCATTTGTTCGTGTGCGAAAATGTGCATTAAACAAGTAGGAGTGGTTCTGTTTTTCCGTTATTGACTGGTGCTAAAATAACTTACATTTTAAGTCAAATTTTGATCTAAATATAAAACCAATTATGGGTTTAGGTAAATACACTGCTTAAAGCGTCAAACAAATAAAAAATCTTACATATCAACCACATAAACGATGGATGACTACAACATAAATATATTGGCAGGGTACAGTAATAAATAACAGTATAACAGTTAGTTGTTTGTGATAAAATGATAAGTTTGCGAATTGAAAAAATGATAAGTTGTTTGTGATAAAATGATAAGTTTGCTAGAGAAAACAACACTGGGTAGTGCATTTGTTCTTTTGCGCATATGAGTTGTGCCTCTAAGGCATCGATTGATTGCATTCAGGAATGGTGTTCATTAATTTTTCTGTGTTTAAAATGTTGTTTAAATTATATTACTTCCATTACATCAAACGGTTCACCGTTATGTAGCCCTGTGTAAAATGATTTCAAAAGTAAATATTTAGCAATGTAAATAAATGACGATATGAAAATATTAATTTTGAGTCATAAGAAAAAAACTCGAAAAAATATCTTTTAAAAACGTCTCTTTCATTTCATTTTGTATCAATAGTACTTTGGGCAGCACCCCAGCGTTCTATACCAATTGCAGATTTATCCTTTCATTAATGATATTATTTTTGCAATATTTTGTGTGCTGACCTGGTATTGCACTTGGGGCAACTTATTGCACAATCCGTAACTATACGACATATATATGTATGTGATATAACTACATATATTGTATGGTGTTTGTTGTGGTTTCCAAAGTTTGTATACATTTTTAAATATAGATAGGACCATCACTGATCTAAGGACGAGATGCAGTGGCAGCGTCAAGAGAGAAAGGAAATGTAATTTTGTGTTTACAATATTTGTTTTTCAGTCCTGTCCACTTATAAGCAACCCATCGCTGGGTGGTGTGGTAATTTCTACGGACCCATAGGGGTGAGTGAATTCAATACAATGAGAAAATAAAAGTTTTTTAGTCCATAACCTATATAAAATTTTATGGTTAAATATCCATTGTAACTATGGGTCATTGGGGTAGTTAATTTTTAAAGACCAGATTTAGATAAGGAATATCTCACTATAACACTAAAATATCTAGAAAATTCATACGCTTCAAACACTTTTAAGCTGGCGGTTTTATTTTCATTCATATATCTAAGCTAAGCAATTTGTTTTTTATGTGCAGTGGTGAATTTGTAATAAAAGCAAAGTTCAGTGATAATTATTTAGAAGGGATAACAAAATTAAATTTGCATGTATTATTTAAGTGGTATTTGCTAA
This sequence comes from Druceiella hillmani, assembly GCA_039881145.1. Taxonomy (NCBI): domain Eukaryota; kingdom Metazoa; phylum Arthropoda; class Insecta; order Lepidoptera; family Hepialidae; genus Druceiella; species Druceiella hillmani. Next base: position 8,074,848 of record JAYKKI010000097.1, on the reverse strand, counting down.
ACATGCACACAAATAAATTTGAGTAAATTTATTGGAATGAAAATTATTTGAATAAAATTTTAGTCACCGTAAAGCTATATTTTGTTTAAACGATTACTACTCTTTTAAAAATACTCTTTTTATTGAATTTCACCAGAAACTTATTTAAAGCTGAGTACAATGTAACAAGTGCAAAATATTGGCATTATGTTAAATTGCAAATAATTATAAAGTTGTAGAGAAGTATACAACAACAATACACTGTTAAAGGTACATCGCAACTAGATAAAGCACAGAGTGACTGTGGGGAATAATGAAAAGAATTTGAATTTATTGTTCATGTTAGATGATAAAAATTAAAATAACTTCTATATAGAAACAGGAACAATTCAGTTTTATTTGAGTTTTTAATTCAGTTGCATGAATAATGGGGAGTCCAACACAAAAATAAACCTCAAGTAGCAGCATACCATTTTGTTTTCATCTTGTTCAGAAGCTTAATGGGGATTACAGTGCATACAGTAGGAAAATTGTAGGAGTTGTAGTTCTATTATTATTCAGAAGTATTCTCATGCTTTATTGAATTCGATACTAATCGTTCATTGACTGATTGTTTGATATGTTTAAACAGCACAGGTTTCTACAACTCATTAGAAGGTGAAGCGTGTTTATGTAGGCTGAGTTCAGTATCATGTTATGTGAAATATTATGTCATTAGGAACAGTTATTAACAAAGCTATTGAAGTCGCTATTCTCTGCTGAATGTGCACTGACTTTGGTAAACTGATTGATTTCCAGGGAGTAGCAAGCACTCTTCTTGGTATTTTTTGCACTTCGCACTGCGCTGCAAGTCAAATTGCTGCTTTGGTCCCAGCAGATTACATGGTCAATGCCTGCATAGTAGCGGCCTGGGATGTGGCTCAAATGTCGGATAAGCAGCGACAAAAGGGCATCACTGACTTTGATTTATTGGGAAGTATACATGATACTACTGTTTACAACTACACAGGTCATGTGGAACATGCTCGTACTAGGGGTGGGTCTTGTACTTATTTTTAACTTGTTTGCGGTCATTTAAATAGTTACAGAAATATTTTGTAACAAAGGTAGATTTATTTATTTAATACTTCCGAATATTGAATACATTTGGCATTAATTTTTTTTTAATTCATTATTCACAATTAAATGAAACTGCGTGGTATAGTATTATTTCTATTTTCTTTAAATTCTTTACCACAACCTAGGTTTTGTTGTATTATAACATTGTTGTTATACAACAAAACTTAGGTTGTGGTAAATAACTTAAAGAAAGTAGAAATAATACTACATCACGTAGTTTCATTTAATTGAGATTAAGACCTTCCAAATAAAATATAGCGAGTTGCATATATCACTTTTTATTGAGGACTGGAAATGCCTGTAACACCAATCCATAAAAAAAGTACACAAAAAATAAATAATATATTTTAAATCGTTAATGAGCTGTCGTTTTTCACAATGTTATGCTTACGGTAGTGTTATGGGGTACTTACGGTTTAAAATAGTTCACTTAAATTGTTTTCTAAGCCATATCCCTGAAAATTTTGCTGCTATAAAATATTCTCTATATGCCGGTTCTCGTCTTTAGTTTGAAAAGAGATCGACAAATATGTGGTGGGATACTAAAATAGGTGAAGAATAGAAAGAAGATTGGGGGCGTAAAGGAAAGAAGACAAAACGCTTTGAATAATACTATTTACTTGTAATACTATTTGAAAGAAATTTTTTTAAGATATTCATATTCTATCCGATTATATCAATCATTTCATTAATTTCACCATATTTTCAGGGAAACTGATAATAACATGATGATACAAAATATAAAATATAATGTTAAATAATATCTGAGTTTTCAGAAAAATTGTATTCCAAGGAAAGCCTTAAATGCAGAAATATTCTGGTTCAAGAAAATGGCTATAGATTTTGGAATTTCAACCAGAGTAATAATTTTTCAAAGGTTCTTCCAAATTTTTCCACATGTAGATAACATTGACACTATTGGAAGAAGTGCGTATGCTGTCGTAGAGGTTTTTAGGTCTCTAGAAGAGGTGGCAAAAAGAATGAGATGTCAACAGATGGCAAAAAGAACAGAAATCTAGAGGAAAACAAATTTTTTATTGCTTCTAATAAATGTTGTAATTTAAAGAAAATGAAAATCCATATTTTATAATATAAACCAATTTACATATTTAAGAATTATTATCATGATCAATAACCATGTAAAAGGGTAAAGAAAAAACTAAAACATCATTGTCAATAGGTTATACAACGACTTACATAAAACAATTTAAATCAAAGTGTATTAGCATCGGTACAAAGATTAATCTCTACATAGTAAGATTTAAAAATAGACATTATCTTACACTATTAGCTATGGAAATGTCCTTCCGATTTATTAATGGAAAATAGTTCGAAAAAATTTCAGAATAGTTAAAGAAAATTATATTCGGTAAATATGTTATAATCATGTAACATACATTGAGTATAGACTACCAGCTATAGTCAAAGTAATTAAATCTTACTATAGCCAGTGGTTTGGTCTTGCTTTAGGAGCAATGATATGAATTCTGTCAAAAAAGTCGCCTTTCCTAAGATTGAAGGAACTAGAGAAAGAGAAAAATTTTAAACCAGGTGACTGCTATTAAAGAAAAATATAAATACAATAAAAATTAATCGATACATAAACTTGGCTGAAGGAAATAGGCTTTTGTGAAGGCTCTAGTCTGCTGTGAGGTACCGGTAAAAAGTATTTGTCATTGCACCAAAGGAAACATATTATAGATAACATATTATAGATAATAGATAAGAGATAAATAGAACAACGATCACAAAATACAACACATTCACAGAGCACAGAAGCAAAGTGAATAAGTATTCTTTTCTCATTGACGTTTTGACATTGTGTTATTTTAGTGTTGCCACAACAAAAATTTGAACTTGGTATCTTAGGAGAAATTTTTCTGTAATTACAGGCATTTCAAAAAAATTATATTTTAAAAACTGCAATAACCAATTTTTGGAAACACGGCAATGATTTAAACATTTTCCTTTAAATAACTTCTTAGGCATTTGTTGAATGATTAAATCAATTAACACTTCGTATTTTCTCCCACAAATATATAATGACACTAAATTAAATGAAAATTCACTTAAGAAATTTTTTATTTTATTTTCGGGAAGATTAAAGAAAGATTAAAGATTTAATAAAATTTTTGAGAAATATATTATTATTTAACAACATAAACTCTTTTGCAAAAAAAAACGGGCACTTATAGGAATAAACCATATCAGTTATTTTATTAGCAATGTAGGGCCAAATTTGATCATATGCTTTTTTAGTCAGTAAACCTAAAATTTGCACAAATTACTTTCAAAAAATTTGGCATTTTTTTTCTTTTTCGTTAATTAAGATAAATAATTAAGATTCATTAGTACTAGATTTTTTATGAATAACATTATTTAGCTGGTGCAAAACATAATTTGAATTAGTGGGGAAATATTTTTCATTTTTTAGCTAATTTAGAAAGATTACAAAATTCAAGTACTTGAAAAAGACTGGGAGACAAAACCATTTATCCACCCAATAACCTGTTACTTTAGAGGATGAATTAGGAGACATGTTTTGGTATATCTATGTGAATGTATTTTTAATGCATTTTTCAGGTGAATACATGAAAGAAGTTTTCAAATGGTCCAACCTTCTACCAGCACTGAAATGTTTGTTTACGATTATAACTAATTACAAATCCATTGATTTCTTATTCCGGTGTTTGTTCTATTTCTTACCTGCATATATTCTTGATGGTCTCCTGTTCTGCGTCGGAAAAAAACCTAGGTAAAGCTTTTGTATTCATTTGCACATCTATGAATCCTATTTTTTTATTAAATAAATAAATATGTTATTACCTTGACTAGAAGAGACCAGAAGGAAAAAAACTTAAAAAACTGGAAAATGTGAGTCAGTATCATTTGCCGAGGATTCTGTGCCACATACCTTCTGTGCTACACATAAGCTCTGCAGAGGTGTTGTGAGGGACAGAGTTTTCACGCACATGCACGCCCACATGCACACATGAATTTAATAATTTGGCAAGCTATCTAATAAAGTATTTGAAAAATTGTTAGATAAATTATTATAAATATTTTCAATGCCTTATTCTGTAATTCTTGACATTTCACACACCAAATTTCTAGAAAACAATAATGAATACAATTGTACCATCTGCTATGCCAGCTGGGGGTAGATGTTTTTCATTTTGACTTGTAGTACTGGCGAGCAGCGTACCAATCAGCCATCAATCTCTGAAGATTCAAGTCATACTCGTATACAATTACAGCCTTTGATTTACGACCTTTTTGCCACATTTCTGACATTCCCAACAAATGTGAAGTGCTTACCGCCAAGCATTTCCTTATCGGCCAATCATTATTAAACGTACCAGAGGCATACAATTAAGTAGATTGACTCGTTGGCAATATATTCAGCATGCTTCCCAAACGTTTTGGGAGGCATGGGCAAATGATTATTTGCACACTCTTCAACTGAAAGTGAAATGGCACCAATCTAGTAGTGGCATAAAGATTGGTGATATCGTAATAATTAAATCAGACTTAGGAAAACCGTTTGGTTGGCCTCTTGAAAGAGCACACCAATTACATCCGGGCCATGATAACCACATTCGAATCGTTACCTTGGAAATGGTAAAGGGTTTCTTAAAACGACCAGTTAATAAATTATATCCTCTTCCCGAGTTGACATAACATTTTGTTTTTTTTGTTTGTTTTACTGAATTCATTTTTGTAGTTTAACTCATTATATGCATAATTCCTAGCATTTAATTTTTTGTTTACCTTCGCATATGACCTTTAGAAAATTCTTCAGGGCACACTTACAGTTAAATACCCTCGTTACTTGATTGTGTTTATCTACCTTTTAGTTTTGTGGCTCATATATGTGCATAGTTTTTCATTGAAAGTATCGTGATGATTTTGATGGGTTTATATGCGATATGCTATGCCAGCTGGGATAGGAGCTTTTCGTTTTAGTTTGTCGAGCTTGCGAGCAGTGGCCTAGTCGGCCATCAACCTGCGAAGATTAAAATCGTACTCATTGATAAATACAGCGACGTTCGGAATTATTATTGACTAATCAGTTGTCCGAGACAACCTCCTAGAACTCATCTGAACTCATCATTGTACTAGTGCATCTGCCATCCAAACTCTGGACTAGAGGAGCCAACCAGCAGGAGAACCGGTCAGTGGATTGTATTTACCTTTAGTTAGGTATAGCAGATCACTTATTGTGTGTACATTAGAGTTATCAAAATCGTATTAGGGATAAGTAAATATAGTCGAATAAATATTGAGACTTTTTACCGCCCCCATAACAATAATACATTAAAACACTTTACAAGTCCATGACTGTTATTACATACTTGAATAAATGAGGAAGAGAAGATAAACAAAAAGAATTCAGAGTAAATCAAGACGTTATACCAAAATTCACAATGAATGCTCTTCTACTTTACAATTTTGCTGTAAATTTGAAAAAAAGCTCTTGGCTGATTTCATATAAAACAAATGACCATATTCTGTTGTCAAATTTAGTCATAACAAGAAAAATTAATTAATAAACAAGTAAAATATAAAATGTTTTTATTATTATTGTATTTATAAATTTAGCTTCACATTCAGAAAACATTATTTCACTCTACGCCATTTACTTTGCCATATTTTAAGTTTCTTAAATGTATTGCTTAGCTCACAGACACAATCAGCTCGTTTTATTATCCTAATCATAATAACCATAGTATCATAGTACTAAGACCATGGAAATTTAATCTACAATGATGCTTTTTAATTGGCAGGTACATTAAACACTACGCATTTGTCCGTAAATATATTGGTGTCATGTTGTATTTTTTGAGCCACAAATGGAAATTTAATAATGGAAACTTGGAAAACCTCTCTGCTAAGTTGAACAATATCGATAAGGAACAGTTTAATTTTGATATGAGCAACATAGACTGGAGTCAATACTATAAGAGTTATCTGACAGGAATCGGAGTTTATGTCCTTAGAGATCCTCTAACAACTCTATCTCAAGCTAGAAGGAAACAAATGATGTACAATGGGATTAATATAATTATTTTAATACTTGCGCTATGTTATATTGGCTTTATTTTGTATAAAATACTTTAACAAAATATTGGAAGTGTAAACTTATATTGTTAAACAAAATGATCAGGTTGAAAAAAAAGGTGAAAAATTTAATTTTTGCTGCTGGTTCTTATTTTTGTTTACCACATTTTTTAGTTTCGATATATTTTTAAATGCCTATGATAAAATATCTCTTTATATGTCTTTTTGTACACATTCACCTCAAAAGTTATTGATCAGGTTTAAATAAATATTACACTATTGTAAAGGTTCCGCTTAATGATATTAAATAATATTTATATATGTAATATTAAACTAAATATTTTCCCTAGAATAAAATATTTTTAGTGGCTCTTGAATTATTATTTTTTCACATTGTACATACAATTTGTGACTCAAAATATAATTTATTTTGAGTTGCAAAGTTTATATAGATATAATATAAAAAATTGTAAATTTGGAAGCAATCATCCTAAAATATAGCCAGTGCTCACTGCTTGGTTCAATTGAGCCACTCTGCTTCTGAGTGATTATAGCTTAAATGAGCAAATAAAAATGAATTTATTACTTTTGAAATGCAGCATATTTTAGGAATACAGGTAGGGCTAGTTACGAAATGTAACAATATTAGTATTTTGAATTGCAATAAAATGCAGGTGAAAAAGAGCTTGATTTTGCATGATACGAAAAGTGGTTTAGACATTATTGATAAATAAATAGAAGAGTTTCAATGAAATAAATTTTTGGCGGGAAAAAACATCTACTGAGCTACACAAAACGTAAAATGCCATTGTTATATGGATGGATGAATAATAATACGTTGCAATCATGAAACTCATGAATCATAATGAATGTGAAAAAAATTTTCATTGACATGATAAAAATTATGCAAACAAATTAAGTCATTGCATAGATGTCTCGAGTCATTAAATTTTACTTACAAATGCGTCTCAAAAAACTCGTATGTTTACACACATATAGCCAGAGCTTTGTTTTACGGAGGCATAGATTATAAATATTTTTAACAAACAGTATTCTTTTTCTTTCTGCAGTTTGCAGAACATTTTAAGGAAAATTTGAACATACTTTTTAAAATAATGAACAAGCCATTCATTATTTTAAACTAAACCTAATAATATGATCACTAACTTTTATCTAAACCTAATAATATGATCACTAAGGAAAAAACAAAGGGTCCCCTATTGTTAAATATTTATATATTCCATACCTAAAAAGAAATCCTTATAATATCACGAAAGTGTCTGTCCGTCTGTTTATCGATCACAACTATTTTTCCCAGCAACCAATGAACTTGGAATCACAAAATTAATGCTTTACTAATAAAGCGTGTCAACCAGTACATAGCACAATGGTTAGCTCTCAAAAATATTTATTTTTTGAAAATGACTAATATTTTCTTCAACATTATTTATTGTGGAGCATATTATATGAGGGAGTGCCCTATAAGAATTCTAAAAGTATTTTTTTGATGCTCAAAAATATTTACATTATGGTTTTCTTCAATTTCACATTTTCAATTCTGAGACTATTTTTGCTGAGTATTATAAGATAGAAAGATAGCCTTAGAGCACATTTATAAAGAGAGAAACAAAGCTCTAGGAGTGAAAATGTGCACAAAATCGCATTTCTTCCCTCTCCCCGTCTCCTAAAGTGCTAAAGTCAATTTACCTAAAGTTTAACGGAAAACTAGGAAGGCTATAAATCTCAATTTTTATATTAGCCTAAGTATGTACAGAGCCCTCGTACTGCTAATTCTATTCAAAGTGATAGCAATTTTTCTATTCAAACTTTTTTTTCAAATTTTATGGAACAAACTTTTCAAATGGAAGGAAATGTAATTTCCTTGATTTAAAAATTTCACTATATAACACATTTTTGTAAAACAAAACTTTTTATTAATATCTTAATAAAAAATAAATAAGTATAATTTATTTTAAGAGAAATATAAACAAATGAGATGGGAAAGGGTTCACATAAAAACATTTTATTATAATTTTTATTATGGCTTATTACAGCTATCTACTAATTTAGAGGCAAAGAAAACATTTATTTATCCCAATATAACAGAATGTCACATCATTACTTATTGAGTAACGATATTGATAAAGCAAACAACTAAGTTTCAAACAATGTAGTTAATTAATTGAATTTATTTTGACGTCTTCAGGACAGAAAAAATATACAGATGTTAAATCAATAAACACAATACTTCTAAAGAGAATATGCTTGTATAATATTTGTTTACTATTCATTGTACTCCACGTGTAAATCAAGTCATTAAACCATTGAGTGCCAAAATAAAACTGCCTGCATATTTAATATAAATGGTGTATTTTCTTAATAATATTAACACAAATGAACATAATAGAAAGAACAGTGGCCACTTAGCGGTTAAAATGTTTGAAACACTTGTATACATATTACGCAATGTTTTCAATCAGATATTGCATTACGAGTGAACTCTTGCATGGAAAATTGAATAATGCAATTGGTTTTCATTTTTTTGAGGATAGTGGCCCAACCCATCTTATACTAATCTTGGCAATGTTGAAGAGGAAGACTGTTTTAATTTAAGTTATTCAGCGTAAATCATATAACTACACATCACAGACATGGTATTTCTTTTGCGATAATGTCTTACTTTACCTGTTTGTGTACCTAAGTGCCATTAATAAATAATTATTATTTTATTGTCCTATTTCTTTTTGCTATACCTTCCTATACATTGTTAATTATGGAAAACAATTTTTTGATAATTAGTTTGATTAATTAGGTGAGACCCCACGGTCCGTCCCTGAATAGTATTACTTTTTCTATCATTCGATTAAGTTTTGATGCCTAGATTTAATTTGATTCTGAGGTCTGTAAATGGATTAAATTATTTTATCAATGGTAACTAGTTTTATAGTTTTATAGCCTATTTTTACCTACCTATATACCTATATTTAAAAATAAGTGTTTTTGTACTTCTTTACTGCTTTGTTTCAATTTTAAAAATAAAACTACGGGAAGAGGACAGCTTAAGCTATTTAAAAAAAAGAGAAGAGTCAGGTAAAATTTGCCATTTAAATGAAAAGCACTGGTGTCTTTTCCATTTAAATGACACGGTTAAAAAATTATTCATATTGACCCAGATTAATATTTTTAGATGGAGATAAATATAATTTTAATTACTACTCTACTCTTTTTACAACTAAAACTGCTTCACACTTCGGACAATGATTTACTTTATTATTATTGATATTTGATGAAGGTAAAAAATAGTTTTGTTTGTGTGTGGTTTACATTAATGTTTTAAATGAATAGCTTATTGTAAGTTCTTGGAGATGAAGGGGTAGAAGCTTGTATGTAAAGAAATTGTAAGCTCAAAATTTTGTTAAAGGGTTTAGAAATTTGTAAATTTTAAAAAGATTGTCGACTAATAAATATGTCAATACACGAAAATTATTAAAAATATTTCAATGGAACTTTTGGTCGTCGTTAAATTGGGGCCCAGTGTAAAATATCCTTATAGAAAAATGTAATAAACCATGTCAATAACGAGCTTATATTTTTTTGTTACTTCATGAAATGAATACAATCAATGAATTTCAATTAAATTTTTCATTATTGGCATGCATTGAATTTCAATTAAATTTTTCATTCATTATAGGCATCAAGGAATGGCATTTGAGAAACAGTTATAACTGTAGGCGACAACTCGAATTACATAATTTCAATGAAATTTTTGAAGATTGGGACATTCTCCATTGCAAAATAAGTTTCCCGATATTGATATCCTGAGCTATTGAAATACTCCAATAAAAGATATTTAGAAAAGTCCCCCTCAATTGCTAATCTATGAAAGAAAATGAACTCTGTTATCAATAACTAAAGATCTTTTCAAACCGATAGTGAATTCTTATCAAAATACACCCAATACACAAAGCAGAAAAGAAGCGAAAAATATCTGAAAGAAAGTCAAAAATTTGTAAACTAGTTAGAAACTCGAAACCCAAAAGTAACAAACCATAAACAATATTCTCGAAACATCCAAGCTAAAAACTACTTTCATATAAAACAAACATCTTATCGAAAACATCTCAAATCCAAGCCTTTCTGAAAGTGACATTATTGAACGAATAACTAATTCACATGATATTAATATTCCCATAATAACCAGATTGGGGAGAACTGTAAAAATTGCTGGAGGATATCAGACTGACTATATTTAGAGACTATGTTAAATGGTATAAATGGTTTAGTTTAACAACATTTAATCGTAGGATTTTGTAGTGCGTGCATTGTGATACTTTGAAAGAAATAGTATGTTACATATTTTCTATATCTTATACTATTAATTTTTCCCCTGTGTTAACTATAATTTAGTTTTGGTTTCAATTTCATTTTACGTTTGGTAACAGTTGAAGTGTCAAAAAATAAACACACCTACACATATTAACTTCTCTCTCTTCGCAATATGAATATTCATTGAAAATAAAGATGTTGGCTGTGTATGGAGTTTAAATGACAGTTTGCTAATTAGATAGTTAACCAACAAATTGTCTTGTGTCTCATTCCATGTTCGAAATATACTATTTCAACTGAGTAACAATGTGCCTGAACAGAATACCATAACAATGTATTAGGTTCATATAATATATTCATCCAAGTTAAAAAAAATGCAAAGCACCTATATAATTACTTTGTATAACGATATGTAAAGATATTTTCTTAAACGTCCTTGAAATTCTTATTCCAGTAATTGTTTAGCTTTTAGTTTAAATTTTCTGTAACAAGTAGCGGGGCCATTAAGTTAATTAGGAAACTTGCGTCGTACGTGTTGAGATGGTAATTGATTATTTATTATTCGTTTTCCACTGTTAAAGTATCAACTTTACTGTTCATATTCTCTTGCTCATATTGATATATTGAGAAAACTGAAGTCGCATGTAGTTAGGGTGTAAAATGACAGTATTTTGTTTTTTTGTATTTCTTACCTAAAAGAGAAGCATCCTTTTTATGTCTTCCAGTAATATAATGGATAATTCACAACTGTACTACAAAGTCATCATACATTTCTTACGAAAGATTCCAATAGTTATTCAAGTGTAGATAAGTTTAGATTGGCATCAAAGTTAGCATTTTCATATTTGTCGTAAAAATGATGCATGGTATTACTATATTGAGTAGGGAGTAAAAAAACACCCAACAGTACTAATCAAAGGCCTGTACCAGAATGGCAAAGCCATTATAAGGATGAACAATATTTTCTCTAGATCATTCATTAAAAAAGGTATATTACAGGGATGTATTCGATCCCCCTGTCCTTAATATAGAAGGGAATACACCACACGCTTTGCTACTCACATTATCTTTCAAAATTGAAGACATAATAAACGCCGTTATGTTCAATAAAAATAACGTCTTATATCCGTCAATTATTTCACCAAAACAACTCTATCAAGACCTAGTGGATAATTATAGATTTATACCTAGCTTTAAGTTGTTACCTGTATCATTAGATTTAGATCATATTCACATCTTAATTAACATATCTGAAATGTTGAGTTATTATTCCAATAATAAAATTGTATTTGTATTAAGGATACCATTAGTTAATGTACTAGAATTTGATCTGTATCATAATCTACCATTACCTGTAGCATATAATGAAACAAACCCCAAAACCTATGTAACCATAATCCCTTCATCTAGATATATTGGTGTAACTAGAGATAAGAATTATTTTTGTAACTTAGAGAATCTAAGAAATTGTAAAATTATTAACAATCAATTTTATTTATGTGACATGACTAATGTTTACTCTAGCTCTGCTAACCCAACTTGCGAAAGTGAAATGATTTCTAAAGTTGTAACTTCCATTCCAAAACAATGTGAAACTAAATTTCTTTCCGGAAATTTGGAAATTTGGCAACAACTAGAAAATGGTAAATGGATTTTCATCATTTCTCAAAAAACTAAAATTTCAATTGACTGCCCTAAAGAAAATGTTTATGAAAATGATATAATAGGCACTGGTATACTTGATATACCGTCTGAATGTTATGGATATTTTAAAGAAAGACAATTACTTGCCAAATCCGATATTAAAATAAAAGCAAACCCAGTTAACTTAAATTTTGACATAATGAAAGATACTTGTTGCAATACATTGAAATTTGAAGGAGTAAAATTTGATTCACCAGCTGTAAAAATAAAGAATATTAACTTAGACTCTTTTAAAGAAAATGACAAAATATTCAAAGAAATCACGAGTAATTTAGATGTAATAGGTAAACCTCACATTTTAGAATATGGGCAATATTATTCATATACTACTATTTGTATACTCTTAAGTGAGAAGCACGGGCTTTAGAAGAATGGGGAGGAGCTATATCAGTGAGTGGCACCAAGATGAACAAATTTCTACAACTCAAATCACTTTTGATTAATCAGGACAAAACCAAAATTTGGAGAAGAACGCAGATGACCAAAACTGCCTTGCCAATTTATGGCATGAATTTGGCAGAATGATACAGATCTTAACGTTACAAAGAAAATATTTATCCAAACTTTGGTGATGAAAATTTATGCATTCGAGATGTGGTTTTGAAGATGTATGTTCTGCATACCATGAAAAGCCAAAAGAACTAATAAATCAATCCTGGATCAACTTGGTAATAAGAAGATACATTCAATTATCTTCTACCAACAAGTACTTTGCTATTTTGATCACATAGCATGTAGACAGCTAGAGTGTTAACAACGGTACAGTGGATAATGTTGAAGGAAAATGCATTGTGAGATATTAAATCGATTTATAAAAACTATGTTCAAGAACTACTTTTATGTGAAATAAGACTAGGAGATATAGACTTTTCAAGTCTATATCTCCTCACTTCCCTCAATTGTTCACGAAATCCTTACAACATCTCAAATTTGAAAACATTTTCTCAACTTATTACTATTTCACAATTTATATGAAAATATTTAGGTCAATGCTTATCAAATAATCTCTTTTTGAAACGCATGTGAACATTTTTGGCTATTGTATTTTTTCTATCTTTATCATCTTATTTTTTAGCTAGCTTATCTTTTGTATTTTTGAAACCTTTCGGCGCCAAGTGCTTCTGGGTCGCTGGACATCACAGGACATTCTGATATAGGATCTACTATATATTTCATTATGATTTAAAAATTGTATTCACATTTATCTTCACTTCATAATACGGAAATAATATTTTTTTATTACTGGGAGTTCTTCTACATAATTTTTGTTCTGTTTTTATATACAGATAAAACTTTTCTTTGTTTATGAGAGCGATTTTCATAAAAAAACTCCTTTTGAATAAAATACCCACAAAGTTGTAGCTAGGAAATAACGCACAGTTCCAGATATACATTATATAAATTATATGGTTCTTTATCAACAAGTCAATACTTAATGAAGGATACAAACCTTCTACATCTCGGAGAATAATTAAATGAAACAAAAAAGTGAAAAATATATCCAGCAATATCTTTTGAATGCAGCAGAGCATTGACATAAATCTAAAATAGTAGAGACCACCGTAGTCTGTCAAAGAAATTAATATAAATACTCGTAATTATGAAAAAGGGCTCTCGGGAACAAAATTGTATTGCAAAACTCATGACATAAGTTAATTCACTTTTGCCTAATGAGAATTTGAAAAAAAACCTATGATGCATAATTGCAAAATTTTGATATAAAATTCTAAAAAATATCAAATTTACAGTTATTAAATAATTTTGGATTCAGGTGAAACATTAATGATCAGTTTCTCAAATGTCTCAAATAAAAAGGGTACAACAATTTGGAAAATATGCAAAAATAAAGACTTCAGAATGAAGTACTAAAGATATGAATGATAATATAAAATTAATGTACGGAAAAGGAATCAAAGTTAACTACTAGGAGAACAAGGAAAACAAAATAACGAGAAGTAAAAAAAGGAAATAAGTCGCTCTATGTGATTACGTCTGGAAGGGTTGACAAGTAAAATTAAGATACAATTGTAAATTATGTCAAAGAAATCAACCTGTAAGGTACCAAAGTAACAAAACAGGGTAGAAAATTTCACTCTGAGAAATTTTGGAAAATGTCCTCAAGTGAAAGAAAGTCGTACTTTAGAATTTTTATTACAATAAAACTAAATAAAAAACTAACTCACCTTAAATCTTAATTCGGGCTATACATAGAGAGAAATATAATATAGATGTACCTAGATATGTGAAACTATGTTTTCAATTTATTTGGGGAGTGGGCTTTTAGCAATCTGTGAGCAATTTATAAAAATTAAAATATGTGACCAGAGAAATAATTTTAGGCAGATTGGTAGTTACAGAAAGTGACAAAGAAGGAAGCCAATATCAAACATAGTAAAAGGGAATAAACTGTTGATTTTCAAGATATTCCACCATTGTCTATATATAATTAAGTAAGCAAATAAGAACAAAATAAAATTTAACCACTTACAACAACTATAGAAGAAAGAAAAAAGTTTTTCATAAAATTGGTTAAGCTATTCCGGCTTACATAACAAATATATTGCATGGGACTGACAAAAATTATGCACTAACTTGAACTACTTCAAGACAATCTGAACATTATTTCATAGTATACGAGTCGTATTGAAAGACTTGCTAGGAGTCTTTAGAATAGGGACTTAATCTATCATTTTACAATAGTCTGATTTGGTAGAAAATATGCTTGGATACATTAAACTGTCCATCAGTGTGTAAAACTCGTGACTTATGATTTTTATTATGTTGCAAATTACACCGTGTTATCACTTAATATATCTAAAAATGTAAAGACCAAATCTCATATGCTAGACATTTACATCTGCTCAAAATAATTCTCAAAAAAGTTTTGTTTTCCAAAAAATTTAAATTGAATATTAAATTAAATACGCGCCTTTGTGACAAAAAATGAGATACTTGCACTCTTATACAGCCATTCAAAATAATTCTAAATTTGCCACACCAAAAGCACATTGCATTTTTAATTTAGTGATCTCATGTAAACAAATGAACAATCAAATACAAGATAGTAAAGCCAGTACAACATAGTAAAAGTTTGACATTCATTTGTGTTTTGAATAATTTTCATGTTTAACGTAAAGGTGACAATGGTGTAATGACAGGAGTCACTTAGCACTATATTTAAAAGATTTCAAAAAAGGAATAGGTTCTCAATTTGATTGTATTTTATTGAGCATGTTACCTTGAATCGCTGCCGTGTACCAAGTAATTCGGATAATTCTTTTCATTTTTTTATTTGGAAGTATATGCCCCGGTATAGTCCCGTAAAAATTTCAACTTTCAAATTTCAACTTTCTTTTTTAAGTAATTTAAAAAAAAAATTAACTATATAAAATATATACTCTACTCTGTACAATGCCATTTACAAGGAATGAAATTAAAAAATACATATATATTAGTACCGGCTTTTAAAGATTAAACTGTTTTATTTCTGATCTTAGGAACCCATTTAATAAAAATTTTGTAAATTAGTTATGTATATTGGGTTCTGAGGAACAAACCTAAATAAATTCGAAACTAATTTAAGTTTCTACCTCAAAAACTAAATTAATGGGCTGCAAAATATAGTCGAAATAAAGAAAAGTTTCTATAAAAAGAGTTAATAAAAGCTAATTAGTCAGCAACATTGAATTAAGTTGAGAGGAGTCGACCATGGAAAGAGAAATATATAATGAGAATAGAATGTGATGTAGAACAGTTAAGACTTCACGAAAAATACTTTGTGTGTTAATTTCGCAAGTTAAAATTCGTTTACTCTGTAATTTACGTAAGGAAGTGATACATCAAGAATATAGAGAATGAATAGATTTTTTAAATGTAGACCTAAATATGATAACAATAGATTTATTAATCTGGAAGTGAGGTAAACACAACTATTCCTAGAGATATAAAGATTCCACCGATTACATATCGTCACACAGTTTAGATGCAATTTGACATCAAAAGTGGTTGTCTTATACATTAGAAAGATAGTAATCTTATATACAGAAGAAACCAAAAAAGGAAAATGGGATCCATTTAACTAGAAACACGGAAGAAATTTGTATAGCGAGAATATGTTTGAAATTTAGTATTTCAAGTTGAATAACCTCCTAAAAAATAAGGCCGCTACTTTACATTTAGAATTTTTTTAAAGACCTAATTGCATAAGAATCAGTGGAATGACAATGGACTCATTAGTGCCTATAGAAAACTTCACACGGGTAGGTTGTTTGTACAATACGGTCGTAAATAAGCATAGTAATGTCTACGTGTCAATTTGAATAATAAATGAAACTCGTGTAGTGAATGTAACCAACTTAATAATAAATCATGGAATAAATTGAATGAAATACTTTTTACTTTTGTTGAAATGTTCTGCAATTTTTTGGAAATATAATTCTTCAAGAAATGAAGATATCTGATTTCACCTTTCGCCATCATGTTCATCTTGATAAGATGAATCTATAGTTCACATTTTAACAAAATCTATGCAAAATAAATGGAGACACAGGCCTTGATGTTCAGTTTTAGGCTCAAATTTTAATTTTCTTTTTGAATTAGTTGAATTAGTAGTATAATATGCTAATGTCATCATTAATATTTTAGCACCAATTGTTGAATGTATTTTGTGTAAAATGAAACCATGAAAAAATCACTGAACGAAATATATACTAGCTATGACTAGTCAAACTTTACTGACCTTGGGCTTGGGTGATGTGTTAAAGGTGTCACAGTACCTCGCATCATGGGAGAGAAGTGAGAATGATTGTGTTTCAGACAAATTTGATATTGAGTTTGTCTTATTGAGGTCTCGTTTAGTTGCGTGTTTTTAAAAATGCATCACTTTATACGAGATGTTATTACTTTAAAATATACTTATTTTTATTTGGCCTACAAGATTTGTCTGAATAGAACACTAAATCAAGAAACACTCATAATATTAAACACCCATAATGCCAAGAATGACTCATATGATTAATAAATTTTTTTTCAATGAATTTCATCAAAAGGCAATCGATTTGCACCTCGATTGCCTTCACCTTCGTACCAAAAATAGCACTTCGTAATATTGTGATTTACAATTGGTTCAATATTATTACTATCACTTTTTGTCAGTTGATTTTTCTTTCTTCCCTTTTCTTTTTCTTCAGTTTTCAATTTACTTATTGTGAAATTCATATTATTTAGTTTACTTTAAAAAATAGGGAATAAAGTCGGAGAAGTAATAATTAAATCACGATATGGTCCCGATAAAAAACCCACATCGACTTTCTTTGTTAACTTAGAACCCTGCAATAAAACTATTCAAGATATCCAATACATTTATTATCAACAAATCAAAATACAAAACCCACAGAAATCCAAAACTATAGTATAGTGTCAACGATGCCAGCAATGTGGCCACTCGAAAAATAATTGTATGAGACCATACGAATTTGTTAAGTGTGGCAAAAGACATAAAACATCAGACTGCCCAAAAAAGACAAAAACACTCCTGCTAACTCTGCCAATTGTAAAGGTTGCCAGGTTTATAAAAAAAATTCTGGCTAGAAAAACCAACAGTCTAGGCGCTAAATTGAACAGAGGTAGCGATCTCAAGAACAGAAGACCTGAGTTAAACAATTAGCGTAGCAATCTCAGAGGTAGCGAACTCAATAACAGAAGACCGGATCTATGGAGTCTCCAGATAACAACCAAAATAATAGAATTTAATGTAGCTTCCGGCCAAATAAAAATAAGATACCACCATCGAACCGAGAGCTGAGACCAAAAGAACCGAGAGCTTTGCTCTGGGACAAGATGTAATAAATTTTCAAATAAATAATTGTCAAAGCATTAAAATCACAAAACCGAAAAAAAGCCCCTGGATTTAACTTGATAACTCCTAAAGTTCTAAAGGTGTTACCAAAAAAGGCCCTAACTTTTCTACCAACCCATCAATGTGGCTTCCGAAAGTCTCATTGTACAATGGAGCAAGCTTACTGTATATACCACACTATTCTTTTGAGAAAATGTTTTGTGAAATGTAGCCTTCAACCTTGTTGCCACAACCTTGCAACCTTGTTTGCAACCTTGTTGTTTGCCTATAACTTGGCATGTTCATCACATAGGCCTACTCTGTAAAGTCAAGGAAAATCTTCCACACACATTTGTCTCAAATCTAAATCAAAGAAAGTTTCAGGTAAAGCAAGGGGATGCAAATTCTAGTCTGCAAAAGATCGAAGCTGGATTCCCACAAGGTTCAGTCCTGGACCAGTCTTGTATAATATCTTTACTTCTCCTACCTCTGCCTACCTCAGCAGATGTAACTGTCGCATCTCATGCTGATGATATTGCCGAACTGGCAAAAGCCAAAGATCCAGATTTTACCAGTAATAAGCTCCAAGTATTGCAAGACAAAATATATATCTATCCATAAATGACGCAGCACACAAAAATTTACCCACATCATGTTTACATTGAGGAGAGGCAATTGTCCTGAAGTGAAACTAGGAACCAAAACTTTACACACTGATTGTGTTAAACATCTGGGTTTCCACCTAGATAGAAAGTTTACCTGGAAAACTCACATTAAGCAGAAACGTGACCAATTAAATATCAGGTACAAAAACTTGCACTGGCTGTAGGGTCGTAACTCTGTGCTATCTGTGGATAATAAACTACTAATGTTATACAGCTCATTCCTCAAGCCGATACTGACATATGGCATTCAGCTGTGGGGAGTGGCCAGTAATAGCAATATAATGTGTCGTCTCCAATGAGCACAAGTTCAGTGCACCTTGGTGAAATTCATGAATACCTCAACACTCCCAACATTCTAAAGCAGATTAATAGATTCTGAAAAAGATACAGAGACTGGCTCATTACCCATCCAAACCCACTAGCTACTGAAATGCTGGACAATACCAAACTGATTAACAGGCTCAAAAGAAACCAAGTATTTTAATTGAGTAGCAGTGGCCTTAACCTCTGCACTCTAAATGCCAAATTTCTCACCCAAGAAAACTGATAATTGTCCAAAGCGACTGATCACATATATATTTTATATTGTCTACCAAGTGCCGCTATCATGTCTCTCATAAATTGGAATTCACATCTTGCAAAGGGAATATGGTAACGAAAAATGCATTTAATATTTTGGATATAATTTTCAAAGATCCTTTCAAAATATTTGTCATCCTTTACAAAAATAAAGTTTTTCATTCTTTAGCTTGATCTAAGGGAAGTCTGTAAAAAACTTAATATTTTAGTTTCTTTTGCTTGTATTTATTAGCTTAATTAATTGATATGTTCCTCTAAAATTTCATTGCGATCGGAATTAAATTGCTTTAATAGTTATGAAATTTTGACATATGAACAGAGAGACAGACGTGATGAAATTATAAGCGTTCCATTTTTAGCCATTTGACTATGAAACCCATAGAAAACATTAGCTTTAGAAAATTTTCCTGCTAGTTATGATTGAATATGTGAACTGTTATATAAGTGAAACAAGAACAAATTTAACATTTTAATATGAACCACCTTTTGTAAATAATAATAGAGGTTGGACAAAAAGCCTGCAGCTTAAAATGAATGTCTCGTTAATATTTGAAATAGTAATGTCGTTTTAATTTCAGCTTAAGCTTCTTGTAAGACACAAGAACCTTCCCCTTTTCAGAAGAATGTTTTTAATATCAGTGTAAACAGTAGTACAGCAGATAGTGCAACAAGATAGTGCATTTTCTGATAAAAATTAAACACCGAATATATTAAAATGCAAAGCTACAATCTCAGAAGACATTCTAATATAACAAATGATAATATAACATTGACATGTAAATTATGGTCACATTAACAATGGTTGTAAACAGTGGATATTAACTACAGAATATGTCGTAATGACTTATGTTAAGTACTGGAGGAGTATGAGGAAATTTGTCACGTTATTTTAATGAACAAAGGTAACATGTTTTTTTTTATTTCAAGGACCACGTGCATTTTAATATTGTCAATGGAATCCATGTAACTTAAGCACTAACGTTATCTTAAAATGTATTCCATTGAAAATATTAAAACGTATATATTATAGATATGTCAAATGAATGTTTACTCTGTTATATAATTTTCAGGCAGGTAGTAGTGTTGGAAGCTTCTCTATTAAGAGTTCAGTAAAACTATAATTGAGTAAAACTACATGTCGCTCATGAAAGTAAATAAAATACAACTATGAAGGCTTGTATGACTAATTGAGTGATTACCGTACATAAATAAAATATTATTGTATGCTGACAAACGACACATTTTTTTCGAGTTGGTATTCGAGCAAAAATAATTTTATTAAATCATTTGATTAAAATAACTCATATCAATTATTAGAATAGAAACTTGATATTCCATAGGTGGTATTTTGCGATTATTAAAATATCGTAATGAAAATATAAAGAATATAAGTCATTATAATGATATTAAAATCGAAGAATATGTATTGCGAAAATTCAAAGTTGGTGTAGTTAAGTGTGTGCCCATTCAATGGAACGTAGCTTGTGATACACACCACTCGTCCCCCTACTTCACTGTTGCTGATATAGCCTATATGTACACAACCACGTGAGTATGAATCTACTGTGAGGTACACTATGTTACTAGCATATTGTTGAAGTGTAGAATGTCATAGAATGTGTGTAAAAGGTGAAGGGTGTGTAAGATTAATTAGTAAATAAGCCTTTATTATGTTATTTATTTTGCATTTGACACTTGATACTTTATAAAAAAATACATATTAATGAATTTTATTTATGTTTTTCTTAGATAAATTGTATTTTTTTGTATTTAACTTCATGCCCTTTCATTTCGTATTTATATAAAGGAGAGTCCCGAATAAACATATAATCACTATCTTGAACCATTTGCCAAATTAAATTTATGATTATGTAGATTTTCTTCCACACATTTAAAATTTTCTCTGCTAAATTTAATTAAAATTATTTTGTCAATGATAACTAGATATATTTCTGCTTTAGATAATTTTATTTTCATTAATCTCAGTTTTACATTACCCTCCCCTCTCTCCTCTGAGTTATATCTTGCATACTTAACATTTGGTTGCATGTTTCACAATATTTAAAGATTTCAAGACAAATTTAAATTTGCTTCTTTGCAATATTTTTTAATTCTGTCATGTAAACTTATTTTATAGAAACAGTCACATTTAAAAACTAATCATTTATTTTATTTTGTCATCTGTTGCAGGTAGTACCTGACAATGGTAAAAATATCACATAGAATATTACCTATAATTTTGGTATCAGTTATCATAAGACCAGGTTTGTCAGCTCGAATATTGGGAATATTCTGCTTACCATCTCTCAGTCACCACATGATGTATCGAGTTTTAATGGAGGAATTAGCCAATGTAGGCCATGATGTTGTAACAATGACAACAAACCCTGCTCATTATAATATGACCTTTAAGGGAAGTATTACAGAAATTGATGTGGAGGCATGTTCCTACAAAGTTAAAGCTGCCTTGTTTGATCGTTCTACTTTTACACCCTCACCTTCCTTCTTATACAAATTTTACTCATTGTATAAGCACTTTAATAACATACTGTCAATAAGTCAACTTGAACAACCAGAAATGAGAGCACTTATTGAGAACAAAACAGAACATTTTGATTTAATATTCATACAATCTTGTTGCCAAATCTATTACCCAATAGCACATCATTTCAATGCTCCTTACATCATCTTTAGCACAAACATGGAAGTGTTGTCAGATCTTCAAGTAAGTGGTAAACCACACAACCCGATTTTCTATCCAAATCTAATGAGCAATTACATTGGACCCATCAATTTTTGGGAAAAAATAGATGCTCTTTGCTTTTATTTATGGCAAAATTATTTCGAATGGTATTACTCTCTGATGGACAACGAGGTTGTTAAAAAATATATTGGTTCAAATCTACCTTCGATAGAAGATGCGTTTAAACAAGTGTCATTGTTTTTTCTCAATAGTAGTCCCATCACGGGTGGCATTGTACCGAATGTACCCTCCGCTGTTTATTTGAGAGGAATACATATTCGACCTGAAAAGGAACTACCAAAGGTAAAGTGTAACAATAATTTTTATATATAATAATTATACAGAAATTATATAATAAATATGTAAACATTTTTGATAAAGGATCAACGTCATATTTTTTGTTTGCGTTTAAATTTTTTGTTAGAAAATATTGCTTATGTATTAGTAAACCATGGCACTAAAGCGGTTAATTATAAGTGAGTTTTGTATTGCATCTCAATCACAAGAGCAGTAGATAACTGTGTATATAAACTAGTTTACAAATGTTTACAACGACTTTCGTTTTTTGTAATTCATATTATAAAAAAAAAATTTAAAAAAAAACACATAAAAATGACTTCATTGAAAGTAAATAATATTACATATAAGTTAATAAAATATAGGTAGTATGTAGTCATGTTCTTGCAAAATTATGGTTACTGCTCTATAATTATGTGTATTTATGCATAAAAATATATATAGTTGATTGATATCATGTATTATAACAATCACCTTCAGTTCTTTGACCTCAGTGTTCATGAAATAGAATGTCAATGCATCTATTCAGGCAGATTCCCCAATTGTGCTTTGGGAATCTGCCAAGTTGACGATTTTCAATCTGATTGTTATATTAAAATGCACTAGATTAAGAAAATATTGCAGTAACACTATGTTTCCTTATCAAACACCACAAATATAAACAACACGTTTACATAACTTGTGATATCATGTTTCATTCTAAACAATAATGTTGCATTTCAATAATTTTAATTTCCCTAACATAATTTGGGTTTTTTCTTTATTAATTTATGTAACTAAAAAGTGATTAATTAAGAAATCAATGGCTTATCATTTCGGTTTATTGAGATAGTTTGTCACGATTGATAAAAAGGATATAGTTTTATTCTAGGACATATTAGTTCACCACAGGCTGATCCTAAAATGAATGGACTCTTCTTTGTTATATTCATCATTGGTACTGAATTCAATTATTTATATTAAATTGATCCTAAGTTGTTTATTTCTTGACCATAGGTGTCATTTTTTACATAAAAATATGATATTCATTTATTATATTTTTAAGGCGTGTTTTTAATTTACAGACAGAAAACAATTAGATCAACCAAAGTGCATATCAAAAGGTAAAAGATTAGTAGACATTAATTAGTAGTCACAAGTTATTGCTACCACAATAAAGCCGCATGTTGTAGTAATATTATACTAATATTGATTATTGATTTATCATCTGAATTTTACTACGAAATAAATACAATTGATTACCAAATAAATATTTAAAACATATTTTCATTTCAATAATAATGTAAGAGATCAAGATAATTTATGTGCATTGTAAATTTGTTGCACAACACAAGCAGTATTGTTACGCATTTATTAGTGATTTTACAACTAATAAATATCCATTCTCGGTTGGTAGGATTTTTAAAATATGTCCTTAATGATAGACATGTTACAAGGAACAAAAATTATAATGGTGAAAATAGCTATAGACAAAAGACAAATGTAAAACCATTTGGTATGTTATTACATTCTCTTTCTTGTAATATATAATTATCTACATATTGAATTTTAAACAAAATATACAAGTGAGTGACGCAAGTACAATTATTGCTTATAAGCAACGTGCAGTTTCGAGGGGTTAATAAAATTAAAACAGTGCACGGCAAATTCGCATGTAGTATTTTATAGTAGACATATATGCCTGATATATTTTATTGCTATTTCAAATTGCTGATTGCATAAAAGCATGAATAGAGTCAATGATGTTCTATTAGAAATATTTAAAAACAATTTGACACACCTATATTACTTTTGTTTCATACTTATATTTGTACAAAATGTTGTCATATTAGAAAAACTATACCTGGTCTAAAATACAATGAATATTAAATTAGATGATTATATAATTAAATATGCATTGTCTTTGAATCCCTAGATATGCTTGTGAGTCAACAAAATTATTTCTTTTCAAATAAAAAGTTTAAATAATAAAAGATGTCTTTTTCCAATGTATATTTCAAATTTATCCTTAGTTTTAAATGAAATTATTTCGCAAATGGTCTTTATTAATGCAATTTTGTCATAAATTCTCAAATATTTTTGAATCAAGGCAAGTTTACGAAAATATTATGTGACAATGCATATACTATTTACCAGCCACACTTTAGATATATATTATTTTAATTAGTTATTCAATAGGTTTATGATTGAGGGAGTGAACTTATTAGACTTGCAGGGAAATGTTGGATACCAGAAGACGAACGCTAGAATGATATGATTGCAGCTAAAATCAAAAATTTGTGTAAATAACGAAAATGTTGAATAAAAGAATACAAAAAATATTCTTTTTTTAAGGCATTTGTAAGTTTTAAATCAGTACAAAACAATTTCATTTGTAATGTCCAGTTTCTACATTGTCATTACAAGGAAAGTGTATGATAAAGTTCTGTTAAAAGTTTCGTTTCTTTTGTATACTGGTATACATTAAACTAGATACCAAAGTTTTGTAATTCTTTAATAAGTTTAAAGTAAAATATTTTCTCTATTATATTTCATATGTGAAAATGTATTACTTAAGGATACTTGATACTTTCCCGTTTTCCTTTATTAATTTTTCCAAAAGTGGGATGCTGCGATTTGGTGAGAGTGTTAAAATAAATATTTAAAATTGCTTTGTCCCTAAATTGATCGAATTTGTAAGGGAATTTAAGGTTTCTCTGTGGTTCTCTTGCACTTGGTTATCATTTACTCAATGAACATCCCTTTGGCCTCGAATTATCCATTCTTTTTTGATGTATTTCAGGTATAATATTGTGCACCTTCAATAAAAGGGTTTTTACAAAATTATCCCTTGTGAAAACTTCAAAAAATGAGGTTAGTATAGTTTTTCGCGGGTTGGATAATCGGTGTATTGATGAGACATGGTGATGAAAATAATCATCAGAACCACTCACTTTTTTCAAGTGTACCAAAAGGTACATCAGGATGTGATGCATTTTGTACAATGGAAACCCTGAACTTGCTACGTGGCTTCATTCTTGGGGACATAATGATCCGACTGATATGTTGTACTTTATCTATGGGATTGATGTGCTCTATATTTCTAAAATTGAAAAGGTTTGATCAATACCTTTCTTTATATATTTGCAAATATAACTTATTGCATGCGCTGAACTGACAGCCTCTACACATTGTTGAGAAAATAGGGGAATAAGGAGCAGTCAATTATCATCAACTGTCGTGATGCTACCATCTTAAAGTTTTAGTGGAGTTCGACCTCTGTCTGCTGTCAATCTTCATAGAAACAGTCGTCTTTTCCTGTAGTATATGTGGAATTTTTTGGTGTATTTGCCATCTTTCATGCTTGGGGATCGGACCGTGTATCATATTTGTCATAGAGAGTCTTATCATTCCTTGGATCAGTTATTGCAGCACTGATGATATTGTCAGTTTACAACACAAGCTGAAACTCAATGGTATTAGCTTGTGTTTCTACCAAAGTAAAATGTGGACTTGTCTTAGCCACATTTCTGCTATTCTATGGAATGCATAATACATAACATTTTGCCATATATTTTTCCTATGGTTACATTCAATTCGTATTTTTTTCTCTATGCAATATATCTGTAGAGACTTATGTTGCTGATTATCTGTTAAATGCATAGAACTAATTCTGTGGCAAATTTGATCCACAAGAAAAAGTAATCTATATTTGTCTTTAGAATGCAAGCTATCTCTGTGCCAAATATTATATAGATTGATTCTACAGTTAACATATGGAAACATAATGGACAGATTCATACTTTAACATTTATAATATTGGTATGAATTGTAACATTGGTTGACAGGCAAAAATGCAAATAAATGAAAAAATATACAAAGAGATAATCATTTAGAAAAATTATGAATTTGTTAATATATTTGTTGTTGTTTCAAAAAATGTTGTTAATTTTCATCTAATTCTTCAGGGGCTGAAGTCATATCTGGACCATTCAACGCAAGGAGTGATTTATATGAGTTTAGGTACCAACACAATGTCAACTGCTCTATCGGCAGATATTGTCAGTATATTCATCAACGTATTCGCCCAGTTACCATACAATGTTATTTGGAAATGGGAAGCTGAGACCCTGCCTGGGAAACCTAAAAATGTTTTGACATCTAAGTGGTTTCCACAAAGGGATTTATTAGGTGAGAAACATACATATATATTTACATTCTCTTGGTGTTTAAGTCGTATTCTAACTTTTAGGTTTTAATATGAATATTTATTAAAAAACTTCAAATAAAGAGGAGACGTTTAGTTGCGAGTGGGTTTCGAATGAATCATTTTGAAAAAGATTGTTTTTCATGTATTCACTATATGTGCTTATAGTATTGGCAGTTTTCTATTACAGTACACCATGATGTTCAATTACATGCATATTCACCCATATACCCACAAGTCCTTAACCATGTCAATTACATAAATGCTCTCCCATGGATCCACATGAGCATGCAAGCACATACACATACACTCTCTTGAATGTGCTATAAGAAATAAATAATGTGGATGGACAACAGCACAAAAATTATATCATACTACTTTTAAATTGGCTCGTTAACCATAAAGAAGCTACTGAACAATTACAGCTGTCAACAAGTAAAAGGTGTCATGGAATTAATTAGGCATCCTAAGTTAATTAAGATTTTGTTACGAACCAAAATTCACTTGCTATTTTACGGCAAAAATGTATAGAAATTAATTATTTAATGTACTAAAATCATGCTTCTAATTATTTGAAACTTCACCGAATCTTGAGTTGGGAGGTTCCCAACCTCCCAACTCAAGATTCGGTGAAGTTGCTATTCACGGTTTTGTTATTTGCAATGATTTTAATGAAAGTAATGCCCTCAAATAACGAATCAAACAATCCTTGTCCCTCAGTCTCTAGCCATCCATGTGTCCCAAGCTAGCTTTGGCTATATTCAAAATATTGCAAACTTCATATAAACAAAGAGCTTATGAAACATTTGAATGATCTCAGACTCAGAAGTGGATGTAAACAAGAAGTTGACCTAAAGAGTTGTATTATTTCACTTATCCAAAGTAGTGATTTACTACATTATCTAACCATTTGATATAACTAACAAATAATGCATTCAAATTTTATGAAGGGAAACTACTTGCGCAAGTTACTACTATCGCAATACTACAAAAGCAAAATATAATATTCCTTATCCTGTTAAACCAATTACCTCAGTGTCTAATGAGATAAGAGTTAAGGGAATTCTGATAGCGTCACATTAACGGACAACGAGGGTTGCAGGACAATTTCAAAACTTTCTGCATTTTGCATTATTGTAGAAAAGTGAGTTCTTTAATGAGAGCTACAATCCAGAAATTTTTTAAATTGTTTTGTCTTGTTATCAAAATATTATCATGTTCCAAAACCCTTGTAACCAAGCCTATTGCTGAAAGTAAAGAAGAGAGTGTGTAAAAGATAGAGGTAGAGGTTATCTCGTAATCTTCATATTTAAAAATATGATGAGGGTTTTCAAGCTTGAAAGAAGTAGTGCCATAAAGAGTTGGCTTATTTATTAATGGAAATATACCAAAAATATGATAAACCACTCTAAACTAGTATAAAATGATGTTTCAAACAATGATAAAAACAGAAATCGAATGAAATTACGAAATAGTCTGAAAATTTTGATTATGTCAAATGAATATATAAAAATAGTAAAAATTATAATCTGAAATAATAAATAAATTACTTTCCCATCACTGTAAAGGAGAATTTTTATTCTAATATGGACAATTCTCAAAGGATTAAAGCTTGGAGATTTATCAACAATTTACAGAAGAATTAAAGAAAGCAATTAGAGTTTATTGACAACATTTTCAATGTGGCAAGTTTGCTCACATGCTCACATGCTTCAACAATTAATTCGAACCAAAACTATTAATGTTGAAATACGGATCACCTATCATTACTGAGAACAACTAGACTACAGAAACAATACAATGAGTTAGGCCAAGATGAAGAAGGACTACTCTGTGGACCCAAAGAGCTGCTTCTCTATTATGTTGTGCAGTCATCATTAATTTGGTTCTAGCAAAAATTCATGAAAAATTCAAATATAGTAAATAAGCATTTTATAAATGATACTGTGTGTTTGATTTTGAAAAATTTCCATAAAGTAGTTAAATCACAATTGCATCAAGCCGATCGAGAGCTGCTTTCAAAGGAATTTGTAACTCTTTCAAAAAGTTTTAACGAACTTTGTAAAATTATTGGGCACGAATATGTTCACCTGTGCAACAACGAACAAATGATTCACATTCTCAATTAGAGGAAAAAGACAAAGAGCAGATTGATGAAAATGTTTACTCTAGAACGCTATTAGCTTGTCACATTCGGACGCCTGTCAAACTCGCAAACCATGTGCGTGTAAGCTTTGGTCCCAGTATAACTTACACATCAATATGTACTCCAAGCCATAAATAGCTTATTGTGTAATCTTCAACATTTTTTTTTATACAAATAACTTACAAGAGACAGTTTTCTCCATTGAAACCTTAATTACCTGCTTAATAAAAATTTGTAACTTAAAATTAAAATTAAATTATTAATTCATCAAAAAAAAATATGTAAATTCTCATCTAAATATAAAGTCAAACTTGCAAGTAAAAATATCTTTTCAAGTTTATTGTGCTTAGAGCAAGCCAAAATCAATGCAATGACACATTAATTGAACAAAGCAATTACATTAGAAAGTTAAAATATTGTCATTTACCCTACTGCAGTAACACTTACTTTACACATACACACTTACTTTACACATACATACACATACTTTTAAATATTGTCATTTACACTACTACACTCACAGAAATATTTAGACGAACGCAAAAAAGAGGGCAAATTTACAAAAAAACAGATTTATTCATGTTGTATGAGCTTATAATAATTATTGAATTGAATCAATTAATGAAATTAACATTTTTGAATATAAAAAACCTAGACAACCAAAAAAAATAAATTAGGTACAGTAATCCCAACACCTTTATTATAAGGAATTTTAACCTATCATAATGATAATTGAATATTGTTTTAAAGACTTATTTTATTCTTAATGAGAGAAGCAGTCACTATTTAGTGTTAACTCTTCTTGCCGTAAAAACTGTCTGAATCTGTCTGGGCACACTTTTATTAAATCGTCAATGGAACTTTGTGGCATTAAGTTCCAATATTCCATCACTGTACTTGTGAGGTCTCTTAAGTTAGCCGGTGTTGAATTTCTTTGCTTAATTCTTTTTCCAACTTATTCCAAACATGTTCTAGTGGATTAAAATCTGGTGAGCGTGCTAACCAGTCCAAAACTTCAATTCTAATCTCAGTAAGGTACTTCGAAATGACCGCTGTAGTGTGAGGTGGAGTATTATATCCATATCTTGCCACAGTCAGAGACCCGTTTTCAACCATGTATAGCGTGTTTACTTATGAGTAAATACTCCGTCATACCATTACTGACAAACCAACATAATGCACTCTTCCAACAATGTTACACTGACCGTTTCTTTCTCCTGGTTGCCTCCACACTTTAATCCTTCCATCATCTGACTGATGACAGAATCTGGACTTATCAGTAAAGAGTACCTTCCCCCAAGCGCCGTTATCCTAGTTTCGGTGCGAATGAACAAAGTTAGACCAAGCCACTCGTTGACCAAATATGCCTCTATTCCAACCAACTTAAGTCTTCTTCGAATTATTCTGGTGCTATCTGTCACTTCCGAATTTCCTAAAGCTTTGTTCTTATCTCGGATAATAACAAAGCTTTAGGAAATCAGCTAAAGCTTTAAAAATATATAGCTTACAATAAATCTGTGGTCCCTCTCTGTTCTTACACTTTTGCAGCATTTCTCTTTACATCTTGTATACTCTCCAGTCTACTAATATCATTGCGAAAATCACAGAATTGGAAACTCGTAATGTTTGAGACACCTCATTGTAAGTGTAACCATTTTCAATTAAAGTAATAGCTTTCGACACTTGAGCAATGCTGAGATCTGGCATTATCACTCAAATTTATTAAATAATGTGCCCTTAACACAAAGATAACAGATTTGTGAGAAAAACGACAAAAATAAAGTGTTTGTTGCAAAATTTCTTACACTACTTAGTATAGAATATTGTACACAAAAAAGAAATGAACAAATAACTAAAAAAAAACAAATGAAAATCGTAAATATAATTCAATTGAAATCCTTCGTTCTTCAAATTATATATACTGGTATAAATGGCAGGGCGAAATGGGAAACATTTTTATGTACTTATATATTACTTTTATTTCACTTTCCCCTAAATGTATCCATGAGTGTATATAAATGGATTCTATTTTTTTACATCTATGCCTAGAAATATTATACTAATCTCATATATTTATCTGCTACATGTAACTGTATTGGTTTTTGTTCCGAGCCTCAAGATATGCAAATGAAGACTTGGGTAAATACATTTTTTCAATGTACTTTTTGCGCACGCATCTTTATTATTTATACAACAATTAAAGTTTATCAATTTGGTTGATTTTTTATGTTGAATTGTGCTTTCCCACAATCTCCAGAGTTGTTAAAAATGATCTTGCCATATAATGGTCCTAATAATATCGTCATCGATCAGATACGTTCACTCAGTGTAGCTTGTCCTTAAGATCTCTCGAAGGTTGTATCTTCATAAAAAACCTTCCACTTTGTTGGAAATTCATATAGAATGCAATGCCGTGAAAAAACTTTATTAATAAACACATTTTTCACTTAATATTAAGAAAGTTTCAATGAATTTAAAATGTAGAAATACAATGGTAAGAAAAGGCAATCATATATGTTTAAAAAAAATTATATTCATACATGTCAAAACTTAAGATGAAGTTATAAGACAGAACTTTACAATAGAAATATTTGATGTTGACTAGCAACAAAAGTCATTATGATTCATTTTAACAGAACATACTGATATTTGAATGACGAACAGCAATAACTAAATACAGAAGACGACAAACCAAAGAGTCAAGATTTGAAGATGCCCACTAACATATAAATATAGATTTTATTACCGCAGTTTCACACTGTTCTAAATGGCGGTAGAAGATATATTTTCATTCATGATACCAATATTAGAATCAATTTCAACTGTGAATGTTAAGATGGGATAGAAACCTTGTACTTAACTGTTATTTTAAAGACTGGTTATACCAGCCAAATCAACTATGAAATGTTCTTTGAAAGTTTCTCTACAATTTTTATTATTAGTACATAATAACAGAATATTTAAAATTCACACGGTTGTGACAAATTTTTAGCACATAAAAACGTGAAGGCTTTTATAACACAAGGAGGCCAACTTTCTTTAGATGAAGCCATTGTTAACAAAGTACCGATCATTGGGATTCCTGTAGCTATTGATCAACACCGCAACATTAGACACATGGTTAACTTAGGTGTCTGTGAAAGGATTAACTTTTTGACTATCAATGAAGAATCTTTGAGAAATGCTATAATTAAAATTGTGGAAGAAAAGAGGTAAGCTTTGTTAGTATATAAATAAATAAATAAATAAGTCATTTTATACTTAATTTAATGCTTGATATACTGCCCTACTTTCTATAACCCTAACTATTTTTTAATATCATGCAATGAATCTGTAAAACAGACCTGACGTTTTCCGTAGTATATCTAGCACTAATATAATGGTTGCAGTGACTGCAGCAAGGGAACCTGTTGTGGATTTTGCTGTCCTAATAGCAAGTCGAAACAGCAAATAAGCATAGCAAATCAGTTTCTATAGATTTTTAAGAACAAAATAAAACTTTGATGACATATTGAATATATTTGGCGTTAATTTTGTAGAAATTCATTATTCACAATTAAGTGAAACTACGTGATGTAGTATTATTTCTACTTTCTTTAATTTCTTTACCACGACCTAGGTTTCGTTGCTAATATCCCACCTGAAGATGTAATACAACGAAACCTAGGTCGTGGTAAAGAAATTAAAGAAAGTAGAAATAATACTACATCACGTAGTTTCATTTAATTATGGACTTTGATGAGAATTAAAAATAAAAGTTTTTAAGAACAATTATTATCAATAATTTTTTTGTGTCTTATCTCCTCCTTGAAGTATATTATTTCAACATTAATTATATTATTTCAACATTAATACAAAGGTTAAGGATATTGCTGTTTATGCGGACCTAGCGCCGCACGGCATTTTCAAAGCCTTACTCACTACACCAAAACACTATATTTAGTACAAACCAGTAACACACTGTATTATTATGTAGAAAGAAAACTTAGGTATACTGGTAATTCAGGGTTTTACTTATGGTGTAATTTCTGTTTATGATATTGATATGTTTAGGTGGAATTATGATTGAGGAAATGTTGAAAAAATATTTTGTTATTGACAATTAAAGTATTTCGCCTCAATAAAGGCAGCAAAAATATTATGAATTATTTTCACCTTATAATTTCTAGAGGATACAGAAGAAAAATTGTTGTCTCTGTCAATAAACTAACAGCCTGTATTTATTACATTTAATCTTCAGGTATCACACAAACATGGAACGCTTATCAACAAAAGTTTATGATAAACAACACACCAGTTTACAAAAGGCTGTTTGGTGGACTGAATACATCTTGAGAAACAAAAAACCAATACATTTACGTGCCCCTGTGATGTCTTTCTGGGAATACCTCGTGGTGGACTTAATTTTGTTACTAGTTCTTGCTACAGCAATAGTTATAGTTGCAGTTAAAATTTTGTGCAGCAAATATAGTATATAGTATTTTTTTGTTATGAATTACTATAATTTGTACCTTTAATACAGAAGACTCACTGATAAATTCATCCAATGCATATATGGTTTCTTAAAAGAATACATAAGAACTCATGGCATTCCTAGTTTGAGGAATCTTATTCGTATTCATAATGGATACGAAACAGGTACATAAGAATAGCTCTATATATAAGATTATACCGAGCAATATTAAAATATATATGTGTATTATAATAATTATGTATTTTGAATAAACTCACTGCAGCTCTATGTCAAATAACCAACAACTTCTGGAAATAGAACCAAGAGTAGCATATTTTTATACTCTGCATTACTGGGAATGGTATATAAATATACGATATGGGATAAGTTTTAAAACCAATTATCGCCATATTCCACGAGGGTAGCTAACCAGGAAAAGCAATATGAAAATTTCCCAATACACTATTTAATTGTATATGTACTCTTCATATTTGTGAGAATAGTGTATGTCGTGTAATGACCGTGCTTTAATGTAATCCCTAATTATTTTATAAAATTGTATACATTATTCTTGTTGCCTTGACATGTTAAAAAGACAAAAAACTATTTAAAGAGTTTTTGTACACAAAATTAAGACTATTAAATCATGTTGTTAAAAGTGTACCACTCAAATCACGAATACAATTCCAAATTTTTATAGCATATTATAATGTAGAAATTACTATGTGTGAAATACAAAATATGTTATTTTAAATCTTGATATTCTACACGTTTTTATCGTTAAAAAAAAAACACAAGTGGAAATAATATGTATCCATTTAATATTTGCATAAAGCTTTTCATGAAGATGGCCAGAAGATTACCATTTAACATATCAAACAGATTTACTAAAATTAAATTATCTCACCTAACATTGAAGACACTTATAAGAATGTCGAACACATTTTTTGACAAATTGTGTTAGATACCTTAACCGTTAATGGTAGTAACATGTGAAACTGATATTTAATCTAAATGCAACAAATAATTAACCACGAAATTGCCTTTATGACACCTATAAAAGACCCCTTGTAAAAGTACATCTGAGTAATCCTTGCGTTAGTGATTTACTTATGCTACAAAATTGTACAAAGCTTAATTTAATAATTAAATTATTTCAAAACTTTCGTAATTAATTTATATAAATTTTTATTGGTTTTTGTAACTGTTGTGACACATGCAGCATGTATTCTTTTAGTTATAATGATAAATATTTTGTTGTTTGTTCAAAGTACCAATTTTTGCTTATAAACAAATCTACATAGAATTTATAAAAAACCTTTAACTATTTATATAAAGCAACATAGAAAAAGAAAGAAATGAATAGGTTTTAAAAAAAATAGGTCATGTAAAAAGGTTCTTTTCATACCAACAAGTGTGTTTTAAAATAAATTTTATAAACAAACAACTTGTTTAAAAAAAAAGCAAATTGTATTTCATTATTAACAATCTTATACAATTCACAATGAACATGTTTAGCAGATTTTCTGTGTCTATTGAAAAATAAGCACGATAAATTTTTTTTTGTTCTGTTTATGATTAGTTATAATTGTAGTAAAAATTAATTTAATTTTAGTAAAAGTATACAGTCATCTTACTAATCTAATAAAGAGAAATGTTTGTTTGATTGTTTTGTTTTTGGAGATTCACGTGAAGACTTTTAATCCTACATTTTTTGTTACCTTAGTATATTTATGTTACTTTAGTATTATACCACTTGATACGGAAGGCTAGAATATAGTTTCGAGATTACTCTAGCCTATATATTAAAAACAAATATTGCATAACTTTTGGAACTTAGTTAACAACTAGAACATAATCAGGAAAAAGTTGGAATGGGAAAGGCATTTGGGACGAACACTGGTAAAACTAGTGCAAATACAGTAACGTATGGAGGAATAGTAGATTCTAAAATGGTCTAAAAAAAGTCTGTGATGGCATTTAATTATTATGTATAAATGAGCCACAGTATTTGCTTTAATCTAAAAAAGTATGTGGTATGAAATTTTCAATGTTTAGGTCAATTTGGTAATCGCCTTGAAATAAATATGATACCCATTTTAAGCATTTTCAATATGTAAATATTGAGTATACGTTATAATTTGGAATAATATTTCAAGAGAAATGAAAAGATTTGTAGGTTAAGAGAAAAAAGGGAAGTTATTAAAAGTAAAAATATGCATGTTAATGATGTTCGGTGCATCGTTCTTGCAAATGGAGAGGAGGATCAGATGCATCATGTCACCATATATTATATATAAAAATGGTCACTGTGGGTTATCCGTAGGATATAAATATATGTCACCACTTTCTTGCAGATATTTTTAAAATACACAATTCCATAGTACAACATTTTGAAATATCTCTTTATTTGCTTAATAAAGAAATTCTTTTACCTCTGAAACCATGACAGACAGTAAATAAACCACTTACTTTGTTTCATGCATAAAGACAAAACTTAACAAAACACATAAGAACTATGTATTTATGAGTACTTGGTACTATGGTTATTAGTATTAGTTATTATTATTATTCTTTTTCTAAGATTCATATGTCATTATTATAGATTTAATACTTACTATGGGTTGGATAAATTTAGTTTGTTCCCCTTATCTCCCAAATTATTATCTATTCTTAAGCAAATTCAGGAAAACACATTAAAATTTGATCTTATCTAGTTATATTTGCAAAAAGTGGCATTTCTATTGTTTATAGAAAGCCTGTAATGAATGTTTAAGCAAATGAATAGACATTACATAACAAATGACATAACAAATGAATAGACATAGATTGATTAATGAAAAGTACTATTTGTTCTAATGCACTACTAATAAGAGACAAGTTATGAGAAATTTAATATTATTGGGTTGTTCGGAAGGTAATTTTGTTTTTTTCCAACAAGACTTAATTGTATTTTTTCATACGGCCATGCGGCCATTATATAATTTGACAGCTGATAAAGCAAGGCTTGCTTGTGAAATGGTCCCATTGATTTTACATTGTAGTTTTTGGTTGGGATTCTATCAAATATGGAAAGTGAAAAACAGCATTTTCTGCATATTTAATTTTTTACTACCAAAAAGGTAAAAATGTTTTTCTAGCAAGAAAAAAATTATCCGATATTTGTTGACAAGATGATTGCAAAATTTAGATTCGACAATTTTGATGTTGAAGATGAACCACATTCTGGAAGGCCTGTGGAAGCTAATAAAGACACAATAAAGACTTTAATTGAAAAGGTTTAATCTTAAAGCTCAAGATATGGGTTCTTCATGTTCTTATTAAGAAAATGATCCATTTTTGAAGCGCATCACAGGGGACAAGAAATTAATTGTATACAATAATATTAAATGTAAGAGATCATGGAGTGAAAAAATGAACTGGCTCAAAACACTTCGAAAGCCGATATACATAAAAAAGGTGATGCTATATTTTTGTTGTATTTCAAGGGAAATGGTTTTTTTTGAGATTTTACCAGAACCCAACAATCAATTCTGAAGTGTACCGTCATCAGCTGGACAAACTGAATGATTTACTTAAAAAAATGCCAGATTTCTTCAATAGAAAAGGGGCCTCATACTAGTTTGTTAACTTGCCAAAAGATTTTACAGCTTGAATGGGAGGTATTGCCACACCCACCATATTCTCCAGATCTGGTACCTTCTGATTATTACATGTTATGGTGTCTACAAAGTTTTTTAGATGGAAAGAAAGTGAGATGGCCAAAAATCATCTGGATATTTTTCAGTATTTATTGGTTATTTCAAATCCATTAATTTTTTTGTGAGAAAGTTTCTCCTATGTATATTTATTGACATTGTTACTTTAGCCAGAATAGAAAACACATAAACATATTTATGTTTGAACCTAAGTGCTATTTTAAATAACCCTATTATTAACACAACTAGATATATTACAAATCGATGTCCAGTCAACCACAGAATTTGCATCTGTATCTACACCTTGATCTATTAAATTACTTTGTTTTGGTTAAAATACCATTTTTTCAACACTAGTCGATGTTATTATTATTGCGAATAATAATCATGAACAATATAAAAGCACAAAGGTTTTATTAGGTTTTGTTAGACATATATGCATATGTTCATTCAAACCCCTAGACATCATCTGTCTGAATACAAAAATAAGTTTGAAAAATGACAAATGTAATAGATACATCTGAGGAAGATAAAATTATGAAGCAAAGCTTGGTCGTAAATGTTAAAATATTGATATTGCGTGACGCATATAGTAATTGGCTTCTTTATTTCTGCAATCTTCATGATCTATGATAGAGAGTGGGAAAAACCAATGGTTCAGTTATCAAACTTCGTCTTTCTGTTCAATATCATTAAGACTGGCGGTGATTATTACCCTCATGTCTTTCACAAATTAAGTATAATTGAACAGTCAAAACTTGGTAACAAAAAACATTAAAATTATTTAAAAAACATTAAGAGTCTTTTATAGAAATACTAGCAGTGCAAGTGCTATAATACTATCGGGACAATTTAAGTTCATTATGTTTCTATATTGAACGTAAATAACCAGTTTAAATTTCAGAACCCTTCAGTTATGAGAAACTCAGAAATTCCAGAACTTTTCAATTATGGACTTGCACTATCTGAGGGGAATAGGTGGTCAAAACAAAATGTCTTACATTATGGGGAAAGTTTTGTATAAAAAATTGACAAGTTATATCATTATTATCAAACCGACGCATTCCTTGAACTGAAATAGATTGACTGTCGTTGCGATAAAAATTATTTTGTAGTTTATAGATGTCACGGTTTAAATTGTTAAGTATTGATACTCTGTTAATATTTGTTCCCAGTTTCATGAATATTGGTACGAGGCAAAATAATAATAATAAATTACTATTGGTGCAGACCATAAGGTTTTTTGGATTCAAACAGGTTGAACGCAATTCAAATTTGTGTGGTTTGGAGACCAACATACAATACCTCAACAAACTACATATAACAGAAATGCTCATGCCGCGCTAGTCAGTGGATATCACTTAACTAGATAAAATTAGTCACTGCAGAAAGAAGCTTCAAAGTTATCTCAATAATAGGAAAAGTAAAAGAAAAATGCCTCAAATTCTCAAATGGTGTAGACATATCAAAGATGCCTGTACGATCACATGATGAAATTTGCCATAAACTTGTCGATGACAAAATATGAACGTCGAAAGCCACCCTCCATTTGTTGGACTTAAAAGACTTAAAAGAAGCCTGACTTAACTCCAATACAGAACAAAACCATGTTCTACGGAAGAGAAGAATATAGAAGGCGATCCACAAGTAAATGGGACAAATGATAGTAGCGGTGGGTGCAAATCCAGGAAGTTGATACTATGCGTAAATGTGAGTATTTTTATATAGAAGAAGGTGTAGGTTTTAGTTCGATCAATCTTGAAAAGGGACTGTCAACAACACTGAAATAAACAAAATTTTCTGAGTGTATGCAGCAGAGACAACTAAATATTGTTGATAGAAGTGGAACAATATTTTTGACACTTGATTTATATATATATATATATATATATATATATATATATATATATGTGTATATATATATATATATATATATATATATATGTGTGTGTGTGTGTGTATATATATATTTATATATATATATATGTTTATAATATTTCATTACCCTTTGATATACCGTGTATTGTGATCCTTACAATCTTTTGTTAACAGAATTAAAAACATACCAATCTCACTAACAAATAATTATAAAATTCACACATATACAACTATGGCACTGAAGAATTCATGACTCTGATCTGTTTACTCAATTGGTGGTAAGCCTTTATCAATACTATTGTAGCAAAGGTGGGGAATACTAATATGACAAATTTTAACCATACAATATGTACCACAACCATATTGTATTTTTCTCAAATAAACCATATTAATTATTTCATGTTTTATACTTCAATATATTTTTCTAATTTTAAAACAATAAGTATTTGCCTCTGATAATGTATAATTAAAATTAAAAAATTATTGCCCAAAACAGAACTTTTATTGGCCAAATATAAGGTAAAGAATATTATATTTGCTTGTAGCTGACAAGGTTGGCTTTTAAAAAGGGACACCAAATTTTTTGTATATATTTTATACTAAATAACTCAATATATGATAACTTCTGTAAAACAAATAGGTAAGCAATCTACCTTTCCAACTGGTACTGGACACCTGCGTTTCACTTTGAAAAGAAATTGGTTATGTGAAACCTAATATACACATATAAAAACAATAATTTGAACAACTTGAATAATTCATATATCTTTATGTACATATGCTAATACATTGTTTTGATAAAGATCATTTTCAAACACGGAGATTATAAACGGTTTATACACTTTTTCATAATGAATATAAATGTATTTAATTATAATTATGGTTTTTTAATGTACTTTGGTATAAAGTGATGTGCTCCATTTGACTTTCAAACAGTCTGTAAGTTTTTCGT
This sequence comes from Druceiella hillmani, assembly GCA_039881145.1. NCBI lineage: Eukaryota > Metazoa > Arthropoda > Insecta > Lepidoptera > Hepialidae > Druceiella > Druceiella hillmani. The sequence continues at coordinate 8,035,226 of JAYKKI010000097.1, read as the reverse complement.
TAGTGGCAGCTTCGTTAGAAGGCTCTGTGGACAAAGGAAATTTTGAGAAGTTAAGTATGGAATTCTATAATTCATATACACATCTCGATGCTTTCACATAGTTTTTACAGATTCAAATTAATCAAAGACGTAATCTATTCACTGAAAATTTTTGTTTATTAATTTTTTCTGACATTTCTTCTTTCGTGGTATGCATTTAAAAATATTTCGGCTATTTCTTTTAAATGAAAATAAAATAAATTATCTTTTTTTAGACTACATATCTGAAAGTATAGACATTGACGGATGTTGTGAGATGAATTTTCCTTACAAATCTTTAAAAATGAAAGTAATATAAAAATTTGTATGTTGTATTTCTTGACTGAATTTGCTTTGTTTATATTTTAAATAAATATGATTATTTCAGCAGTGCATAACGTGTAAGTTTTTAAATGACTTGCACTCCCTTCATCAATAGCTATATGTGTAATTTTGTGAAAGTATGAATGTTGCACAAATATATTAACAAATTCGTTTCCTAATTTTTAGTGCTCTTACGAATTTACTGCTATTACCTTATGCTAGCTGTACACTTCAATTTATAATATCCAATTAATAAGTCACAAAATTTCTTACTTGTGTCGTGTGTAATTAATTATAATCCATTAACATGCAACTAGTTATCTAATTTCCTTGTTTTAAAATAGTTCAACCAGACTCAGAAATTATCAATTACTATTTTATTAACTCTCTATGGCACTTCCTGACTTCTATCAAAATAACAAATTTTATGTTTGGTTTGAGAAAGGAATATCACCGACAAAACCTCATAAATATGATATCTGGTGTGGTTGTATTAATAAAGCAGGAATGATGATGATCATTCATGGATATCAAATCAACCAATGTATCAACTTGACCATCGAAGGATAAGCAACTCAAGCAAAAGTTTATTGAGTTTTGTGATTTATCAAACTACAAGTGTGGTAAACAAAACTCTGAATGAGGACGTTTCCAAACTTGATTACATAAATAGGAGGGGGCGTTTTTAAGTTTGCGGAATGGAAAGGTAGGCCATTAGTAAAGGTGATTAACGGAATGATAGCTAGTTAAGTAACTCAATATTAGTATAAATACCAAGTTTTATCATAATCAGATCATTAGTCTTTGAACTATCGTCAAACAAATAACTCAATCTGGAAGAAAGTCTGAACTATGGAAAAATCGAGTACCGCGCCGTTATAAAGTTCCTTACCAAGCAAGGAAAGTCGGTCCAAACCACACTGATAGAGATGGCATCCGTTTACGGGGACTCTTGCCCGGGTATAACCATGGTTTACAAGTGGCATAGTCTCATAAACAGGAGACTCATTTGAAGATGACCCACGCCCCGGTCAGCCGAACGAAATGACTACTCTGGAAATTATTGAAAAAGTTGAAAAATTAGTATTGGAAGATGCCAGACTAAAGTATCGGATACAATAATTTTAAAAATTCCTCATGAACATCTTGGCATGACAAAGGTCAGCGCAAGATGGGTGCCGAGAATGCTCAAACTGCCTCAAAAATAACGCAGGGTGGAGTATGCTCGCGAGTTTTTGGACCTCTGTAGCTAAAAACAAGGATGAACTATTGAGTCGAATTGTTACTGGAGACGAAACTCGGGTTCATCATTATGAACCTGAGTCCAAACAAGACTCAATGCAATGACACAAAAAAGGCCCAAGAAGTTTAAGGTGTTACAATCAGCTGAAAAAATCATGGCAACAGTCTTTTGGGATTCAGAAGAAATTCTGTTGACAGATTATAAAGATAAAGGTGTTTCCATAACCAGAGAATATTATGCGTCAACTCTAGAGAGGTTGAAAGAAGCAGTCAAAAAAAAAGGGGAAAATTGACCAAAGGTGTCCTGCTTTTGCACGACAACTTCGCTATTTTATAACACCCACCCTACAGTCCTGACCTGGCTCCCAGTGATTATTATTTGTTCCCAAACCTTAAAAAAGAACTTTGTGGAAAGAAGTTTTCAAGCGATGAAGAAGTGAAGGACGCAGTTTCAGCTTATTTTTCGGGCAAAGACGAAACATTTTTTATGAAGGTAAACATAATCTAATTGTAAGATGTATTAGGGTAGCAGGTGAATAAATTGAAAAAGAAAAATAATTTTGTATTTTTATTCTCACTCCTTATCCTCCATTCCGCGAACTTAAAAACACCCCCTTGTAAGTAATATTAAAAAGAAACTGAAACAACTAATCTAACGGAATGTTACTGGCGGAACAATCTTAAGTTATAACTTTATTGGGGACACATTCCTTGCTCTAAAAATACTGAAACTATTTTCTAGTAGCTAGTCAATATATTTAAGGAAACATTATTAAATTTGGCCAAATTTCTGTTTTTCTCAACCCAAAATATGAATGTAAAACTAAATTTGTAGGAACATATTGAACTTCTGACCCATTTTTGAGATCTCAAACTTGCTATGATGTCACGAAACTTTCGATCTGATAAAGTAAATTGAATTGTAGCAGTGAAAAACAATAAATTTTCCATAAAACAAACAATAACCTAAAACTTATTTTGGAAACTGGTACATCATGTGATATCATGAGTTACAAAGTATAGAAAACTATTTAAATCACCACATATAATACGACCAAAAAACAAAGTAACAGAAATTTTTCTAAAAAAATGGAAAAACATTACAGTCTAGCTTTACATCATAGTGCATACTTGTCTGATCTACCCTACGAACATTTGTAATGGTACAAATTTATTTAGATAAACTTGACTCAGTGCTTTGAGTTTTCAAATCACTTGGCATTGCAAAAGTCTACTGCCGGCAATTGTTGATATAGTTGATCCAGTTTTAAACTAATGTGAAAGAAAAATGTAGTCCTGAAACTTAATAAAACTTAATTACTGAAAAAACCTTCTGAGTTCGGTTTAGGAAAACTATATACCTTCCAAGCAAAGCGCTGTATGACTAACAGAGCTACATCAAAATTCTTTTAATCATCATCCATCCATGTTATTCTTCACGCTTAAAATTTGATCATGTTATAGTTCAGAATTCACAACATTGGGGCCCAAGCAGATCATTTTAAACTAATGATTTCGACATCATATTGTAGAAATAGAATGGAAAAATTGGTATATTGAGTGATTTCTCAACTGCTTTTAATCCATAGATTAACGTAGAACAGAACCAACTACCTCAATATAAATGATTACACAAACTTCAAAATATGGAATTAATCATAAAATTACATTTGTCAGATACCCTATTTACAAAGTGAATTCCCAAAAGAGTTTAAGACACTATGTAATTCTTATAATGCAACCTAAAGGCCATTTTTATATCAATGTATCCTATATGGTGTTCTCAGTAACGCATTAAATCTTTCGTAGTTATGTGACATCTTTCTTAGATTTTTGATATTATAACCCACTAATATGCGCACTTGACCCGCAGATACACCGTTGCTGTCCTGACCCACCTGTTGTATTCGGTTAACTTAATATTCCAACAATTCTTTGAGCACTCATAGCTTTACTAGATCACTAAATCATAGCTATAGTGAAAACTTAATGAAAACGATTGGCTCTTTTGTGTTAACATCCTCAATCTCTTTTGAATATGCATTTATATCACGCATGATATAAATGCATTAAAATATATTGAGATGTTTTAAAAATACGAATCCTCTTGTTGCATTCTCATTTATTAGAACCAATAAACGATGTAATTGATTTTAAAAAGAAACTTCAGTGCATAATTTTATTATTTATTATTATGATGATAGAATTATTACGTACAATGATCATGTATGGGAGTTGCTTTTTATTATTAACATTCAATTATAAAAAATTAGAAACTGTCCAAAAAAACCCATTTTGACGAAAAGCGATTTTTTTATTTTCATGTAATTTTTTATCTTTAAATTTTGTTTATTTCATCTAAATTTAATACATAAAACATTAAATGTGAATACGTATATTATAAATATTGGAACATATCTACAATAAAATAAAAAATAAATTAAAATCAAGAAAATGACTTTCCAACAGGATGTCGTCTGAAATACAAGAATTCTATCGAGGTAAGAGTATCTTCATTACTGGAGGAACTGGATTGGTGGGTAAACTGACTATTGAGAAACTTCTCAGGTGCGACAATTTTTTCATATTTTAAAATGTAATCATAATTTCATCTTTAACACATCGCAGTTTTTTCCCATTTACTCCAAAAAAACACAATTGAAATAGTATTTTGCTTCCCTACATATACTGAAAATAAAAATGTTACAAATACTCAGAATTATTTAATGAATATTTTCATTCTGGAGTAAGGAACGAAGTGTTTAATAATGTGTAATAAATATGGTCAAATAAAGACGAGTTTACTAATTGTTACTTCGTCAGTTCACACACAGCTTATCATATATATTCAAAAGTAATTATATTATTAAATACATGAAATGGCCAACATGTTATCACGTGATGTATATTTTTATCAAGTGTATTATGTAACCTACCTAAACTGGGAATAAAAAAGAAAACGACTCTCTACATCATATACCTGGTTAAACATAAAAGTTTCTTCGATACCACACTTTTGATATTAAAAATAATTTTGTAATTTAAATTGCAGAAGCTGTACAGGTATAAATAAAATCTACGTTTTGTGTAGATCAAAAAAAGGAAAGAAAATCACCGACAGAGTGACAGAGTTGCTCGAAGACCAGGTCTGTTGACGTAGATGTTCTTTTACATTTTTTCTCATTTTTACTTAGTCACTAAACAACATATGGAACATGCAATATCATGCAAAAAGCAACTGAAATTATAGCAAATGATTAAATATTATGGCAATAATTCAATATTCATAAATAATCTCGATTACCTTTAATTGTATATAACACAAAAGGTAATTGAGATTATTATTGAGCACTAAAAAAGATATGGAACATGCAACGTCATGCAAAAAGCAACTGAAATTATAACAAATAATTAAGTATTATGTCAATAATTCAATATTCAATAATAATCTCAATCTCCTTTAATTGTATGTAACATTGTTCAAACAATGTCAAATAAACGTATATTCAAAAACCCATTGGAGATGGCAGTCTGTACTAGTATTGTAAAATAAAAAAAAATCTTTTGGATAATCTTTATAACTGTAATTAATGTATTTGATTCAAAAGAGAATGAAGCTGTGAAGGTAAAAAGATGTCATATGTAATACAGCACCTAAACTGTTGAAGAGACATTGAAATAAGGAACAATGTATATTACGTAACTTGATAAATATGGATCAAATTAATTCAATGAATAATTCATTCTTTTACCTTGAATACATACTAACATGTAGAGCGGAAAACGTCTATTTGTTCGCGTTAATCGCTGGAACCGCACGTCAGATTTTATAATGTCTTTTATATTAGAAAATCCACGCCTTGAGAAAGATTAAAGGCTGTATATCATTATTTTACAATCTGTTTAAACAGTACAAAGTAGAGAGAATTCAGCTTATTTACTGACCGATCATTCTGTGTGTTTCCATCTATATAACTCTAATCCTGAAAACTGATGTTGTCGGTTGCTAAAAAAGCAGAGGTATTTAGTGTAACTGTGGCAAAAAAGATGTTAATTTTTTTTCTGTGAAACAATACTCATTTAGCTCAGCGTTCAATGTCGAATGAAATGTAAAAGATTGTTTTCTGTAAAATAATACCCATATCATAGTGTTCAAGTTCGAATAAGCTGTAATCGATTTTTTTCTATAAAACATAATTTCCTTTTAACATAATTTCTTTTTGTTTCCATGTTTCGTTTTTTATATCATGGAAATATTTTTTTTGTAATACCACACTACCTTCATATCACATTAATTAATTTTGACAAGTTCCTTCCCTCTGTAGCTATTTTTTAGATTTTATAACCATTTCATAGTTTATAGTTTTTTCAAATTAATCGTCTTTGGGTTTCTTAATTGGAATATTTACTTGATAGTTTAAATAATTTTTCATTTCTGGTTAATGTGTTGAACTTTATATTTTGTATGTTGGAATTTATATTTCACATTGAATCTCAATTTATTTATCTCATCTATTAGATATTCGAAATGCTTATACTCATTGCCTTTTGGATAGATAGATTGGTTTGTCTCAACCAACAATCTGATCATAGTGAACAGTGATTTTCAACATCCACTCAACGAAAAGAGTGTTTGTCAAATCACCAGTAGAGAATCCGCAACATTGGAGACGGTTCTTTCAAGAACTTCACAACCATGAGCCACCGGCAGGATGATCAATGGCACCATTTCATTTTTAACAAGCGAATGGTTACTACTAGCGACAAAATCCTGGACAAATATGAAAGCACTAACAATCGAGTCTGTCACAGTGGAACAATGTAGGTGATAAAGTCCTATTGAACTTACTTTATCTTCTTGTTAAGGCAATCTGGCATATGGAGTAAATTCCATCCGCTTAGAGAAAAACTGTAATCATCCCAATGCACAAAAAGCAACAGACGGGATGCAAGAATTATCATGGCATCGGCTTATTCTCAATCGTCAGCAAAATCTTTATGAAAATTATCAAATCAAGACTTTAGTAATATCAAGAACATACAAGTTGAGAGGAGCAAATAAGATTTTGACTAGGACGAGACCAAATCTCTTCCTTACGCTAGTTTATGGAAAAACAGAGAAGATGCGAAAAAAAGATCCATCAATTTTAAATTAACATTCAACTGTATTCATTCATTAGTACTGGAACAAGTCCTGGGACACATCCCCCTCCCAACTCAAAAAGTAAAGACCAATTTTATTTTTTGACTAACAAATTTATAATATAGGCCACAATTCCGTCAAAAGGAATCAATTAGCATAATACAATTTCAATAGTTATTTAATTTCATTGTAGTTTTAATTATTGTCATGTGGAACACTTTTTTAAAGTAACATGTACCAAGGTGACACATTTGGCCTATAAAATAAAGGTTTTTAATGAAAAAAGAATGCAATAGTGAAATTGGTAAGTAAAACAAATGAAGTGTTACTTAGAATAAAATATTATGAAGGTGTTATTAAACAAGAAAGTAAAATTTTATTCAATTACTTTCTCTTAAAATTTTATCTTCCGCAAAGTTACTTGGTATTACATAAATCCTAGTTGGAAGATTCTATATTTAAAATTTTATTAGTGTTACGTAATAAATGAAACCTTTATAATTTTGTCATATTCGCCCTTGCATCTGTCACAGCTGTTAGTAATGTAACTTTGTTAAAAAATGCTGCATACTGAGGTCTCAATAAATATGTAGCAAATTATTTAAAACTATTTTAATGTACAGCAAAACTAATTTTTTTCATGTGTTTTTTTTCCGTTTGTGTTTTAAAAAAATATTCGAAAAGTGTATAAGTTATTGCAAACTACAAACCAAAATTATATTTTCCAAATTCTAGCACAACTCACTGTCCAACAAACAATCTGAAAGGTCAAAAAAATCTGGATTTTTTGCTTTAATTGCAGAAGTAAGATCTTATAAACAAGAACAACTGTCAATATTTATAGTTCTTTGTTATGAATGAAAGAGATTTAAATGTGGAAGAGTATTTCCTTCGTTTCATCGATTGTTCGATATCATGAGATGCAGATGGATTGGCTATATTCATTGTAGATATATTAAAAAGATTTAACCTGAATAATATATAATATTTGTTGAATTAGATGTGATGTTCAGAAAATACCACGGTCTTCAAGCAGTAATTATAGAAAGTCATCTAAAAGCTATATACTTACAGTGTTTGGCACACAGATACATATATTCAGATATGTCTACTAATGTATGCCACAACTTTCCTTTTGTATACGTGTCATTATTTTATCTTTTAGACTCAATTTAGTAATCATTGATTCATGCTTAAACGTTTCCTCAGCAACGTCATTTTTCAATACTATTGAACCTCTTCGTGCGAATTTGGCACAACTAAGCCATCATGCCCACCTTCAAAACATTCTGGAGTGTCTCGGTATTAAATGGGTGTTGAAATTAGAAGTCTTAGCATCGCAAATTATGCCCAATGATTTGAGAATTGTAAAGCAGTTTTTGCGAATTAGGCAGCCATTAAATCTGTCTATGGCCAGGGCACTGATTAGCAAATTTATATAGAAGGTTTAAGACAAGTGTCAATCGCAAGAGTTGGAATGCCAGAATTTAATTACCAACTAATTGCAGAAATAACTTCAATATAAATTATTTACTATATATTTTCGAAAAAGTTATAAGTGATCATCAGTATCACTTTTTTTATTTACAAGTATATGAAAAATGTCAAAAATCTCACAAAATTTTTAAAACACTGGCCTGGTTTTCAATTGTTTGAAAATATTTCGTTATTATGGCAGATAAAAAAGTAATTTTTCATTTAAAATAATCTCAAATAGATTTCCAAAAAGATATGCCATGAACTATATGAATCCAAATACTCAAAAAAAATTCATGAACATTTTGAAAAAAATGTGACATCAAATTGATATGTCATTGGCTGCGATGGGAAAAAAAATTATTGCAGTGAAATTAACTATGTTTTAATTTCATAATTTAATTTTTTGAATTTGGTATAAAATTATGAATTCATTCATTTATTTCGTTTGGTATAATTCAAGAAAAAGCGTGAAAAAGTGTATTTTGTCATTTGTTACCACAGAGATAAATATTGCCAAAAATGGATGATTATTTATTACTCAAATTGTGTACTTCCATTTATACATAAATATTCTGTGGAAGAATATGTTTGCATAAATGGAAGTACAATATTTATTTCAGTATTGTATAACAGAGATTACAATTCGCATTTCATTCATACTTATTGCTTAAACTTAATCAAACTTCGGCGCGTGCAACCATTTATGTTTTTCCCGATATCAAACACTTGGGCCATATGCGTATATTGGTACTTTGGTCAATATCGGACACTCGGGCCGCCTATATGCAGTATTAACTATACTGCAATGATAAATTGTGAAATAGAATCAAGCAAGCTAACTTATATTTAGTAATGTAGCTGTCATTCAGGGTGTCTGTTTGCATCATTTGAATTTTAAAAAGTTTGGTGTATTGTGATATAAGATGTATAGACAATTTTTGACGAATATATTCAAAGTGGTCAGTCAAAAACATCTCACTCACATATATCGCGAATGTGTTTATTTACCTTTTATTAACACTTCTAACATAACAAAATATAATTTAAAGTACGTTGAACCACTAAAGATTAATTTTATACCTTTAATGATTTGGTAAATTTGTAGATTTGAAACTGTGTATCTGAAACTGTGAATTTGTATTTTCAACTGCGTACTTTTCTTCAATTATTTCAATGAAAAATCAAGGTGAAGGGGAGACGGCTATATATATTAGTTACTAGTAACCTTCTCTAAAATATGTGTTTAACACAATATAGCTTTCTGTTGGAAACATCTTTACTATAGAAATAAACCTAGATCCTTTTCTCTGGTCAATTTTTTTATGCCACCAAACATTAAACAATAATGGTTCATTTTGACATTTAGTTTGCTTTAACAAACTTAATCAAAATCTTAATTTCCCATAAAATTTATTCCATAAGTATAATAATATACATTAATTTTTTCAGCTGTTTGACTTGGTGAGACAAGCTGATCCAGGTTTCAAGAACAAAATTGTTCAGATTGAGGGAGACTGTAGTCAAATAAATCTGGGCATCAACGAGGAGGACAAGACAACATTATTAAACGAGGTTCGTATATCAAAACATGAAATGGATGATGGAGGATTGTTATATTTTGATTTGCTTTCTTCCTAATGCCCAATGCGGTGGACAATTAATTCATGACCCAGTAGATGGGATAAGAAAGATAATTATGTAATACTATTGTACGTCTACTTTACTTTTTTTCAAAAAACTTTACCCATTTGTTGCCAAGAGTGAGTATGATGAATCATTATACAATCTGGTGATCTTCTCGAGCATAAATAGATCACTATTACTCTATCTCAGTAACTTATTACATGCATAAATAAACAATAGAAATATAATAACCAATTTGAAATTGAGCAAAACGCATAATAAACAATTTGAAATGAACCAGCCAGCACGCTGATGATAAATGCACTGAGTAAGAACAAAAAAAAACCAATATCAAAATGCCGCCTCTATTATTCTAAACTTGTATCTTGCCTAAATGACCAATGGCAAAAGAAATAACCAAGAGCTGTCAAAATATAATTTCTTGAACTCACCACAGGGTATTGGGGGGTGGCCACTCTTTTAAAACACCGGGACACGCGATATCACATGATTGGCAATAAACATATTAAAAACCAATTCCTTTAATGTTACTATTTGGAATTGTTTTTATTTCCTTGTAGATTGTGAGACATATGATTATGAGATGGAGTCAATTTGCAAAATTGATTTGTTGAAATTATTAAGTTATTTTCTGCCCATGAAAGTTTTTTCAAGCGGTATAAAGTAACATTTATTTTAATGTCGTAGTTCCTGAAGAAAAGAGATAAGTAAGTTGTTACATTAAAAAAATATAATTATTTATTTTATAAAACATTATATTCAACCTCCACATTTTCTCAGTTTGTTAAAAAACAAATTGTTTTTAAGTATAATATATGCAATATAAAAAAGAAGACAAGAAATCGTAATAATTCAAACTGACATCACACTAAATAGTGTTTAGTCGTGAACGGTTAAGCAACTCCATAATCACTTTCCTGAAGTTGTTAATGGAGCAGAAAAATATATTACACGTCTCGAATTTTCTTGGAATTTTAAAGAAATGAAAAAGCAATGATATTTTTGTGCTGCCCTAATATATTTTGTGTCAAAGAGGTTTTACATGCTACAAAGTAAGAGGAAAATTATAAAAAAGTTTATATATGATTAGTCCATCATTTAGATATATTTTGATTAGAAATGAATTGAACAACAAAACTATTTTAATAATATTATAAGTATAATATAAAAAATATTATAAATATAATGATAAAATTACACAAATTACATGATATTATAACTGGTAGTTCTCAGAAAGAAAAATTTATATATGAAAAATGTTTCTAAATATTTGCTAACACATTAATTAAATGAATGTCAAATAAATTTTTATAATATGCCTTAAGTTGGCAAATTTTGAGTTTGGACCCTTCACGTCAAACTATATTTCTTCATAGTTGCTAACACTCAATCTTCTCCAGGTTAATATAATATTCCATTGTGCTGCAACAATTCGATTTAACGAGACACTTCAAACAGCTGCACTCATCAATGTTCGTGGTACGCGCGAGCTACTCCTTCTAGCACGTGGTATGACACAACTTAAGGCACTAGTTTATGTGTCCACAATCCTGTCCAACTGTTTACATTCCTTCATAGAGGAAAAACTATACGAACCACCAATTGACAGTGATACATTTATGAGTCTTGTGGAGAACATTGATGAAGATACGCTCAAGAGAATTACACCTGGGTATGTACAATTTTAATTAATAATTTTAGGGTTAATTATGCTTTATTAAAATAGTAACAATATAGAGGACAAGGGAATACTTGTTATCTCCAGGACTCAATAATGGAAACGTACATAGATATAAAAATAATATCCAGTCAGTCTTACGCATACTGTAAGGGGCCTACTTTCTAAGCGATCTTGAATTAAAATTTCCATAGTAAAAACTTTTGCAATTATTATACCAACAAGATTTGTTCTCTGTAAGGATGACAAAGGACATTTCTTATTACGAGGGCTCAGTAATGAAAGCATATATGCATGTAAAAGTAATATATATTCGTTCCTATGCACACCGCATGATTGAGAACTCTCAGACGTACTTCCATGAGACCTTGCTTGGTTCACATAAAAATTTTTGCAGTTAATAAGTTGGAAGTTTTGCAACTTCTCCTTATTAAAATCACTCAAACCATAGTTTTTTTCACATTTATAAAGTAGTACATAGAAAAGTCATATTAGTAACAATTATTTCACAAAAAATTTTATTAATTTAATGTTCCTATAAAATGATTTCACTTATTTGTTTACGAAGTCTTAAAGGAGATTTAAAAAATATAAATGTAAATGTAAAAAATTATACAGGTCCACTGCGTCCTATCCAGTGACGACAATGTTGCTCGTATTAATACTCATGTACCCGAATACCAAAATGAGAGGCGCTACGTCGTGCTGCCACCACATATCTCTGACTATGCTTAAAGACAAAATTTGAAATAAAGACTTCTACTTCATTATGCAAAAAATACAAATAATTGTCCAATGTAATTTTGGTATGTAGGAAAACAGACCTACTAGCAAAATTTCCCGCCCTTAAAACTTTCCAGGCATTTAAATGTAGATTTGTATGGGTCTAGTACTGTTCGTTTTGCACATTAGATATTCCATGCCGGGTAAATGTGTTTTTATCTGACCATAAAAAATATTGGAGAAATGTTGGTTTCACGTGAGTGAGCCATTGTTGTACAACAAGATAGTGGAACAAATGTTGTCCATCTTCTCTCGGGGTATCACCGACAAGCGTTTTCAGTAAGCTAAGAGATATGTCAGTTGAACGTATGCATCGAGGATAACATCTTCAGCCACATGATGTCTTCTATCAATTGAGCATCCTCTATCAAACGGGGTATTATCTAACCAGTACTATGAATGCGACTAGTCAACTTTGCGATGGTCAATTCATTTGGCTTTCTGGCGCGATTTGGATAAGTAGCTAAATATTTATACTCGCCTGGCGAGCGTTGCAATAACTTGTACCTAAGCACATCAGCGTGTTATAATATTCCGAATTGGAATAGCACACAGTAGACATTATAAATTATCAAAACCATAATTAATGAAAACAAATGCTAATACTACAGAAAATTGTAATATAAAAATGTAACAACAACACGATACATTCAAAGCGCGGTGTTTGATTGATTGTTGTTCGCAGCGCACAAGTAAAAATACTTTGTGTCAAACACCATCCTTTCTCAAAGAGGGGGTTGCGTTTTTATTAAAGGGATCGCAATCTATCCAAAAAATAAGACCTGCATACAAAAAATTTATTTATTAAAATTTTTTATGAATGAAGTGTTACAAAATTGAATATTAACAGATAATATCAACATGAAAAAATGAGCTTATTCATTAAGCCTTAATTTCATTAAAATTATGAACATTAATTTAATTAAAATATTATTTTAATTTTATAATATACTGAAGAAGTTACAAGGCTTTTTATTTAACTTTTTACTTCTATTCATGGCTTGCGACATAAAAATGGTTGAGAAAAAATGGCTTACACTGTTCATTGTTTTGTCAGATGAATCACTAAATTTGTAGCTAGAACTTTGTTTCTTCTTCTGTGTGTAATTATAGAATATTCATTGCATTTATTTTTAATTGAATTAATTATTTTAAAAAAAAATATTATTAAAGGTTAAAATGATTAATATTAATAAAATAGAAATAGAACATTATATTATAATACTAAACACCTGTTTAAGAGAAAAAAATTATGCTTTACTAAATTTTTAGGTCATGACTGCCGCCTGCCCTATTAATAAATCAAAAGAATTGTGGCCAAAGTAAAATAAAAATAATTCAATACACATTTAATTTAATGTATAATCCAAAAACCGTAGTATAATAATTGATTATGACTTTGATTAGCAAAAAATATTTCTATTAGCAAAGCCAAAAACAAAACTAATTTAAAATTATTCTTCAAAAATAAAAAACTTCATATTTTTTCTTGAAATCAACAAAACAATTCCATAATTTTACAAACTAAATGTTGCACAGTATGAAAATAGCTTCTTACAATGGTTTAATGTAACGTTTAAACCTACATTCCGTATAGGTAATAATAAAACTTATTAAAGAATTATCTTTTCTTTGTAGATTCCTTCCAAATTTGGTATAATCATTGATATCTATAAGAATCCTTTTATACATACATGCTTATTTAATCCAATCTAAGATATATCTATACTCAATATTCAAAATGCGAACTATTGATAAAAAAGATAAATAATGTAACGCATTTTTGGGAACATCTAGCTATTTTTGTTGCGTAGTGTCGGATTTGCTTTTGAGACAAAGAATCGTTTCTAATTAGTTGGTATGATCGGAAGATAACCATTAGCCAATCCAATCTAGTCCATGTATACTATTAGCTAACAGGAATCATTAATGGTATTATAATGCCCCGCCCCTTTCTATCACACCACTTTTTAAAGTAACCTTTTCTCTGTAAAAACAGATCATTGCTGAAAACGCATGTGTGGTCTCATACTTGATGTACAAAAACCTTTTAATTAGTAAAATAAACTACAGAACTAAAATATAGAAATTTAATACCTTCGTCTGTTACACTATTTAAATTAATTTTAATTATTGTTTTATCACTGTTATAGTTTACCATGTATGGGCGCGAAGTTAATTTGAGAAAAATTTTTTTAATTGTTTTATAGTTCAGACTTTAATTTTATTGTATCTATCAATCGACCTATGAAGAAACTTTACACGAAAGGAGAAGCAAAATTTTAATTCAATTAACAGTAATACTCAAATGATTGATAAAGTGATTAACTCGATAATTAGAAGTGCAATTGTGTTTACAATAAGACGGTTAATATAAGTAATCAAACGGTTAATATTAATAAGGTTCAAACCATTAATATTAATAAGTTTATTCAAATATTAAAGTGAAGTAATTTTTCGATGTATGTTAAGTGAATACAATTTAATTGAAATATTTTCTCTGTGCAATATTTTACAAACTATTTAAATCATATGATAAGTGATTTCTGCATACTACAAATTGAGATAGTACATTAGTAATTAATTTATTATGATTTTAATAGTTATATTTCATGTCAGTCAACAAATAAATTAAATTCCATAATTAGGTATTTCACCACAACAGACTATCTCCTGTTGTTATTGTGTCCATGTCCATAGATTTGAGAACTTTTTCAATAGTGCTATTCCAGGTGGCAGTGGGTTGTTCCCTTCTATTTTTATCACTACTTTGGTCATATGACATTCACTGCACCTCATAAGGTGTCCGTATGTGTAAACGATTTTCTCTTATATTGTCCTCAAACTTCGTAACTTTAAATGTTCCTTTAATATACGCACTTTTAATTTTTTCCAATCTTGTAAATCCCCCAATCAACGCAGTATTTTCATTTTTCTGACATGCATCCTTTGTTCATTCACCTTTCTTATTAGCCAGCATTACGGTCAGCATTGGTCGTACAACTTGCTTGTAAATTCGACTTTTGACTTTGATGGGCATTCCAGTGTTACATAATAATCCTGATAGTGATATCCATTTGAGCCAGGCAATTTTTACTCTT
Organism: Druceiella hillmani; assembly: GCA_039881145.1. Lineage (NCBI taxonomy): Eukaryota > Metazoa > Arthropoda > Insecta > Lepidoptera > Hepialidae > Druceiella > Druceiella hillmani. Next base: position 8,019,814 of record JAYKKI010000097.1, on the reverse strand, counting down.
TGCTGGATGTATTTTTCACTGTTGTCTTTTAGAGCTACGATTGAATCGAGATACTTAAAGTACTCGAACTTCTTAATATATGTTCTTTCGATGGGTTGGCTTTGGCACTATTTCCAGACATGTCATACTGCATATATTCAGTCTTTGTGTCCACCCTAAAACACTACCTCTCTAAAACCTATTGCCATGCATTTAGCTGTTAATGCTCTTCTGTTTGAGTTTTGGCAATGAAAATTATATTATCAGTGCATAGCAATGTCCAAGGTGTAGGTTAACTTCGAATTTATCTGTCTAACCTAAGGGGCTATTGACCCTTGTGGTATAGACCTATAATCAAGGATATGTAATATTCCGGGAGTAACTGTGATCTCAGAACTTGCCAAATCAAGTCCCTAGATAAGCTATCAAAAGCTTTCTCTAGGTCAATAAATACCAGATGTAGACCTTTTTTCAGTAATCTTTATTCTTTTATCAGAATCTTCATGCTGTTTATTACATGTGTCGTTCTGATTCCACTGGTGAAACCGCATTGGTTGAGGGTGACTGACAATTTTGTATAGTCGGTTCGCAAGGATAATTTCCCGAACTTTTTCTATCCTGAAGCATGCCATTTTTAGTCATTTTTTTGTGTCAGTGTCACTTTTCCTTCCTTATTCCACCATGTAGGATCTTCCTCTAGGTATGTCTAAACTTAGCTGTTTTCAGGCAGAAAAGATGAAGCTCATTCCACTGAGTACTAAGGTCAGGCCTATCAGTACTTGCCACCAAGTTTTAGAGAAACGTCTTTGTTTGGTGGATAAAGGTAACCTTGAGATTTGCTTATGTTATACAATTGTATGCACATATTTGAGTCAACCTGCAATTTCTACAACTGAGACGGAGGTCTTAGGCATGCTACTGGTGGTCTGTGTTATATGATGGGAGTATAGTTTTTACGGCCGGTTGGCACCTAACGATAAGGCACTATTTTGTCTCACAAACCTGGGTGCCGCCATTGGTCTTTTTTTGTTTGCCTTCTCTACCGCCATCCTATTCTGTGCATCCTGGCTGAGCGCACAATACTATCATTGACCCTAACTCCAAAATAAGTTAGACCATTTCACAGAAGTGGTTTGTTATGTAGTCACATTTTTTGACCTGTTGGTCCACAGGGGTTATTTTATTTTACTCATATCCTCCAGATGCCGCTTGCGAGGCATCTGGCAAGTTTTTCCCTATTTGCTACCTGAGGATGCATTCTCTACGAATTGACCTCGTTGTCATCGCTGAATTTTCTTTCATAAAGCTCTTTTTTCATTTTTGAGAACAATTGGTATTTGTTGGTCTAGGCTGTAAGGTGAGTGTTGCAATATTTCACTTATGAAAGGCAGCCATTGCAACATGGTTTTGTGTGCAGGTTTTTCATTATGCAAAAGGAGCACGTCACATTTTTGCTCCCTGAATTAAGCTGCTCCAGTAGACCTGCATAATATTCTCCTGTTATGAAATTGTAGCACCCTCAGCTTTGAGTATGGAAACACCCTTAGCTTTGAAATCAACAAGCAAGATATTGTCTGTGTCCCAGAAAACCATCGCCATAACTTTTTTTATGGGACTTGAACTTCTTAGGGGTGATGTACTCTTTTTTGATACTGTATAGACTTCTACTTGGATTCAGACTCATAATGATGAACTTGAGTTTCACACCAATAATAATTGAGCTCAAAATTTCATTCTCATCCAATCTACAGAGGTCCAAAAAGGCACGTGGGTACTTGACTTGTTGTAACCTTAAGGGCAACATGAGCATTGTTGGGATCAAACTTGGACAGACTTTTGACATGCCAAGATGGTCAAGAAGATATTCAAAATAGTTGTGGAAGAAACTCCAACCATTTCTTCCTACAGCTTCATCTATAATTGGACATCTTTCAAAACAAGTTTTTCGTCAATGTCCGAGGAGGTGGCCTCGATCAGCCTTCCCGGGCAGGGGTACATCTTTGATCAAATCTCTGCCTTGCAAAGATTATATCACTCAGCATATCATGGTTTTACTAAGACAAAAGGCTCTCCAAACCGCTATCTCATTCAATATGACTTGTGGTGTTTTCCCTTGCTTTGTCAGCAACTTGATAACAGGTCAAAATCCAATTTTCTCCATAGTCAATTATTTCTTTCAGAACTAGTTGCTTGAGGTTAATGACTCAATTAAGTTGAAACTCGGTGTATAAATTCTGTTCAAAATATTTGTTTTGTTAAGTTTGTAGAACCTTGCTTAATTATCAATCCAAATTGGAATATATGTATATATATACACACACACACACACACACACACATATATATATATATATATATATATATATATATATTTATATATATATATATATTATTGAGTGTGTGTGTGCATACACACACAAACATATGCACATGTAATATTTCTATGCTAGATGCATATAAAGCAGTAATATTTATTTTGCTTCTTTTATTGCAGATTGCTGGGAAAATATCCCAACACTTACATATACACCAAGGGTATAGCTGAAGGCATGTTGAAACAGAAATCCATGGGTTTACCTGTTGGTATTGTACGCCCTTCCTTAGGTAAGTCTTCTACTGCGTCTACCATGGAATTAAAAAGATGTATATATGGTTATTATGTTACCGGTAGGGAGATTGTTCTGAAATATGATAATTATTTTATTGCGTCTTTATTGCAGTTCTCGGTACCGCAAAAGAACCTTACCCTGGTTGGTGTGACAAGATGTATGCCAATGGAGGCGTAAGTATAAAGAAAAATACTTTAAAAACATATTAAAATTGATTTGTAAATCATATGTGAAATGATAGCATATTAAACCATTTACAAAAAAGTGAATTAATTCAATTTTACTAAAGTATGAAAAATGTGAAGTCGTACTCATCTGATATTCTGTATTATGACACAACCAATAAAAGAATATGAAATTTATTTTCTTTGCGAGATATTTCTATCTTCAAACTCTTCTCAATTCTCCTGGAGTGACCAGTAATATATTTTATGGCAAATGTTAAATTATAATATATTTTACGGCAAATGTTAAGACTTAAGTTATACACGATGTTGAGTTCATTCCTGTTTCAGTTTTTGTGTAAAAAAAAATGTTTCTGAATATTGTAATACATATTACAATTCAAAATGCTTATTAAAGCATTTTTATCAACATTTTCTCTGACCCTTAATAATTTTTTTTCAAAACGTTTTGTTTTATTTAGAAGATTTATTCTCATAAAACAATTGTACAGAAGAAATATCAGTTAAAAGTGTGACATGTGTGGACATGATAACCATAAATTAACTTGTCTATAGTAAATTAGCTTATTGCATTTAACATTATTAAAATTATACGAAATTAATGTTTATATAAATAGTCAAAATGTCAGATTGTGATTACAAAAAAATTCAATAATTTTTTCAATTGATTATTTATTATTTTGTTCATATGTTGTGTACAATGTTTGCCATGTCGCAAATTTCAAGTTGATCTGTGATGTCACTGGGTAACCAATAATGAATTGCTTTCTTTTTCCAGTTTCGATAAAATACACTGATCATAATATTTTATCATCAGTTATGTTTCAAATAACAACATTAAATTTTTTAATATCAGGCATTGACAAACAGAAAACTTTTTAAAAGTTGCAGATGTGTATAGTGTCACAAAAATAATGAAAAAGTAGTTTTATTAAGATCCAATAGTTTGACAAAAACATAATTTTTTTAATTAGCAAAATTAATCATGAAAATGCATGTAATTAGCTAGTGGTAAATCAATTAACAAAATTCTTCTGGTTGCTAATGTTTTCAATTTAAAATCTTTGTTCAACTATTTATCTTTCTTGTAACCTAGATGTACAAGGAAATTTTATGAACGTCTTCCTTGTATCTTTCGTATAGAAGGAAATTTTATAGCCATAATTCCTCCACATACAAGAAAATTATATAAGAATATACAAAAAAAAGTTGCCTCCGTACACAGATGTAACATGCCATGTCATGAAACCACATGTCTGACAGAATCATTGAAAAAACTCACATAAAACTAGAAAAGTTTACATTATAACTTAGGTCTGATGCCAGTCTAATTTGAATATTCACTATCAATGAAATGTGAAGGGACTCACATACACCTACGATGTTAAAATTAATGTATAATACTCTAGTATGTTGTTGTCTGGACTATGGGTCATTCTTTATCGAACCCATATCCCCATAACCTAATTCCATAAATTGACCGAAGTTCACTTTTAAGCACTGAAGATTGCAAGAGGTGCAATGACATCCAGTAACAAAAATGCTTTACAAGAAGAATCTGTTGATCCTTCTTTACACCACCATTGAAAGTACCTAGCTGATTGTTATCTTCTGAAAGCAGCTATCTTTTCCATGTACCCCACATTCCCAAAGAAGATCCTCTTCTGGTCTTATGGAAATTAACTCCTCACCGTTAGCTTCCAAAGGTCCATTTCCTCTGTAACCAAGTCTATCAAAATTCCCCATTTCTCTAGTTTTTCATTTGACTTGGTAATACTCAAGAGAAATGTAAATTTGTGTTTTGGTATCGATAAAGAGTCCACAAATCCCAATCTGCTGTTCAATTCCATTGTGTATAATTGTTAGAATGGACATGAATATACTCAGATGGATCAATGAGCCTGAAAGGTATCTATGTTGGTGCACCTTTTGGCATGTTTTGTTTAAAAAAATATTCAGTGTCTTTCAAGAAATAATGGATTATTATGAAAGCTTTGAGTTATATTCGGCGTAGTGAGATTTGCACTCTCCTTATCCTCTCAGACTTCTTAAGTACTTTACATTTCTTAAGTACTTTACAGTCCTTAAGTACTTTCCAGTCCTTAAGTACTTTACAGTCCCTAAGTACTTTATTGTAAACCTATATTTTATTTAAGTTTTGGCTTTATTTATTTAATTTTAATTCTTATTTAATTTTTGTTTCGCTTCATAGTTTCATTTTTGTAAATAAGCAAAAATGACATGTGTCCACAAATTTTGCCTAGTCTCCTCTTATTATTTCGAATTTAGTAATGTTTCTCTATCTTGATATATACACCACTCTTAAAAGAAAGGAGAATAATTGTGAATGTCAGTTAAATATTATTTTTAAATAATTTTGACAATGTAACCATTGCAACAATAAAAAAATAAATCCGTAACAATCACCTTTGCGGATGTTTCTAATGTAAGTTCTTAGCATAGGGTATTGGGTTGATCATAGGCTTACAGGTTTTCACAATGCAGTGCACCTCAAGGTTGTGAGGTTCGATTCCTGTCCACTTATCGAGTGAGGCTACATTGATGTTTTGTTTGGGAATAAGAGATTGCTTTCGAAACCATAATGCTACCATACGTACCAAAACCCTTAAAGTATGTGAAAAGATAAATAAAAGTCACTATGTATTTCGTTATACTTTTATTTTTTATTAATAACTTTTGACATATCAAAAAAATAATAAATACGCCTTCTTTTCGTTCTTTGTTATTACACATCAGTGTCATGTTTCTTTACTTATTTGACAGTCTTTTTATGCTTTTATGTACTTGAATCAATCACACTTGTCAATTTATACCCTCACTTGGGTAAATCTCCGGATCAGTCAGAGAGTTTAGTTTATCTCTGAGAGTTTTCCCTGGTACTCGCTTAACTGCCCTTTTTATACTATCAATCTTTCACAGCCTCAAATGAATATAGTCATAAAGACTATATAATTTTATTCCATTATAAGTTTCGACATTCTTCATATGACAATAATGCTCTAAAGACCTATTTCTAGGTTACATTAGTAATTTTCAATATAACTTTCCAGCTTAACAGGATAGATAATTTTCACTTAAACTAATTGAAATTCACTTAAACGAATTAAACAAGAATTTCTTACAGTAGATTGAGTAAAGACATAGTCATTTCATTTATTGTTCTACAATCTGGAGTTATCTATGTCTGGAATGTGCTTTCTGAAAAAAGAAAAGACTAATTGGCTAATTTTACCACAAATTGCATTTTATTTTTTAGTCTTTCCTTAATTTAAAAGTCAAAATTGTTTACTTCCTTGTGTTCTAAAAAATTTAACCTATTTCTGCTACTCTCCTTTAAAAAACAACTCAGTTACGTACGACAAAAAGAAAAACTAAGTTTGGTATTATTCCGATCAAGTTTACTAAATCAAAATACCAGTGTATGTGTAAAGCATTTCTGCATATTTATTTATTTATAATAAATAAGTCAGAAAAAGAACATTCACTAAAACCAAAAGTTGATTTACTAAACGGCAATATCACTAAGACATTCAGTTGTAACATGTCATACACTCTTATCAATTCAAACTATACCGACCAAGAGAAAATTGGCTGATTTCGATCTCTACTTTAAATTTGAATACAAATTTTTGTTCAGTGCAATAGGACATTCAATGTATTAAATAATAAAGTTCAAACATTATGAGCAAACAAATATAACATACACGTTCATTAGCTCTAATCCACTAAATGCTAAGACAATATTCCTGATTTTATGCTTCATGCACATTGGAGTTAGTGCTTAATCGTTATCTGGTTTTAGTTGTTACCTGAATATGTTACCTTTAAAATAAGGGCCACTTAAAATCTAAATTAACTCTGTCAAATATGAACCTTTTTAAAATGTTTCTTGGTATATAATTTCTTTTTATAGACAACAGCAGCTGTGTATGTTGGTCTTCTCCATAATCTGCAAATTATAGAGAGCAACATTGCAAGTGTAATCCCTGCTGACTACACAATCAATGCTAGTATTGTCGCCGCTTGGGACATCGCCCAAATCTGGGACGGGAGACAAAATGCTGAGAGATGCTATGGTATGCAAGAGAGGAGCGCCAATGAGATACCTGTATATAACTTTACCTCTTTTGAGGAACGGTCTCCTAGCTGGGGTAGGTATTTTCTTAAGGATAAATTAAGCTTGTTTAATAAAATTTCCTTCAGTATTCTAAAGAAATCGACACATTCAAAATTTTATTCAAAATAATTACAGTATTGTATGTACGATAACAGAAAAAAACTGTAAACCAGATTTTTCAAATCGATGCCTGAAAATTAGAGGATATAAATTAAGCATCATTTTCAGGCTTAGTTATAGGGGTTCCTTAGTTTCTTTAAACAACCCTAAAACCATAAATGAGTTTTTAGAATTGCATTCGACCTGACTTGCTTTTCCTATTGAATAATTCATTGCTATGATTCTCACTAAAATGCAATTTCATGCAAATGTAATGTTCTTCTTAAATAATCTTTCCAAGTTAATGTCAGGTCTCTTATTTTTCAAAACAAAGATTGGTTTTTGTTCTTATAAATACAATGTACACATAAACATTGTGGTATTTATTTTTAATCCAAGTATGTGTAAATACAAACATTTTATGGATTATTACGTAATATTTTCCAGAAAATCTTTGTATTTTGTTATAATTTAATGTTAACTTATAAAGTTCTCTGTCAAAAGATATGGAAATCAAATAAAGTGTTTGTTGTATGAAATAAATTACACAAAAAAGGGCCAAAATTGACATCAAAATAGACAGGTAAAATAAAACCAATAACAGGCTCATTAAAGTTTAAAATTAAGACACCCCTTAAAACATTGGTAAATTATTTAGATATAGAGAGGAGATACAGTGTCCGTCATAGTATGCCTCAATCTGTTGTGCTATGGAGGAGCAAAGTTTAATGTAGGATCATCCACAATTTTGTGTAATGTTATACTTTCTGTGATTAACTTTTTATCTTGGTATACCCATTTATTAATTTCAGCTCACATTCCTCCTTTTGTTGCTTCACACAGCGCTCTCTTTTTCTTGATAGCTGATTGGGTTAGCTCCTGACTAAATTTTTTAATATTTCAATGTCCATGTTTCCTTATTAATTTGACATTGTTATGTTTTGTGTACCTTTGCTCGTATAAAATTTAAGGTCAATCAGAATTTAAAATATATTTTCTTAGTTTTCCCTAGTATTTACTTCCATTATCAGTCAATATCAATATAATTCTTCATGTGATAGTAAAGTATTAAACATGTCTTTCCAGTTTACATTAGTATTTTCCAGATTAACTTTTCGCAGGAAAGATATAATGGCTCAAATTTATTAAAGGCCACTTTCTACAGGAATCTGTGACAGAAGATTGAGTATTTATACATTATGTATGATGTACTCCTCTTTAAGCACATGCTCGTTTCATTTTTGTTCCACATTCTGGACTTACCCATGTCTGTTTGCAAGTTGCTATCTTGTGTAAGGACTTATTGACTGAACACAAACTTGTCTATTGTTATGTTTTCGTCACACAGAAAACGTAACCACATCGCATTCTCAGATTTAATTTTACATTCAATATCCACATTGAAATTTTCTATTACTTTAGTATAGAAGGCTATTTTCTATTCTGTAGGCTTTGACAGGTCCTCATAGAATATTTCTTTTTTTGAGTAGTACTTTGGAGCTGACATTGTAATTATATCATCATGCTGTACCTGCTTGATATTTTAATCGATGAGTATGTAAATTGGTTTCAGACCTTTTCGAAATGACATTTAGAGCTATTCTTTTATATAAAACTAATTCTATATAACTGTCTAGCACCTTTAAACTAGATAGCTGGATAAGAAGGGCATTGTTTGACTATAAAAGGATTAGTTCTTCTCCTCTTGGTTTAACTACATTTGGTCTTATGATCCTCTACCAGTTTATCTTGCTTAACTCTTTTTACAACTCTAGTACAGTTTTTGCAACTCAATCTTCACTCTATGTCACCCTTTTTTTTAAGTTCAGAAACATTGGGGTTATTAACCAAAAACACATTATCGTGGTCTTGCGTTTTGGTATGCAAGTAGTATACAGTCTATGAATGTGAATCTATGGATCTCCGTAGGCTCTTCTGCCACCATTCTTGAAGCATTATCCTGGTCTAATGACACTACTCCCCAAGTAGTCATTTTTCTATATAACGGATATATTTACTTCGTTTCTTTCCTGACCAACAAAAGTTGTTGTTTTATTTAATTTCTAAGAGTTTCATTACGTACCAAAATTGTGATTATTAGTAGTTTCATCAATTTTTTTTTTCTTTTTGTGAGAATATATTTGTATTTTTTCTCTTTTTGTTACACAGCTATATATATCACTATATGTTTGTAAAAACAGGCTGTCAGGTTCCATAGTGTACACATTAACTGAGCTTTGGACTATCTAATGGAAGGAATGAATCCATTTATAATTTTTTTTTTCAAAAGTAACTTTATTCCACCAATCAACTCCCTGATGTGTATCTCGACAACTACTAGACCTGTTTTGAAAATTACTGAATATTTATACTACAACAATTATTTTTTTGTGTCAATGTGAATAATTTAAGTAAAGTTTGAAATAATTTTACAAAATACCTCGTTCTATTTTTTTTAAATTTCTTATCTCGTTTTTTAGAATTTGTGAAATCTTTTAAAAAAATTGGCAACTTATGTACAAGGGGGCATTTTTAAGTTTGCGGAATGGAAAGGTAGGCCATTAGTAAAGGTAATTAACGGAATGATAGCTAGTTAAGGAACTCATTATTAGTATAAATACCATGTTTTATCATAATCGGATCATTAGCCTTTGAACTATCGTTGAACAAACAACTCAATCTGGAAGAAAGTTTGAACTATGGAAAAAATTGAATACCGCACTGTTAAAGTTCCTTACCAAGCAAGGAAAGTCGGTTCAAATCATACTGAAAGAGGTGGCATCCATTTATGGGGACTCTTGCCCGGATAAAACCGTGGTTTACAAGTGGCATATTCTCTATAAACAAGTAGAGACTCACTTGAAGACGACCCATGCCCCGGTCGGCCGATCGTCAACTTTTGTTTTCGTTTAACGACTCTCAACTTTTGTTTTGCAGTTTTTCAGGTTTTTAGTGTACCAAGCTGTGTATAGATAATGCTAATTCTCTAATTGCAGGTTTTTTCATACGGAGTGCTGTAAAAATTTGCAGAACAATTCCAACTATGCACGCTTTATGGATTCCTTTCTGTGTTATAACTGAGTCGAAATATGTGAACAGTATCTGCACATATTTATTTCAAATATTCCCATTGACTGCTGACATTTTACTTTACTGCACAGGGAGACAACCAAGGTAAAATTTAATTTGTTTTTCATACGGAGTGCTGTAAAAATTTGCAAATCAATTCCAACTATGCAAGCTTTATCAATTCCTTTCTGTGTTATAACTGAGTCGAAATATGTGAACGGTATCTGCACATATTTATTTCAAATATTCCCATTGACTGCTGACATTTTACTTTACTGCACAGGGAGACAACCAAGGTAAAATTTAATTTGTTTTTCATAAGGAGTGCTGTAAAAATTTTGCAAAAGAATTCCAACTATGCAAGCTTTATCAATTCCTTTCTGTGTTATAACTGAGTCAAAATATGTGAACAGTATCTGCACATATTTATTTTGAAATATTCCCATTGGCTGCTGACATTTTACTTTACTGCACAGAGAGATAACCAAGGTAAAATTTAATTGGTTTTTCATAAAGAGTGCTGTAAAAATTTTGCAAAAGAATTCCAACTATGCAAGCTTTATCAATTCCTTTCTGTGTTATAACTGAGTCAAAATATGTGAACAGTATCTGCACATATTTATTTCAAATATTCCCATTGGCTGCTGACATTTTACTTTACTGCACAGAGAGATAACCAAGGTAAAATTTAATTGGTTTTTCTTAAGGAGTGCTGTAAAAATTTGTAAAACAATTCCAACTATGCACACTTTATGGATTCCTTTCTGTGTTATAACTGATTCTAAATATGTAAACAGTATCTGCATATATTTATTTAAAATATTCCCATTGATCGCCAACATTTTACTTTACTGCACAGGGAGACAACCAAGGTAAAATTTAATTAGTTTTTCTATTTAAGTTTTTAAACACCGAACCTAATTCACGGTGCAATACTTACTAAATTTTTTAATGAAACGAAACAAATGTCCTAATAATCCTAACAAATCACTCGAAAGTAATCTAATTTTTATATTTATTTTTTAAGTACACAGTTCACTTGTCAAGCAAAGAGAAAGATTTAGAAAAAAAGTTTTATTATAACCATCCAAATTATGTGCGCATATTGTTAACGTATATATCTTTCCAAAATTATATGTGGTGTACAAACACGTACAAACGTTGGAAATAAAATTATTTTTGGAAACAATACAAAGTTTTATCCTAAAATACTGCCATACATTCACCAGACATAATATAATCATGAGCTTCTCTTTCATCATCATGAACTTATTCTACATAATCCACTTTGTGTTACTAATGATAAGTCAATACAGAACCCCTCCATCATTATTTTGTTAATGTGCCATGACTCACATTTTTGTGGGTATTTGCTCAGCTTGAAGACATGCCTGCTCATTCAGAAAAGGTTCTTCATTTTGTATCTTTATTTCGTTTCTTCATCTCAATTTTTTTCAACGTTGCAGTATTTTGTTGTTAACGCACTGTGCCTTTGTCTGAGGTGTTTTACCCCTTATGCTGTAGTCTCTAATTCTACATATGGTCCACTCTACATACAAATTTATTATATACACACAAGACACACACTCACATACACGTATGTATATATTTGTGAAGATAAACTTATAAAGTACAATTAATTAAATTGAATTTGGTAGTTTTACTGTCAATAAAAAATATTTAATCCTAATATATCAAATATTTAAGTTCTTTTCGGGCAACAATTTGTTCAGCAATAAGGCTCATTTTTGGTTGAATGGCTAAGCTAAGAAAGTTAAAAAACAAAAATTGCCATATTTGGAGTGATGAAATTCCATGTGCTATTATTGAGACGCCATTACATCACTAATAGTCACTGTTTGCTGTCCTTTATGGATTGATGGAATCGTTGACCTGTATTTCATCAAGGATGATGCCAGTGAGAATGTTACAGTCAATGGAGAGCATCTTAGGTCCATTAGTACTGACATTTTCGTTCCCCAATTTAATGGATTTAATGTTGAAGTGCTTTGGTTTCAACAAGATGATGCAACTTGCCACACAGCATGCGATAATTTTGTTGCAGGAATCATTCGATGAGCATATAATTTTTGTGCATTGGTTCCCTTGTGAATTGGTTTCCATAATTGTGTGATATCATACCTATGGATTATTTTCTATGGGAAATGTGAAGTTATTAGTATATACCGATAAACCACAGATATTGGACCACGTGGAAGACAACATTCGCTACGTTATTGCCAATATACAACCCCAATTGCTTGAAAAAGTGGTTGAGAATTGGACTTCCAGATTGCGCTTATTTTGAACCAGCCGTAGCGCCCATTCGCCTGAAATCATATTTGAACACTAATGGCATAAAATTACCTTATTAATAAAGTTAATACCATGGTCATTATCATGATTTTTATCTGTTTTTTTTTATTAAAATTCTATACGTCTAAAAAACACCCGTCATATGAACCTTATTTGAGACTTTTTGGGTAGATGAGAGTGGACTAAATTACTTGTTATAAGTTCTAAGTTTAATGAATAAAATTTTATTGACGGTTTTGATAAATTTGAAGCCTCTTGTGTTCTGATAATTCTAAACTTGTTCTTGAATTTAAGTTTTTCCTAAAACTTCAATGTGACTTGACTTTTTTTTCAACATCAACATATTTGCTAATTCACTGAGTGCCCCAACGATGACATTACGAATTACTTGGTGAATGAGCTGGTTTTTAAATTAGTTTTCCTATGTTTCTATTCTTTCTTATACTTTCAGCTCGGAATGTTGTATTGAACATTTTTCACATGGTCAAATATTTGTGAGAACATACAAATTGAGTGTGCACTTTAAGTATAATAAATAAACACGAGAATAAAAATGAGATCCCTTGTCGGAAAAAGTCTTATCTTTTTTTAAGCTGATGCCTGATTTTAATATATTCTTTATAATTTATCCTTCAGTTTGGTTACCTTGTGACATAATAGTGCTAAATTTCAGTCTTCTACATAGAATGGTTCAGTTAGCAACATGCGATCGATATTCCGAGAGATATTGTGTTAGTTTCTTAAATATTCTAAATATAAGTTGATTTTTAAAGTAAAATAATTTTTAAATAATTAACTAAACAATTACTCTTTGCATTTTCAGTCAAGTCAAAATCTACAAAAAGATCCATGAAATGACTGCTGTTGCAAGATATTTCATAACGCGTCAGTGGCTGTGTGGAACGAATAACACGAGACAGCTCTATCAAAAATTGAACAAAATGGACAAAGTTCTCTTTAACTTTGACATGAGAACAATAAACTGGGAAGAGTTTATGACTACATTTGTAACCGGTGTCAGAGTCTACATATTGAAGGATCCACTCACAACCGTACCTCAAGCTAAGCAAAAGTACAGATTGCTCAAATTAGCTAACCTTATTTTAATAACTATTTTAGCATTAACATTATACAAAATGTTTTGTTATTGTTTTAAATTTCTTTAGAAACATGGTATTTTTGAAAGGAACACTTTAGTCATAAATAGAAGAATGAAACCTAAAATAAAAAATGGCGACATATAAAATACAATATCCATCATTGTATCACATTAGTTGTTTTTTATTTGGCAATGACACAGAAATGAAATATTGAACTGAGTAAATTTTTAAATGAATGAATGCCATACATTAAGATGGACATTAAAGAATGAACCTTTCACCAAGTACGCTTTGCATAATGTTTTTTTTTTATAAGCACATAATACGTATTAAGTGGAGATACGAGGGGGCATTTTTAAATTTGCGGAATGGAGGATAAAGAGTGAAAATAAAATTACAAAATTATTTTTCTTTTTCAATATATTCACCTGCTGCCCTAATACATTTTTCAGATCTGTCAATTAGCTTATGTATACCTTCATAAAAAATGTTTCATCTTTGCCCGAAATATAAGCTGAAACTGTGTCCTTCACTTTTTCATCGCTTGAAAACTTCCTTTCACGAAGTTCTTTCTTAAGATTTGGGAACAAATAATAATCACTGGGAGCCAGGTTAGGACTGTAGGGTGGGTGTTCCAAAATACCGAAGCCCACCTTGTGCAGGGCGGCCAGCGCAACGCTACTTGTGTGAACGGGAGCATTGTCGTGCAAAATCAGGACACCTTTGGTCAATTTGCCCCTTCTTTTTTCTTCGATTGCTTCTTTCAACCTCTATAGAATTGACGCATAGTATTCGCCGGTTATGGAAACAGCTTTATCATTATAATTCTTCAATAGAATCCCTTCTGAATCCCAAAAGGCTGTTGCCATGATTTTCCCAGCCGACTGTGACACCTTAAACTTCTTGGGTGCTTTATTTGTGCCACTTTGTTGAATTTTGTTTGGACTCAGGTCCATAATGATGAACCCAAGTTTCATTTCCAGTAACAATTCAGCTCAATAGTCCATCCTTGTGTTCCCTACAGAGGTCCAAAAACGCGTGACACACCACTCCACGCGGTATTATTTTTGAGGCGGTGTGAGCATCCTCGGCAACCATCTTGCGCTAACCTTTGTCATGCCAAGATGATCGTGGAGAATTTTAAAAATTGTTGTATCTAACAACCATCTCTGCAAGCTGTTTCTTCTTTAGTCTGGCATCTTCCAATATTAATTTTTCAACTTTTTCAATAATTTCCCGAGTAGTCATTTCGATCGGCCGATCGGGGCATGGGTCGTCTTCAAGTGAGTCTCTACTCTGTTTAAGGAGACTATGCCACTTGTAAACCATAGTTTTACCTGGGCAAGAGTCCCCGTAAATGGATGCCATCTCTTTCAGTCTGGTTTGAACCAACTTTCCTTGCTTGGTAAGGAACTTTATAACGGTGTGGTACTTGATTTTTTCCATAGTTCAGACTTTTTTCCAGATTGAGTTGTTTGTTCAACGATAGTTCAAAGACTAATGATCCGATTATGATAAAACTTGGTATTTATACTAATAATGAGTTACTTAACTAGCTATCATTCCTTTAATCACCTTTACTAATGGCTTTCCATTTCGCCAACTTAAAAACGCCCCCTTATGCGTCATTAATATTAAAAATGAATAAAAATTTTATTTAATAAAAAGCATACTAACTGAAAAATGTTATAAAAAAATTATGGAATCATTGTCTAATATTTCTAAATAAATATATAATATATAATATTGATGAAGCCATGATTGTTTTTTTTTTGTCGTAATCAATTATTCAACTATTAACTAATAAATGTCCATTGTGACTTACGAAAGAAGACAATAATTTATGAAAGAAGTAAATTGAACATAATAGATAAATTGGTGGAAATGCGAAATTTTGAAACTAATGCCTTTAACTGATCTCAAGACAAAACTCCGTGACGGAGGGATGATTAGAAAGGCAAGGTGAACAGAGTTTCGTATGTTTGTGTATTTAAATGTAATTAGGTTAACGTAAGTATAAATCAATTCGCCATTTGTATAAAATAATTTCACCTAAATTTATATTTGTATAAGTTGAAGTGAGAAAAATAATATAAGAAAAGTTTGTTAGTTTGTTTGTTTGTAGATGTCTGACTATCTCTAAAACTCCAACCTTTTCTGAATTTCTTTTACTTTAAAGCTTATTACTTATAAATTAACATTACTAAATTCAACATATCCCACAATGCTCAAATAAATCTCTTGTGAAATACTGTTAAGCCAGTATAAATATGCTCCAATACTAGAATCTCACTCTCGATCAAATGTAAATGAAGAGGAAAAATAAACCATTGATCCTGTCTTTTTAAGATACCACCATTATGTAATTGTATGTTATGTACAAAAGCTACAATTTCCAAACGGTACTTGGTTTCCGAATGGTACTTACTAATAATTTATCAATTAGAATCTGTACAAAATGAAGCTTCACCTTAGCGATACTTAGTGGCATTGTTAGCAATACACTACATATTGTTTTGGGGATCATGCAAGATACATATAGGTTGCTTGAATACGACAGAGATAAGAAATGAATGATTATATTTTTGTCTATATGAGTGTAGCATTTCAATGGTGGAAGATACTATACGTAGTAGTAAAATAGTAATCATAGAACGTAAAGCCAACCTGTACAAGTGAATATAAGATTAAATTTTTGAAAAAACGGACAAATTATTGTTTTAAACTATTATTTAAATCCTCTTATACTATACACTAGTAAATTGATATAAATAATTTTGGTTGATTAAAATATATACTTTAATTGATTTAACTTTTATTAATCACTATGCTATACTTAAACTATTTCATTTTTAACAATTATCATATCTGCAAAAGTGACAAAAATCTTGGTGCAAATGAAACAGTATACTTGCACATTCCACACTGTCTGTTCCAGCTGTTTGCAGTAGATATAACTATATATAGCTTCATGTCAGATTCAACATTATTGGCTAATTTAAAAGTGCTGCACACAATCGTATGGTTTTTTATGCTTAGCAGAACAGGCATTGGAGTCACCTAGTGATGTCAGTATGTAGGTATTGTGTCGACTTGTATAAATTCACCCATACTTGGCATAGTGGTTAAAGCTCTTATCTACAGTTCCAACCAAGCTAACTAATAGTAGGAATATAAGTAAAAAAGGATAAATCAAGAAATATGCTTTAAACAATTTTTTTAACAAACATCATTTTATATTGGTTCAATATTTCTTTAGCCCAAATGTCATACAACAGTCATGATGTGAGCAGAGTAGCTTATTGTCCTATATGTCCTTCGACCAGCAAAACAATTACAAATATTGGTTCGATATCTTGTCTAGCCCAAATATCATACAATGTTCATGATGTGAGCAGAGTAACCTATTGTCCTTCGACCAGCAAAAAAATTACAACAATACTGTATTATTGATTCAAGGTGTATCTGCGAGTTTGTCAAATCTGACATACCGCATTACAAGCATACCGTATTACAGTATAAGAAAAATTGTAAGCATACAAATAGTTATATGTCCACATATGTACATGACTACACAACATACAAGTGATTCTAGGACATAAATATAATGAAATATTTTGACAAATTGATAAAATACCTATGAGGCAAAATAATACGGAGAATGAACGAAGAACTTGCTACAATAATAATTCCTTTTATTTGATTTCATTTTCGTCAACAATCAATACAACATTTGTAAACTGAGCTGGGGGATATATATAAATTTGTTATCTTGCATTATTAAAATACAGTTATTGGCTAACATAAATCCTTCCAGCAGACTGTTGTCCCTATCCATACAATATTCTCCAATACAATTAATGTGATAGCGTGTGTTCCCCGTAATAAAAATGCGCTTGTTTGCAATGCAATGAGTTTACATGCAAGTTATATTAGTTCACTGTAGGTGTTAATTGTGATAGTTAATTGTTAGTTTTATACTTACAAATTGTGTTCACATTCCGAAGTGTTTATAAATCATTATCCATATATTGACATCTATTTACGTTTTCTAATATTTGCGATGCATCGTCTCTGTCCACTATGTGAATGTGAAAACTTTTTTGACATTCATTCATCAAGTGATTTTTATAAAGTTGCATGGACATTCATTCATCAAGTGATGTAAGCTTTATATAAAAATTATTTTAAAAACGTTTTAAATGACTGTGCAAAAATTCCATTGACTATTTTATTCACTCACCTATGTATTTTCACAGTCACGGCTTTATTTGTTTTTAAGGTGGATAGTTGTATTTCACCCTCTTTGAGAGATGAAAGTATATTAACAATACATTTACATCAATCTAATAATGAAACAGAGTCTCTGAAAACTCTGTGAAAAATAAAAAATCTGCTGTCTAAAAGTATTGTTTTAAAGGGCTTCTTTCATTGTTAAATTAATTTTAGATAAACTGTGCACAAGTGTGTATGGTGGATGGAAAAGTCTATAATGATCCGCAAGTCTATAATGTAACTATCAGCATGGACAATTAAAAAAATCTTTACCAGTTATTTTTTAAGAATTTTATTATGTTCTTTTGCATATATTGTTTGTTATAAACAATTGAACTTTTTTGAATATAAAGGTAAATTCCCCAAAAGCCTAAGGGGAATTAAAAAGTTTTGCATTGTTCCTTCTTCTTAGCTAATATGACTTATTGCTGAATGCGGGGATACAAAGTCTAATTTAGGAACTCTACAACATTCTTTATTAAACACTCCAGAGTTCTTCCAGAGATATTTAACAACAGTGCAATTCTTTCGTCATTATCCTCATTCGTAACTCCTTCAATAAAAGCTCTTCTGTGCATATTTGCTATTTTGGTATTTCATAGATGTCATGCAATTATTGTTCTATGAAATTAAACCAAAATTAAACTAAATGATCATCTATAGCTGCTATATTTCCAGAACATAAATTAAAGCGCATTTGATGCACGAGACAAGTTTTTCAGTATGTAATAAGCAAAATACATAAATAGAATTTTCTTCTTGAATTGAAACATCACCTAATGTATTATTTAAAGGATGACAAGTGGAAATTGAAATCAGCGAGGAGTGTAACTCTTAATGATACAAACTTTTCTGTTCACTACATATGGGATATAAACCATTTTTATGACTAATTGAAACCCTGGGATAATTAGGCAGCAATATAGCCTATTGTCCTCAAAAGTCAGTTCAGAAATTTCAGGTTCAGGAAATAATTCTTTTTCTATAACATTTTGAATACCATCTTATTACATACTCGTAATTAGTAGAAGAAAATTTGATACTGTTCTCATTGCTCACTGTCAACAAGGGTGACATGTGTCATTTGATCTATAAAAAAGACGTGATTTCAAAATAGTCATTGTGTTCATATGCCTCTGGTTCAACATATAGTCATGTACGTAAAAATGTATGAATATTGGTAAAAATTTAATGGCTAAGTCAAAACATTCGGTTTTCCATTAAAAGGTACTGGAAAATTCTCTATAATTTGAGCGATAAGTTTCTGCTGTAATGAAATCTGGGAACAGTATCTCCACATCAGTACTTATTCTGAATACGAAAAAGTAAAAAATTAGTCTATTGAATCAAATTCCCTTAAACCTCACACAGTTTAATAAAGTGATAATGTATAGTTTCTAATTAGCTATGCGAGTACTCGTACTTTGTTTATCTAACAAAATAGTTTTTGAAAGAATATATAATACTGTGAATTAAGGAGAAATTTCGTATTGAAAATAAGATAAAATATTGAGTAAGCACAAAATAAGCAATTTTGATCATACTTTTTCAACCACAATTTTTCAAGTTGTTCACATATTACTTTCTTCTTATATGTTACATTCACTATACTTCAAACATAATAAATTTTTTATTTACGCATGTAGTAAATATAGATTACATTACGAAATAAATTAAATTAAGATAATATAGAATTACGTTAGTTGTGATACTCAACAAAATCTTTTATTATAACTATTATCATTATAATATACACAACAGCATACTGAACTCCTGACTTTGCTGTCATTTTATATGGCATCTTTCTATTTTAAGTTCTGTGAAAATATAATTCATTTATTCATAATTATCTATCAATTTTAAATATAATTATTTTTTTCTATTATTGTCTAATATACAGCTAAAAATAAAAATTATTATTTCAAAATCATTCAGCTCATCGGAATTGACATGAGTAAATTTGTAATATAAAATTAGTAACAATTTTGTAAAACAATTGGAGCTTGTGAATAAAACACAAATCTATGAAAATGAATACTTGCATTCAGAAATAATTTTACTTATATTTACTTATATATGAAATAAGATAAATTTGGTTAGAAGTTTGCCAACATCAGTGCAGTATTTTATTGAAAGAAAATAGTAAACTTCACTGGATGTAGAAAGGTTATGTTACGAGTGAATATGAAATTAAATTTTTGTTTCAACTAATGTTTAAATTTTGACTCAAAAGCCTACACCATATTTAGATATTGTAAATAATTTTGGTTGATAATTATAATAGTAATAATATAATCAAAAGTTTATTAATTTGTTAATGGTGACAGCACTTTGTGCAGTCCCCATATATATAATCATATATATATATATATATATATATATATATATATATATATATATATAATATTACATGTAAATAAATAATATGTGGTGTTTTTATTTTATTGAATATAATCAAACCCACAAATAATGAAAGGAACATGTCAAAATCAAGAATAATATTTGGATATTATTATATATATAATGATATTTCATATTGTAATTATTAAGAATAAGATAATAAAATACGAGCTGATTTCATTTGCAAACTAAATAATACACCTTAGAAACTCAAAACATATCCAAGTGAGTAAATGTAACTGGTAAAGAGTAAAAGAAAATTGTCTGAATGTGAACCTAATTTAACCGTTTTAGTGCCATGGCTTTTTACTCATATATACTTAAAAACACCAAAGAAATCTTTTGTTTTTGATGTCATTTACCCTTGTCTCGAAAAAAAACTGAATCACTTCCAAAAGTTATCCAATTTTAATAATTTTTTCGGTGTTTTCTTAATAAAAACTTGTACAAGGATAATAAAATACAAAGAAAATAATGGAAATATATATTGTGAATAAAAATTATAACAAAAACTGAAATCAAGGTCACATCATATTTTCGCAGTCCGGTACATACTCCATATCAGCAAAATAATTGTTATCGTCACTATTATGACTATCACTCAAAATTTGCATTACGCCAAATTGTGAACGAACCACAATGTCACTCCCACTATCACTTTCTTGAAAAATGATCATTTTCACTTGAATTATTTTCGTATTCAGACATTATGAGTTAAACATTTTCTTTTCGTGGATCCGTTTTATATTGTAATTACTAATAATATTATAATTTGAACTTTATGAGACATATAGAACGATAAAAAATTAGTGATACGTGCGAGCAACCTCCCCTACAGCGCGCTAAACAGCTACTGATTTCGCGAGCGCCATCACGTGGAAAATTTAGTTAGTACATGCACGAGCGCGATGGCGCTCATGGCACTTAAACGGTTAATAATTACAAAGGTAATAAGAGCACTGAACAATCTATATTACATTAATTCAAAAAATATTCCCTTCGGCAATATTCTAATTGCCATTGAGCAACAATTTTTCTTATTATATCTAAATTTGACACCAGAACATGGTCATTTGTTTTATGTGAAATCACCCAAGAGCTTTCTTCAAATTTACAGTAGTTTTTAGAGTAAAAGAGTGTTCATTGTGAGTTTTGATGTGTGTTTAAGATTAATTTACTCTAAATTCTTTTTGTTTACCAGCTCTTCCTTATTTATTCAAATACGTAATACACTTATAGATTTAGCGAGGCTTTTAATGCATTACTGTATTAAGTGTTTTCTTCTAAAAATTTAATGTACAAAATGCCAAAAATTACAGAATGAAGCATTAATAATATTAATAACCCCTTATCCGGCAATTTTTCAGATTCATTATTAGATAGCTTGCCAATTAATTAAATTCATGCATGCATGCAGGCGAGCATGTGCATGCAAACTCTGTCCCTCACAACACCTCTGCAGTACTTATGTGTACGTAGCACAGAAGGTGCATGGCACAGAATCCTCGGCAAATCATCACACTTACTAGTTTATTAAGTCTTTTTCCATATAGTCTATAGTCAAGATAATAACATATTTATTTGCTTAATAGAAAACAGGATTGACGTATGTGCAAACGGATATAAAAAGCTTTTTCTTTTACTCTTCCAAAGCAGAATAGTACACATCCAGAATATATGCAGGTAAAAAATGGAACAAATACCGGAAGAAGAAATCAATGGATTTTTAATTAGTCATAATCGCAAAACACACCCGTAAACATTTCAGTGATGGTACGACATCGGACCATTTAAAGATTTCTTTCATGTATTCACCAGAAAAATTTCATGTATTTACATAGAAACATCTACAGATGTCTTATAGTGAATGAAACTAAGCGCGTATTTTCTTGCTATGTTACTTAAAAGTTTCTGTTGTACATATATAGATCTGCATGTTAATTTTGGATGTCGAGGAATCCAATTCATCCTTATTAATACAGCCATTTTGGTGATTGGACATGAAATTGTTGACTGAATAAACTTAAAAGAGGAATACAAAATGTTTGTAGAACCAAAAGTGAGGAGAACTAAAAGTTTCTTGCGAGTTTATTATAGTTGAAGTTACGTTCCTTCAGTTGTCATAAGATATCAATTTTACTCATTTGACTGTGTTATAATACACTTTTGCAAAAGCATTAAAAATGTAAATTTGTTTTTTTTTTAAATTACTAACGACACCCAAATAAAATAAACATTATATAGTCTATTAGTAAACTTGTATGTAATTAAAATAATAAATATATTTCGATTGTTAGGTTGGTTTCAAAACTACACTAAAAAAAACTTATTGAATTGTTTATTATATTTTTAAAAACAACCTTTCTGAATAAGTCTTTTCTTCATGCTAATGTGAGAAGTAAAGAAATATTTGAATTTAAAAACGATAAGATATGGTGAATATAAATAAGTGCCGAAAAAATATAATAAGCAGAGAACATAACTTGAAATTGTTAGTAAGCTACGAACTATCCAAACATTCCATGATCTAATGTTAAAAGTCATGATTCAAATAGCAGAACAAATTGAAATATGGCTCTCAATAAAAAGTTTAAAAAGTTCAGCATGTAAACTATCGGGCATCACAATTTGATCTCTATATGTCCATGCAGTAAATAAAATGGATGTTTTCTCACGCACACGTTATAGGGAACCGATGGCAGTAATTTTTTTACGATTATATCATTTGACAGAGGCTGATAAAAGAACTAAATAAAATAAATATTAAATTTCTGTCTCTCATTTGTTGCTGTGATCTTTAATGAGAATGTGTTAAAGTTGTTAAAAAAACAAGTACACCAAACAATAAAATTGTAACTGCCTCTTTTTTTCAATAAATTGTCTGAAGTCCGAGATAAGATAAAAACAAGTAGCAAACATTTATCCTGTTGCAATTTTGATGAAGAATAATTGATCCTTTTTCTAATTACTATGGCACATAAAAAATAAATCATTTTATCGTCAGGCATATTCCTTTAAATACTACTGACTGAATCGTTTTATTTTCAGTCAAATTCCTTTAAATATTAAAAAACAAGAAAAGTTACTTCTGCCACTTATGTAGTAGTACTACATTAAAAATTGCAATTTTGTAAGTAAACAAAAAAATAATTACTATGAAATTGTTTCATCGAGTCTGCCTTTAAATTTAATGTTTTAAATAATAATGGTTTAATAATGTTTTAAATAAAAAAAACATACATATAAAAAATGCAGACAATCTGAATGCTAATTTATCGAAGGAATATTTTTCAATTGGAATTTTGATGAAATATATTAAAAAAGTATTTTTTGCAATGTCAAAATTTATTTTAAAAGATTTGCTACAACCTAATGTGGTTCTCATTTTTTCTAATCCACATAAATGTAACCTACGTTACATATTACGATGGAATCATATACCTTTACTGCCACCAGCTCCTTAACTATTTCAGTTTGGGAAGTGAGAAAACCACACCCAACCCAAATGGATTGCAAATGTAACCAAATAATGTTTTGAATAAATATCGAACCAACATTATTCTCTTTCTACTTACAAAGAATTATATCTGATAAATTTGTGGATAGTATTGCAAATTTCAAATAGTGAAACCTAACTCTTGGATGCCTAACTCCTAACTTTCAAATAGTGAAACCTAACCCTTAACTGTGTATAATTACATAATATCTGATATATTAAGCTAAATTATTGCTTGTACACACCCTACTCACAGTAAATTAATAGTTTTATAAGAGAAATATGGCGTTATTTAAAATTATATTCGTTTGTATGAAAATTAATCCATGTAATAGAAACTACTACAAAATCAGCTATACCAGAATAATTTTTTTACATCTACAACAATGGTCAATAATTACCACGTGCACAGAAATTAAAACCTCTGTACAAATAGAATATTTACTCGGCTCACGTAATGTATGTCTTTTTAATGAATGCTCTTTTTAATGTTTCATGCTTTCCGTGTTGCATGCTGCTTATTTTACATGGAAAACATTACAGTGCCTAAATATTACAAGAAATTCTATTTATAAGTTTTCTCAGCAACTCTGTACATGAACATTTATTTTTTTTACATGAAAATTTTTTCTAGTGAGGATATTTGATTTAGTGGATGTGATGTACAGCTAATTTTGTTAAGAAAAACACTGACTAGAGTAGTCTATTACAATATTGACCCCTAGAAATCGAAATACACAGTTCTCTGATTAAGAAGATTCCGTTATGTAACAGGATATGGTAAACTTATTTCTCTTCAGTTTCTTTTTTCTAATGAAGTAGGAGTTTGTGCTGGAAGTCCATGGACAGTTAGTTGAATTTTATGTAACCTTGAACATAGAACATAGAAATATGATTATATTCTTTTAATCAGGAACCTAATTTAGTTGTGTCGAAAAACTTTTCTTTGTTTTCATTTATTTGCAAACTTTATGTATCCACCTCTACATGGAGATAAGAAAAATCAGCATGTTTGCTATTGGTATTCCGGTTTCTCCAAGAAGTATATTTTAGTTTAATCCCAAGTAGATGAAATATTGCTAACCAAGTTGATTATTGAAAATATTGCATATAATAGTAAGTTGAATTTAAGAAAATTTATTATCATAAATTATCTAGAAACGAATGTGAGCTTACGAGTATTTATCTTTGAGACCACTGCTGATAGTTGCAACAATTCGTCTTAGCAAATTAAATATTTATTATAAACAAAATGAGCTTTTTGTGTCTATACTGTTAACTTAACTGTTTTGTAATTCCCCATAAAATAGATATCAGAGGAATTTCTTGTTTACTAAAAATATTAACAATATGTTTATTGCCAGTACATTTGACATACCAATAGCATTATTGTGGGATGATTAATTCAGGTCAGTTCAAATAAATTTACTGCTAACAAATTTAAGGGGCAGATGTGAAATCACAACTTTGTGAACAGATATAAAATTATTAATTCATCATTATTACCACTAGTATGAATTTGATATATGGTTGCATTAACAAGTGTGGTCGTAACAGTTGATGGTAACAATAGTCCATCTTTTTCAATGAATTCACAACACATTATGCCAAATTAGAATTGTTAAACAATGTAAAATAAAACGATCTAACATTAAAACTGGCTTGATGTTATCTAAAATCTTGTCTTAACCCACTCTTTCTCAAAAGTAGAAAAAATGATTGTTTAAAGGTGAAACTATACAATATGGTTTAGTAAACATTTAATAATTATTATGAAAATTAATTAGAAATAACGCAAAGATTTTTCACGGAATACTGCATACACAATATTGAGTACAGTTGAGTGCTAATAGGTGTGAAATATTTTAACAATCTGCATGTTACATGACATTTCTGGCATACATATACTGTGGTATTTCGACACTGACAATATTTAATTTCCTGCTACAATTTCTATCCGTTATCAGATTATTAATATTGCATAAATTCAACATTTCTTCTAACGATAAAGCAAACAAAAGGTAAATGACACAGCCGAATAGAGTTAGTATTCAATTATGAATCAAATACCATTGAACCTTCGTTTAAGCCCCAAGTGAAAGAATTATATTTTTTATTTTGCTGGCAATATGACGAACAAAAATTTTAAATATGTATTATATTTTTACATTTATGTTGGTGAACTTAATAAACAAAATGAATAATAAAGTATTAAAAATTGATAAAGGTAATATGTTTCAAAATTAGAGCAAACTTTGAATGGTTTTATATATTAATTTATTTAATTATAAAACAATATTCAAACGTTGTGTTTCACAAAAGTAGGAAATAACATGTTAATATGAATACCTAAATTTGTAGTCTCTAAGAAAATATTATTATAAATATATTATTTTCCACACGTAAAAAAATATGTTAAACATATTTAACCTAAATCATATTAAACAATTCCTCTTGAAAGTGTTTTTTTTATTTTTTCTCTGAATCAAATGTTAGGTGGCAACATTTTGTAAGGGGTTCAACGGAATCACAGCTTCACAGTTTCTACAACTTTAAACCTAAACGCAAGAAATTTTACAAGTTGATGCTTTATACTAAGATCTTAATTAGCACGCAACAATAAAAGAATTGATCAGATATATTGGACGATTCTTTTCAAATGAACAATGACCTGTCCCCGTATATTATATATTTATATATAAATATATATATATATGTATATATAGATATATATATATATATATAATTATTATTAATTGGGATAGTTTTCAATTAAATTTTCTGGTCCTTAGTAATATTTGAGAGTAAACCTGGTACGACATTAATATAGTACAGTCCGTAAGGATTTGTGGAGAAAACACTTGGACATATTTAGGAAAAGGTATCAATTAGGGTAAGAAATTTTTGAGTGAAACTCTAAATGTGTTAACATGTAATCCCTCGAAGGATCTCTTACGTTTTTTTGGTATTATGACAGTAATTCTTTTGAGTTTACTATTAAGATGTGAAGTTTTCTCTGACGGTTTTGTTGCAGGGATTATGTTATATATATATATATATATATATATATATATATATATATATATATATATATATATATATATATGTATATATATATATATACATGTATATGATTTTTTGACATGATTTTATTAATAAGCAGCAATATAATTTGTTTTAATTTTGCATAACTATCTTTGAAAAAGTGTAATTATGGAAATGATTGGATAGGTAATGATTCTCACAATTCAGACAAAAGATGAAAGCAATAAGTAGGCTATCTAACCTGTTGGGCAGCTGGTCTCTGACATATTAGCCATTAATAGTTTGTTACTGATGGAAGCAGGCTCTGGAGATTCATAATTGTATTGAAAAAGTGAAAGAAAATAAGATTAAAAGGGAAAGCCGTGTGACCAGCTGGACATGTATACAAATATACACAATGAGGATACAAATTTGGAGCAGATGATACAAAGGAGATAAAAAAATATATATAAATATATATATATATATATATATATATATATATATATATATATATATGGGAATTTACTATTGAAAATCCATTCACATGTTATACTAAACACAGATTGATTTAACACAAAGGCCTTTTAGTTATTCCCACTAGCGACGCTAAATTTTTTGTTCATATATGCAATGCAATATACATTTCTATGTTAATACATGCATTTCTCTTAATTAAAACCAAAAAGTTGAGATTTATTCAAAATGCTCACATTGTCATGAAAATAAGTGCCTTAAATTCAATAATCATTCAAATTGAGGTACTGTAAGTACTAGTCTATTGTAAGGGAATGGGTACTTACAGTACCTGAAATTGGAATCATCTTTTGAGGGTTATGATTTTTATGACCAGAGAGAATTATTTTAATCTGTCCGATGTTGCTAAGTTTAAATAGCTTTAAAAGTACTTGATTTATTTAGACAAATTGTTAAAAATGGATATATTAATTTTCAAAGGACAGGCCAGAATATTTTTTTCCAAATCTAAACTAATATTATATATGAGAAAGTTAGATTCAATGAATGTGTATTTATTACTCTATAATTCCATAATTTCTAAACAGATCTACACAAAATTTAACATATTTTTATGTGAATTACTCAATAAACTGAATATGAATAAATGTTAAATAAATGGGAAGGAAATAAATTGTAACGGTGTTTAACACATAGGCTACGTGAACGTAGCCCACGCAACTGGAATCACATACAGAACCTAGTCTATAATATTTGCTAGTTTAAGAGTGATCAGTTTGTTTCTATACACATTTGAAATGGTAATGTTATTAAATAAATAAAGGTCAACCATAGATAAAATCAAAAAAGTATGTTTTTCTGAGAAATTTTGTGTATTTCTCTATAAACTATGCAAAAAAATGGTTTATCGGATTTGGTAAAAACCTGTCTACAATATTTTCATATCGATGTGTCGACATTTACACTATTATGCAAAAATATATCATCAAAGAAGAGGCCTATTATGAATCATACCACAATAAAATACAACCGGAATCTAATAAACAGCAATCATCATTTTATAAATATATTGGTATAATTAAGCATTGGATAATTGGTGGCAATTATGTTTTGCGTGATTTGAATTGATTTAATATTGGTTAATTGTTTTCACGCCGTGTGTATTGTGATTTTAATATTCACATTTTATTAACGAATATCCTTTACTGACAATATAGTATCCACTAACATAAGTTAAAAATATACAATTTTACCAAATTAAAATAAAAATATAAATTAAAATAAAAAAAATTTTGACAAAAATTTAATGAGTTAGAATTATCCTAAATAAATAAGATATATTTACCTAGCTTATGTATCAGAGGCTTAAAAATAATGTGAATAACTCAAAAAAATGTAGTTTAAAATTTCCATACATGCTATCGTTTTACAATAAGTTTTACGTAAATATAATTGTTTTTTTCCAACATGGCTTTAGCAGTTTCTTATACGAGAGGAGAAAGGTGGAGGAAGGTATATTTTCACTGTTGATATTTTCAGTAATTCTTTTGCATTATCATTCAAAAAATTCTGAAAAGATATAGTTTCGGAATCTTTATATCTCACGTCATATATACCACACTATACAATGAGTTAAAATAAAATTTGAGTTATAATTTACCCCTTCCATAATTTCTACATGAATGCTTTTTAAGTCTTAATTATCATGATATATGTAGGTATAGAAATCAGATTCAATACTTTTAGCCTTCCTTTCCTCTTTTTATCTTTTGAAATACAGAATCTTTATTATGTATCTTGTGTAGCTGTGCCACAATATGTGACATGATTTCGACCCAAGCATTTTTAAACTATTATAATTTTGAAATAATCTAATATTTCAACAAGACTATACGAAATTTGTTTATTTTTATCTTAGGGACATATTTTGATATCCAAATTTGTTTTTTTGAGAGAGCAGCTTTGATTGCTATTTTATTATACCTACGATTGCATCATAATACATATGATGAATTTAATGAATTTTTAATTCAGAAGCTTTGTTTCATTGTCGTAGAATAAGCTAGAATTAGTCTTGTTTATTTAAATAAAAATCTAACCTTGTGATGTGTACAAAAATTCTCCTACGATATTTATTTACTTTTCAAAAAAGCCATATCCAACTTACAGTTTACCCCAAAATGCTGGATATGTGCAAACATTAAAAGTCCAATAGTTCACAGTACCCATAATAACATAAATAATATTTAATGAAACAGAAAAAAATCACGTTGATTAAAATTAAACACAAAACTAATTATCAAATGTGAACTATCAGGTAACTCCATAATCGCATTCTTCATCAATCAGCAGTCAATATAGCAAAAAGAATACCAAGATTGGGCACCTCTCGCAATATTGTGTTAATCAACATGCATGCATGAAAAACTAAAGAGCGCTGCAGGATACTTGTGCACCCTCTAGGCAGATAAAATGAACTATGACTCTATTGTTTCAAGTAACAAACAGGGGGATAAAGCGTTTCCAAACCCAAAGCTGAGGTGTCAATCAACATAATGATTTAATTTCTCTGCCGTGATATCTCCATGAGACAATATGAATATTTTGTTTTTTTCTCTTATTTAATATTAGACCTATTGAAAGAGGCTTACCTGAATCTGATTCAGTATTATATATAGAATTTTATATCTTGATGTAACAAAAACTTTCTTGCTTCAGTTCCAAATAACTTTCCACGTTTGTGCACCTAAAACCATTTTCCTGTCACGTCAGTTATAGTCAAATCATACTGAAATTTTCTACATTTGTCATAATACAATTTTACTCTTGTTAAAATAGTAAAAGCGGTTTAAATATTTAATATAAATGTAAATACATTTGTAGAAAAATGGTTTTTACATAAATTTCCCTGTCATATTTTTATTATAGTTTTCGCATTGATCTAAAATCAATGTTATATTAAAATAAATTAATAAACATGAGCAAAAACATGACAAAAGTCATATTACTTGTATAGAATATAACTCAAATAATTGTTTAATAAACCGAAAGATATATTTATTTTAATATAATCACAAAGATTAATTAGAAATTAAATTATAAATTATTTGCTCTTGTACAGTTTCGAAAGAAAACAAGGAACCTTTATAACTTAATTATGTTTGTCCATCAGTTTTGTAGAATTACATTATTGCGCTTTAATTTTTTTCTAAATTTTCCTACGAGTCCTAATTTGCTTTCCAATTCTTTTAATATTTCGATACAATTTAACAAGTATTTGAAAACTGATTAGCATATCCCTCTCTGGTTCAAATTTCATATCCTAAACTCAAATAATTAAAATTATATTTGACTTTTGTAGGCGATTAACAATTTCTGAGCATAAAAGTTTGTTTCATTAACATACAATTTTTTCCAACTTGGTTGAATTTGGAAAAAATTGTTAATAAAATTCTCATTGGATGATGATAAGTTACTAGGAAAAGTAAATAAAACCTTAAGTGAAAAAGTAACGTTTTTTCAATACTAGAAATTTAATTTCTAAATATTCTGTAGTCGATGACAGTTAAAAGTGTTATAATGCTTCTTGAGACCAAATTCATAACAAAACTAGCGCACAAATTTTAAAAGTAATTTGCTTTACGCAATATTTATTGATAATATTGTACTTGCATGTGTTCAAATAACTGATATGAGAGTGTTTAACTTTAGAATATAACGTCAATGTCAAATGCATATATTCCACAGAATGTGGTACAAATATCGCATATCCACAACCAAAAATAGCTAAATTTTCTCAATTTTCAAACAGTAACTTCAAAAAATGTAAGAAGATATTTATGAATCATCGTCAATTAATTTATAATTACTTCACTAGAATTTTTATGAAGGTTAAAAGCATGGAGAATGTATATGTGAAACCAGCTTTATTAATTGCCGTTATATATTTTTATAGACACTGACGCTACCATTTATGTAATTATACATATATACACTCAAACATGTAATGTGGGTGGCTTTGTTTGGTTCCTTTACCAGTTTGCCTTTTGAGTTTGAAAGATCAATTTTGTATATTTGATTAAGTTTATTGTTATTGTTTTTTTTTTAATTTAATCCAAAATGGCATCTGATTTTAGTGTTGTGTTTAAGTTAATTGTTTCGCTATTTACATGTTTAGGTACGTATTTTGTAACTGATTATTGTAAAATAGTTTTTTTAACTGTTTATTAAATATAATATTTCTTGCCGCTTAAAAAATTTAAATTTTTGAATTTTGTTTTTATTTTTTCTATATGTGCAATTAATTTTTCTAATAAATCATTTTTGATTGTATATGGCCAAATTATCATAATAGTTTTTATTTTGTTTAAAATTGATGAATTTTCCCTTTTTTTAATGATTCAATGATTCCAGAAATTAAATTTTTATGATAAGATTTGATTAAACATATTTTAATATCTAATGACTTCTCCTAATTGTAATCTATAAACTTATAGTATTAAAATATAAATAAATCTTCATATTGTATGCCTCCACATATATAGAACATTTAGATATGTGTATCACATTTAGATTAAAATGTTATTTAAGAAGAAATATAATGAAAAATGGAAATAATTGAATTTTAAAATAAATATTTAACTTTTATTTAATTTATTGAAAGAATTCTTATATAAAATATTATTTTAGATTGATACAAAAGCCATTCAGCCATTACTTTATAAAAAATTTGGTGTAATGAACTAGTTATCATAAAAAACATATTTTGGCATCAAAGTATGTTACTGCACAATTTAATATTTTTTTCCTTAACATTTAACACTTTTGATGGAAAAACAAAACTCGGTGATCATCGTGATAATATAATTACTACTAGATACATTCAATATTCTTGAATTTTTTTGCAATATTTCCACAAGCATTGCAATATAAAAAAAATTTTGATGACAAGCTTTTAGAAACAGAAATATTCATTTTTGTTTTAAAATAAATCCAAAGATCTTTCCTCTCCAATACAAGCTATAAAATGTAAAAGAGCTAGAAAAGAGAGTGTTTCAGATTTTAGAACTGTCTAATGGATCCACTAAAATGTTTATTAAAGTCGGTATGGAACACTAAAAAATCATATGATTAGAGCAGCAACAGATGATGACATATCCCAACTATGTGTCATTTAGAGCACATTTTGTGATGAGTGCATCCAGTTGTAGATTTGGAGGTTTTTTGAAAGTATCTATGTATTAATTTCAATTCAGTGGATTATAGCGCGAAGGCCATATATTCTGATATAAAATTAAATATTTCTTCTATCTTTTTAGGAGCACACTCGTACATTCCAAAAATTCTTAATGTGCAGGAAGGAGCAGTGGTTGATATTACCTGCATCGTATTGTCTGGGTCGAATTTGGCCACATTTTTGAAGGTATTATTAATTTATATCTAACTGATATATTATTCTTTTAGCGGTCAAAGTAGAGTGTTCAAATATTAATCAATCACATGTGTCATATATATATATATATATATATATATACGTGGATTTGACCATTGGACGTTAAATGAAAACCCAGTCAGTACTAGTTGTCATAAATAATTTAAAATAGTGAAAATAAACAATTACACCAAGAATAGAAAATATTTTATCATTTACAATGTTTATGTTACTCGATAATCGTGGGTAACGGTGTGCGGTTGTTGTTTTTGTCGGCATCGGTAGCAAAGCAGCGCAACGTATTTAAAATTACATACATACACACCCCTTACGACTATTCCTATGCCTAAACTACTGTAGTCTGTTTATTGATTTTTGGTGTATGGTTGCGGAACACCAAATGGTATATGACAATTCACTTAATGTCTTATGATCAAATCTACATTGTGCATAAAATGAAAGTGGAAAATTCATATTTTTGCTTGTAAATTTTACGAAGCTTCATTGCTTGATAAGTTTCATGAGATGAATTAATAAGGGTATGGCTTCAGGCTTATGAATCAAATAAAAAAAATTGCCATTCACAGAATTATATAAGTTAGAATACCTGTGTCACAAATGATCTATCTGTCTATTGATAAAGGAAACCACTCACAATTAAATTTAACTACGTGATGTAGTATTATTTCTACTTTCTTTCTTGAAATAGAAATAATTTTATAAGTATTAAGTAAAATAATAAAGATTTGGGATGGAAATCGTTGCTAATAGCCTACCTAAAGATATTGTAATACAATGAAACCTAGGTTGTGGTAAAGAACTTAAAGAAAGTAGAAATGATACCACATCACGTAGTTTCATTTAATTGTGAATAATGAATTTCTACAAAATTAACGCCAAATATATTAAATATATGGAAACCACTTAGTCCATTGATTTAACTCTTCAGCCAAATTTCTGTTCTTTTAGAAAGATTTTAGTTTAATTTTTAAAATTTTAAGTCATCCAAAAAGTAAAGTTATCAACTTAAAGATATAGGTGTGTGCGTGCTTAAAGTAATTGCCACAAAAATATTATTCTACTTTAATTAACTTATATAGCATATAAATATTAGAACACAGATAGTCCTCGTACTTACGGCACGTTAGGTTCCAGAAATGTTAGACATTAATCGAATTGACATAAGTAGAAACATATTTTTTCATACATTTAAATATAATACTCAGGAGTTAGGTTCTACAAGGATTTTATTAAAAATAAGTCTACATTTAATATCAAAGAAAAATGTTATATTACTGAGAGTGAGTACGTAAAATATACGTTTATTAAAATTATTATTATTTTTGATACGTAACGTTAGATTATTGCTTTTGCTCACGGGATTTTATCATAATTGAAAAAAATACCTACATATGAGTAAGAAGCGCAAGAAATTAGACCTTTGGCGTGAAGAACGTATCAATTCTAGTTTTTTTGCTTCTTTTTTTTGGTATCATTAATAACACTTTGTAGGCATCAGTAATTTTGTTGTTAACATTAAGACTTCTGTCAAAATTGGGATCATTTTCCTCAAAAACCTTCAATACACTCCCCAAATTTACAAAAGCTTCTGAAAGTTTTTTAATAAAAACTCTTTTGCAATGCTAGCAGTAGATATTATTTTTGCACTTCTGTTGTTTTTTCCGTGCCTCGAATTCAATATGATCATCATTAGTCAGTTCTTGCGGGTGTGAGTTAAATAAACCTTCAATATTATCAGAAGTGACTTCAATATTGGGCAACTGGTTGGCTAAGACAACAATGCTAGTTGCGATCTCATCCATATTTGGCTGATCTATGGTTGAAGAACATTCAGATGACTCAAAGAAGTATGGACATAATTTTCTCCAAATTCTTTTCAAGTTGCTGGAGTTTATCTCTTCCCATGATACAGCAATATTTTTTATACCCATATAACATTTCAAAAATCTCTTATCTCCACGCCATAATCATTATACTCCTTCGCTGTTTTTGAAAATGTTCTTCTGAGATAGTAAGCCTTAACAGATGCAATGACTTCTTGATCCATTGGTTGCCACAAAGATATAGTGTATCAAAGCAGAAACACAATCTTGATTTGAGTATTAATTCTTGGAAAATAACCAGTGGCATCCTCTAGGAGGAGTAACGCTATATAAGCTGAATTATTTTTAAAATAAAACTTTTACATCAAGTTTGAAATATTTAATAAACCATTCTATAAAAAATTCTGAGGTTACTCATTCCTTCAGATGAGCCCTCCAAATAACTGGCAGAGTATCTTTGACATAATTTTTAAGAGCTTGCCGATTTTCAGATTTATAAACCGAAAGTGATTTCAATTTGAGATCACATTCAACATTTGAACCCAATAAGAACATTAAGCTATCTGTAGCCACTATAAAGATAGGCATAGATTTCTCTTCTTGCAATATGAAAGTATGCAAAAATCTCTCTAACTATATCAAATTACAACTTACTATGGAACTCACAATTCGAAGGACCTCTGACAAAAATTCGTGTGACGCACAAACACACTTACTCACGCTGATTTCTCAACTAACCCCTTTTTCTAATTCTGAAACAGAATACAATAAATAATAAGTATATTTTGAATTATTTTTGTACAACAAAACTTCAAAAAATTATTATAGACATCTGCCCAATCATTATAACAATATATGAATTTAAATTAATTTCAAATAGATTCATGATGAATGCAATCAAAAATTGTTGAGGAACTTCACAAAGAAAGTAGAAAGGATGAGTCAAAGTTTAAACGAAAAATGCATGATGAAACAATATGCAAATGAAAGAAACAAAAGAATGTTGAACTGACGAAAAGAGTGTAACAAATAAAAGAATATAAATCTGACTAAGTTTGATTTGGTTGAATAGAATTTAGAAATTTTCAAACATCTAAATTGTAAAGTCAGAAACTTAGACAATCATTGTTACTTAGCTGCAAAAGAATGAAGATTTAGGAAAATAAATAAATTCTAAGTTATTACAATGACTTTTTATCAGGACGGAAAACCAGTGCAAGCGTCAACCCATATCAAATTCTATCCAGACAAACTGACTTTACAACCCGTTCAAATGTCCGATGCTGGAATCTACAGCTGCAAGGTGGAAGATGAAGAGAGAGTTGTGGGAACAGTTATAGTAAGGCGTAAGTATTTTTTTATGTAAGACAGCAAATGAGTTTTGATAGTAAAAAACAAATAAAAAGTTCAAATTCCGGGAAGAGAGCTTGGAAAGCCCTTGTTACATGAATTCCATTTAAGGTAAAAAGGGAACAAAATAATATGTAATATATACACAAAAATACATAAAAGTTTACCCTCTTATGATAAATAACGAGGATTGCGTCTAAAGATTTAGAAACAAAATTTTAATCAATTCAATGACCTTCATGCTCCTCGGTAACCTTATACATTAAATCTAATTAAATTGAAAAGCCTTATCGAAACAGATCTTAGGTTAAATTCATAAGATCTGGGAGACCAACTCTCATGCTCTGATACTGTAAAAGCAAAAAAATTTACTTCGAGAAAGAAGGGAAAGTATTCTGTTCGGTTATCACATAACCTAACACCTTTCCATGTTAGAAGATTGCTGATGTAAGCTTGGAATTACTGAACAAAAGTGACTTGTGAAAAATTACTTTCATCTGGATATCATCTACTTGGCACAATGTCTAGTTATTTACATACTTAAAAATTTCAAGATGCAGTCTATTAGACTTACTTAATGTTTCTGTTAAAAGCCAAAGAATTCTATAAGGAAAGGATTTTATCTCTGACTAAAGATAGATATCGATCATATTTTTATAATTGAATATTGATTTTATTAATTATTTATAAAAACAAAATAACTTTGTTAATCGGAACGACGAGTTTATTAGTTGCCAATCTGGCTTCTCCTGGGACAATAACGCATGCAACATTACTTTTTCATATATGACTTAATATATGTCACCAACAAACCTGACACTCATCCTTATTAATAAATAAATATTAAAACGTGTTCACTCTATTTTTTTATTACTCTGCACTTGATAATTAGTTACAATTATTAAAAATATTAAACCAATTATTTGTCGAGCGCCTCATTTAAAACCTGTTGGCTTCGTGATTCAACTCAGTACTTAGTACCAGCATTGAACATAAAGATCATGTAGTAATAAAAAAAAGACACACAAAACATGAAATAAAATCTGAAATTGTCCGATATCAAAACATTATTGTCATATTCTACAAAAAATATGGAAAATTATTTTTCACTTTTTAACTCCTACTAATAAAAACTAGTTTTTTAATTTTCTTTTTCACAATTATAGTTTCACCATCACTACTAACAATTCGCTATTGCTTGATATCCTTCACATTAGCTTTAAGCGGTCCAATTCTTCTCAGTTTATGTCACAGTAGATGTCCAGGTCAGGATTAAAGGAAACATTCGACTTTTTGCAATACAACAGCTATTTTTAACAAAAAACAGTACTGTTATAGGCCAGATTATGTGCACATCATGTTTACAAAAGTTTATCCGGACTGAAGGTGTGTTATTCTCATAAATCATAAGTAAAACTAGATGATCTCACTGATGAATCTTTTTGCTAAGTTCTTGGATCCAACATAGCATTAGAACTTTCAAAAATGTCTAGCATTTCCATGAGTCCTCCAGTCCTATTGATGTCCTTGGATATAATGATGTCCAAATTGGTTTCTCCAAAATTGTATACAGAATCACTTTGACTTGTATGTTCGAGCTTCTTCTGAATTCTGTTATTCTACATTCGAGTGCTCTTAAGTTCAAAGTACTTGAAAACTTTTTTGTTGTATCTATTCATCTATTTGGTTGTTGTATAAATTAATAACAAAATTCTGTTTCCAGCTGTAGTCCCCAGAATAATCCAATTTAATTTCGCCAATTTTCGAGGCATTTAAGAGGTGGATGAATTAAAATTTATCAATATTTTAAACTTATGTTCCTGGTCGTAGTATATTTTGTATAAGTTCGATTTGTAAAGGACTGTCATAAATGTGTGGTTAGCCTCATAGACTCCAGCTGTTAGAATACCTATCCTCCATACATAGCCAGGATAGAGCACCATAGAGACTTCGTCCATGAATGTAAGCTTCGTGTCTTTCCATTTCTAATGTATCGAACTTGAACAATTACTGGTGAGAAGTGACATGTCGAAAGTTATTTCGCTTTTCTGGACTAAAATTTTCAAGAAATAATGTAGAGTAGCATCACTTCCTACACGCGCTGCCACTACAGTTAGGGGGCTGACTTTCACTATTTGCTTTTCATAGAAATAATTAACTTGATTCTTTTAGTTAAATAATCAGATCTTGCAAGTCCCCACACTTTAAAAATGTTGCCTTTTAGTTCATTCGGAAATAGACTCAAAGCTTGGCTATTTTCATTAACTTATTTTTTTATATATTGATTTTATCCATACCACTCTATGGGATCTATGAGAAAAATTTGCCATCCATAAAAATTTTTTTTTCTTTATTTCTATCTGCTTACGTAAACCAACTGTGTCTCATCTTTCTACACATCTCTGTCCATTTAAATTAACAAGCAAGTGATATTGTTTGTGTAATTTTTTTTCTAATGAAAAGTTAGCATAGGTACAACATTCTAAGTATATTTCAAAATGATTGTATTGTAACTGCATTAAATTCACTACATGCTCATTTCGTGACGTTAAATCTCATTTCAGCACATAATTGTTTTGCAACGTTTTATTATTGAGTACGTTATCCCATAAAAAAATTCTATTCTTCGCCACTTTTATAATATCCTATTTAAATAGATGTGTAATAAAAATAATTTCACTTTCTTGCAGCTGATGCTTTGAATCCAGAAGCAGTGAGAATCACTGTGGCAATAGTCGGTGGAATAGTGGCTTTTCTGGCCTTAATCACCGGAATAATAGTTTGCAAGCGCCGTTGTTCATCTTAGAAAGCTTAGACTTTCTTGAATAAAATCTTAAAATAGCAGTAAGAGAGTGGAAAGTAGAGCCATTGATTTTATGGAAAAAAATCTCATATAACGATGAAAAAGCTTTTAATTTGATTTATCAATTGGTTTTTCAATGAAATGATGGCGGTGTAAACAGAATAAAACATTTGCATTGCTATAATAAAAAGCATTGTTTATATGTAAATCTGTTTCATTTGTACGTCTATCTTAAATTTTATTAATATAAATAATAGTTATAATATATTTTATGTAATATCCATTGTGAGTTCTGACTGAAATGTTTATTCAAAGGGATTACTGGGTTTCTATGATGAAAATGCCGTCCGCACAAATGCCTTAATTTTTTTAGTATGTTTACCTTGACATACAATAATAATGTGCTAAATTTCAAATTGAAAAAAAGCACTGATTTCGGGGAAAATTAATTTCAAAAAGATTATAGCATGCAGTAGCGCACAGGCAAGTTCTCGATGACCTGGTTGTCTGCACATCATGTAAATATTTACATGAAACTTTTCCAGATATTTACTTTGAAGTACTAAGTTTCTTTGCTTACACAAGGAAACATTAAACATCACATTGCATTACAAACTTCATAAATATAGCTTCTTGGTTCCCGAGATATAGATCTCCAAAAATTTGCATTGATCATCAAAATCTTTGACCGTCTTAGAAACTTGAATTTAGTACGTAATTAGGTTTTATACAGATTTAATTTAAAAACTTTAATTTGGTATGTAATTAAGTTTTATTCGAACACGAAAGAAAATATGAGAAATTGGTTAAGGAAAAAACATTTTTTTTTAATATTTTATTTATGACTTTTTTGTCAATTTTGTGTCAATAGCTTGTCTTATTTAGGTCCTTAACCTATGTGAATATAACGAAATTGGTCAAATAGTTTAAATTAGGTTCATTTGAACCTAATTGAAACTAGTCTAAAATTCTTTAAGAGTATGTTTCACTAGACGATTGCAACGCTAAAAATGCTCACTATGTTGTTCTACTTGGCAATTGTGGTCGCTGTTCACGACTGCTTCGAGCTCTTGCTGACTCAAATATCATTGTGGTCATTTACCTGTCAATTGGGTCATTGTGGTCGTTTACCTGACAACTTGTCTTCGGCACATTGATATATGAAGTTTATATAAGTCAATTTACATCAACTTTGAAGATAAAACGTGGTGATGGAGGAAATCACTTTATGTAGCTCTGAGAAGTAACTAATAGAAAGTTAAAAGTTACACTAAAAGACACAAAACATGCAAACAAACATCAAGTTTTTATAGTAATTAAATTGTATGTTTACAATTATTGTAAGCAGAAATTATTATTTAACATAAATATTAGGTTGGCTAATAAGTAATGAGCGGTCATTAGTGTTATAATTTTTTATTATATTTCCAATTTAAAATTAATTTATCGTTAATATAATAATCACCATAATTTTGTACTACACGTCTCCAACTTTCTTTTTTCATTTCAAATCTTTTCCAAAAAGTCTTTTTTCATTTCAAACCACTTGAATTTTACACAGATGCTAATCACTCACTTGGAGGGAGTGGTTAGCATTTGCGTAAAATTCAGGTGGTTTGAAATAAAAAAATTGGCTTTTTTACTGCTGGTGGTCTTCATATTCAAAGTTTTTTTCACGTAAGGCGTTGCTCAGCGATCTAAACAAACAAAAATCAGTGGATGCAAGGTCTGGGTAATATGGCGGGTGGGGGATCCGTGTCCAACCAAAATCCAAAACTTTAAAACAGGTGTGTTTGACTGTATGAGGACCAGGCTTCGGCTATGGCTGGTCCGGGCTTAGTTCATGTGGTATCCACCCTCCATATTTCAAGCTTTTTCCCAAGCAATGTAACTAATTCTCTATAATTTCGTGGGAGCATCCAAGCTCAGTTGTTAGCAAGCGTGATATTAATCAGATATCTTCCTTAACTAACAAATTTAACCTGTTGCTATCCAATTCCACCAGCGACCAGAGGATGGTTGATCATTTAGGGAATAATCACCACTGTGAAACCTCTGGAACCATCATTTTACAGTAGCTTCAGACATTGGTACAGGAGCTACACATTGGCAAATGTTACGCGTAGCTTCGATGACTGAACACTATTTACTGTTGTGATACACTGTTTATAAGTACCAAACTGGTACTTTTAGAGTAAACAGTGTCTCACATACATCTTAACGTCGTCCACATTTTATGCGTATTAACTGGGCAGCGTCTTAGTTACTACAGAATCATCGAGAGCGTACCATGCCCTCTATATATCTTCGATTATAGAAGCTTCTAGATTGTTCCCATATTTTCTAGATAATTTTCGGAAAAACGCTCAGTACTTTTTTGCCAACCTAATACATAGTAAAAATACAATGCCATGATATTTTTATTTTTGGCTAATACCTACCATGTCCTCATAGTTACGAATATGCATTGTTTATAACCCATTCCACTGAGACCAATAGTTACAACGCTAACAAGCTAGAGAAATGGATGTGTTCGCAATAGAGGGTGTGAGTGTTGTGAGTGGCTAATGGAACATATTCTAAATGTCCTAATAAACTTAACATGCTTTTTAAAATAGAATTCTTTAGCATTATTACACATGAAGTTAGATGCTTATATATCAAAAAGAGATATTTTGTTTTTAATACTGGTTAATTAAGCCACATATTCTTTAATAACTTAAGATTTTAATAATTAATTTTCATGTAATGAATTTTGTCTGATACTCTAAATATTCGAACTTATTTATTGATTATGTCATACAAAACAAATGCGCACTGTAAAAATATAAGTTATAAGACATAAGAAGGTGCAAGAAATGAAAGTAAATCGTGGATGTTTCTCAGGAAATATAACATTTTTATTAAAATTATTGTTTATATGTGTCTTCTCAGTATCTCAACTAAACTTTCTTCCAAAAAATTATCTATTATTTCTCTCTAATCCATATAAATATCATGAAAACTGCTTTCTCTCAAAAGACATTTTATAAAACTGTTACGTATTTTACTTTTTTCTGTAAATCCATACAATTTTTGAAGTTTAAATTATTTTATTAGTACCTGAAGCCAAGTTAAATAAAATAAAAAACTCAATGCATTTTCATCGTAAAAACCTGGTAATTTCCATGAACATTCAAAGACATAATTTAATATTAAGAAAAAATAATAGGATCCTCGTATATCAATATTATGTAACTGAAACATACATGAGAGCATTTGAGAGAAAGAAAATTTTTTCTTTGCTTTTGATTTCAAATCAGGTGTTGACACCAACCTGTTTTTCCACCCTGTGACCATTAATTTGAATCTTTCCTGTCAATTGTCCATCTGTTGATATAAATGACTAATTTGTACTGTGTGATAAAAATGATAAATGAGAACTGTAATTCGTATTTTATATTGTATACACTGTAATTAACAATGTTTCAGAAAAATGTTTCGTATTATATTCATTTGAATACAAAATTAACCGTTTTAGTGCCATTGTTTTTTACTCATACATACTTAAAAATTCCAAAGAAATCTTTTGTTTTTTATGTCATTTACCATTGTCTCGAAAAAAAAATGTATCTCTTCCAAAAATTATCCAATTTTAATAATTTTTTCGGTGTTTTCTTAATAAAAACTTGTACAAGGATAATAAAATACAAAGAAAATTATGGAAATTTATATTGTGAACAATAATTATAACAAAAACTGAAATCAAGGTCAGATCGTCATTTTTGCAGTCTGGTACATCCTCCGTATCAGCAAGATAATTGTTATCCTCACTATTATCACCATCACTCTAAATTTGCATTACGCCAAATTGTGAGCGCACCACAATGTCACTCCCACTACACTTTCTCCACAACTTGGAAAACGATAATTTTCACTCGAATTATTTTCGTATTCCGACATTATGGGTTAAAAATGTTCTTTTCCTGGATCCTTTTTATTTCGTAATTACTAATAATATTATAATTTGAACTTTATGTAACACGTAGAAAGATAAAAAATTAGCGATGCGTGCGAGCGATCTCCCCTACCGCACACTAAATAGCAACTGATTTCGCAAGCGCCATCGCACTCGTGGAAAATTTAGTTAGAATGCGCACGAGCGCGATGGCACTCGTCGGCACTCAAACGGTTAAAATAAAGAATTTTTATCTGTTTTTTTTCTCTATTACATTTTCTGAGATCATTTGGAATTTCTTCAATTTATTTTGTTCTTGTGAACAAATATAGTATTTGTGAACAAATATAGATTATTTCTTATTCTACATTACAATTGCTGAAATGATTTCTTAATTTTCTAAGTGCTAATAAATTTTTGATTTGCTTTGACTGAAAAAATCACTATAAATGAATTATCTGTTCGTTCTCCTTGATATTAATGATAATCATATAGTAATATTTAGAATTTTAATTTCAAACTTTATCACCACCATATTTTTCTATTCCATTGAAAATTTTTAAGATTTTTTCTACATTATTAAAAATTTTTATTCAAGATTTTAAAGAAATTCCACTTGGATTCTTATCAACATTAGAAAATGAAAGAGAAATTGCAACATCTAATCCTTTGCAGTTGGTGTAAGCCAACAGAGTTTGAATTTAAGATTTAGCACGTCATAGCTCATTGCTATGACAAGTTGGTACTTATTGTCTGGGCTACTTGAGTTTTATGTGATTATGTTCAACAAAAAGTGTGTCAAAGTGAAGTTAGACGATAATAATAACAAAATTATAATTTGTCTCAATTTTAATTCATCATTTTGTACAATGTACTTATCATTATGTACCATATATACTTTTGTACATATATGAATAAATTATATACTCTTGAACTTGTATGAATAAATTATGTACTTTTGTACTTGTTCAAATGCTGTTTACTTTGAAAATAAATATAAAAGAGTTACCCCTGTTTCAGTTGAAACTCAGTTTTAGCATGAACACTATTTACCCCCCCAGTTTTTCATCACATTAAGTAAAGTGCAACATGGGTCAGAAAAACTTGAAAAATTAAGCACAATCAAATTTATGTTTTTTTGTGATATCACCATAGTAAAAATGTGATCAGATATATCATGTCCAGTTATTTAATTTATCTAGATTTTAATTTTTATTTTCAAAAAAAATGTTTCAGTGTTTTCAAATATGTTTTTGTTGTTTTTTGTCTATTTTTTAAAATCAGAAATTCTGATATTTAAAACATGTAAAATAGCTAATGGATATCAAATAAGTAAACAATTACTTATGGAAAAGTTACGTACATGAAAGGAAATAAAGTTTGGAGAATATTAAAATATTTCTCAGAAATGTTCTTTCATGTTTAGATATCAGAA
This sequence comes from Druceiella hillmani, assembly GCA_039881145.1. NCBI lineage: Eukaryota > Metazoa > Arthropoda > Insecta > Lepidoptera > Hepialidae > Druceiella > Druceiella hillmani. The sequence goes on along the minus strand of JAYKKI010000097.1, from coordinate 7,975,848 downwards.
CAGTAGTTGTAAAAACAGGAAATCAAAAATAATTTCAATAATGAAACTGTGAAAAACAAATTTATAACTAAAATTACACATAAGTGTTAGATTTAAATGGAAATAGATTTAATGAGGATATATCATTGAATTTCATTGTCAGCTTACAGGAAAATGGCAATACATGATTTTCTCAGTTCCATTTTCAGTCTGAGGGTTTATAAATTTCAGAAGTGTATACAATTTTCTTCTTTTCACATCCACGTATTAGTATAATGTAGTTCATTCAGTTAAGTAGAATAACATCTAAATTGTTTATAACCGTTTAAGTGCCGACGAGCGTCATCACGCTCATGCGCGTACTTACTATATTTGCCACAAGCGCGATGGCGCTCGCAAAATTAGTGCCTCTTTAGCGCGCGGTAGGGGAGGTCGCTCGCACGCATAGCTAATTTTTTTCTTTCTATTTCTTATTATCTTATTAGTAAATACAATATAAAAAAGACCCAGGAAAGAAAATTTTTAATTCATAATGTCGGAATACGAAAATAATTCGAGTGAAATTGATCGTTTTTCAAGTTGTGAAGAAAGTGCTAGTGGGAGTAACATTGTGGTGCACTCACAATTTGGTGTAATGCAAATTTTGAGTGATAGTGATAATAGTGACGATAACAATTATTTTGCTAATACGGAGGATGTACCAGACTGTGAAAATACGATGTGACCTTGATTTCAGTTTTTCTTATAATTTTTGCTTACAATATATATTTCCATAATTTTCTTTGTATTTTATTATCCTTGTACAAGTTTTTATTAAGAAAACACCGAAAAAATTATTAAAATTGGATAATTTTTGGAAAAGATACAGTTTTTTTTAGACAAGGGTAAATGACATCAAAAGTTACATCATAGTTCATCATAGTTGACATCATAGTTCTAATAAAGATTATTTTTCTTGGTTATTTACGGATTTAGGAATGATATCTAGCATGAAAGGAAACCCCTTATCAATAGAAATTCAAAACAGTCTTCTTTGAAATATTCTTCAAGAACTTCGGCAAATTTTTTGCAATGGCTTTTTAAATTTATCAATCAACTTTCAATTTAATCACTAACTTCTGTCACAAAATGTTACAAATCGAGTATCAATTCCTTGTAAGAAAAAATGTTTTCAATTTATTATATATATATATATCGGATAACGCATACTTGCCACATAATTTGATAACAGCCTTATGAACTCTGGAATTAATAAAATTAAATAATAAAAAATTTTTCTATAGTTTTCTTCAGGCATCAGAATGTCTTTCAAAAAAATTGAGTAATGAAACACAAAATGAAGTATGTGGAAGAAGCGAATAAAGAAATAAATGGAAAATTAAGAATTATAAAGTCTAATCAAAAAACGGTGGGTTCCATTGTTACGGTGGGGCGATTCTAATTTAACATACTTGCAGGATTTAAACCCTATGTATATTATTTTGCTATTGAATATATCTTTAAAAAATATTTTTAGAGTTTTCATAATGTAGTCATTTTTTCACAGGATATAATGCCTATCAGAACTCTGGAAATAATCGTTCCATCTCCACTCTGATACAATGTGAATCTATGGATTATGATTGTGCACAGTATTGTGAATCTAATAATCCTATTGTTTGGAAGAAATGTAGTATGAATAAGGTTTATTTAGAGAGTTACTTATGAGAAGAATTTATTTATAATTCCCTCCTTTATACATGAAAACATTGTTTGAACATAAATATATAAAAACTTATATTTCAATAACTTTGTTGAGCATCAAAAATTTTGAGGAGTGTTGTCTGGATTAATTTGTTTCCATGGTACCACTAACATCAATATATAATACAATGGAGTGATAGACATATTTGAGTCCTCGTGGATGCATCTACTGGTTATAGATAAATGAAAACTAACAATTAAAAGAGCTTTATTAATTTCAAGGAAGCTATTACAAATTCGTAAAGCATTTAAGTCGTTTCGAGGATAAATTTTTATAAACAGACTTTATAACTTCAAAATTTTAACCTATGACGATAAGAACATTTATATATTTCTGGATTTTAATGTAGTATACAGACAATGGAAAACATGAGTAATATATAATGAACTATTAACAAAAGAAAGTGTTATAATTAGGAATAACAAGTGTGTGGTGGTATTTAAAATATACTAATATGCTAATAAGGCAGTAAAATTATGACTATATATAATACTAATAAAATACAAAAAAAACATAATTTAATATATTAAATAACTGTGAAGGGATGTGAGATTTGAGTTGATCCCGCATAGTTTTGGTATGAAATATGAATTTGGGAAAGTGACAGTGTATTCTGAATCCGAAGATATAGTGAGAGTACAAATTGTTAAATGATTTGTACATATCTTTTAGTCAGGGAGTAGTTAGGGAGTACATATCTTTGAGTCGAAGAAAGGCAGATAAATATTTGTTTTTAAAGTGGATTTCAGGTTGAATTTTAATACAAATGTTTCATCATAATAATATTGAACAAAAATATCTTTTTTTTATATCTATCTGTTATTTATTTTGATTATTTTTCTAACTATACATTAACATATTACGCTCATTTATCTAAGGTGGCCCACATACCTATCAAATATATGTGCGCGTGTAACTATATTTTTTATCTCATAGAGCCAAAGACGTTACACTTAATATGTATATTAAACCCATATAAAAAGAAAAAATAAGGCTACAAATAGTATCATACCCGAACTTAAATGAAAGCAATTGATAGTCCAAAAAAAGCATATATATAATATAATTAAAATCATGTTAATTTTTGATGATCACTTTTATGGCGCTAATAACATGTTTATATAACATGTCATCATTACATAGAATATATAACAACATTAATAAGAATGATGTCAATAGAATCACCTTAAGGTAGTTGTAGTGTGACCATACAATATAAAAATTATTGTAAAACTTTTTATTGACATTTTTTTTCGAAACTCTTAATAAACATCATTTTGACATTTTGGAAAATAATTTTTGCGTTTTTATTGCGTTTCTTTTTAAAATGAAGTGCGGTGGAATACTTACTTTTCCTGTAATGTTAATGTTCAATTTTTTAGAATGATTTTTACCAAAACTAAACTCTCATTATTTTTTTTGGTTCAAAATTTTTATATAATATCTTTTTACATTGATGTAGTTTCTTAGACAAATTGCCGATCGTGTTTTTTTTAAAAATTAAGTGAAATTACTGCTTTTTATGTAATGTTAATTATATAATTTCTGAGAGCGATTTTTACCAAAACTAAAGGGTAAATAATTTTTTTTTTTCAAAATGTTAATATAACATCATATGACAATGACAGTTTTTTAGGCAAATCACTCGACGGAGTTTTTAAATGAAGTTAAAAGTGTGGTAATATCTTTCTGTAGGGTTAATTGTATAATTTCTGAGACTGATTTTTACCAAAACCAAATGGTAAATAATTTTTAAATTTTAAAATAAGTTAAATATTTGTACAAAATTCAGAGAATTTCGTCGATGATGCGTTTCACTTGACAACTATTTTAAGGTCCTGTCACCAACTAAGAATTATTTATTTTAACATAAATTCAATGCTAGATGGCGCAGTTACCCAATTGCCGGCAAAATTGTAGATGGCCATTGATTATATCAATGTAGGTGGCCGATGTCCGAATATCATTGTGGATAAAATAATCTTGGTACTTTGTGGCTATTTATTTCATTATTGACAACATTCAAAATTTCTCTTTGTATTGTAGATATAGCTATACTAAATAAAAACATAATAATAATAATATATCCATCAATACGCAAAGGCAGACACTAATAAATTGTTTGAGAAAGACAATTTGGAAAATATTGGCGATTTTTTCTTTTTTTCGAAGTCAAAAATATTCATCGTAGTTTTGTGATTATACTACAGATGATTACATGATTTTGTGATTATACTACAAACGGTTATGGGGAGAACAACAACAAAAATTATACGCGCAGTTGCAGACCGTCTTTTGCTACAGTTAATTTCAATTACTTTAACACAACACAGTCAATTCAGAAATTCCTGAGATCTGTGTTTGGAATACTTTGGAAAGTAATTTTATAATAGTTTAATCCCTAATAATTGTTAGGGATTAGATATTATAGAAAAAATCCTACAAGTTTTCTGTATATATATTAAATTTATTTTCAATGATTTGTCTTTAGGAAGTGTAAAACATGGTTGTAAAAAATAAAGGATCCTCTCAAAAACCGTATTTTAAAACACATTTTCATCCTTAATTTTCGTAGAATCAGGTTATATTATGGATTGCTTGGTTCCAACCAATCCTGGAAGTAAATATTCTTTATAAAATTTAACCAAATTGTTTTCCAGGTTTTCCTTCCGAAATTAAACGTCCATTCCAATCGTTTCTATGCCCAAGAAACAATGAACTCGATCAGCAAATTAATCACATTAATTAGTAGGGACGCCCGAGTATTGATTAAATTTCTATAATACGCTTTTTCGTGACCGCTTTCTATCGACGGTATGCTCTTTAATAGAGAATCATAGAATATACTTACACTATATGAGGTGTACAACTGATTGCAAGAGGCTGTTCCCATATTTTCTCAAAAAGAAGATGTCAAAAGATTTCGTCATATTCTGCCTACATCCACTACGTCCAGTAGCCGGCAGAAGGAAACGATTAATATGAACTAAAATCAAACCGTCGAATTGATGCACTATTCTGCTGCTAAGCCAATATATTCGATTTATTCCAGAATGAAGTTTGTTGAAGAAGCTGACTTTATGTGTAACGCATACAAGCTAATTACTTTGATAAAATGTGTTTAATCGATTTTCTGCAACACAAGTCAATCGATTAAAGAATATCTAGTAAACCAAATATTGTTCTAACAATTAAAACTGATAAATAAAAGGACAGAGGTCAAAATAATGGAACTCCTTATTATGTGTCTTACCTCTGCATTCCTTGAAGCAAGATTTGGAATGACACTGCGAACTCAACCGGATGTCGATGCCAACTGCAAATTTTATTATTTTGGAAACTAATTTCATCCACAAATTGTAACAAAAGAAAAATTAATAATTTTTATAATATAAAAATTGGATATTTTATATTATAAAATTTATATATGTTACCAAAAATGTTAAGCGCTGCGGTAAAACGTACGGATATTAAATTTCAACTCTTCTGTATTTGAGTGCGATCAAAACGTGTGAATTTCCAATGTAATTCATAAGTCTCTATAAAGCTAAACTCCTCTATGTGGTCCATCTCTTTGTCACAATTATCTTACAGCTAAAACAATTCAGATAATGAGTACATACAATGTAGATAAATGAAAATCTATTCCATACTTTTAAGTATGATTGATATTAAAAGTATATTTTCTCGTAAAATATGTTATTAAGCATAATATTTCTTAGTTTTTTTTATTATAGTCATGTGATTTTTACAATGTGCTGACTTAATCTGTTGGATAGAAGCATTTTATGAATGAAAATCTATACCATACTTTTAAGTATGATTGGTATTAAAAATATATTTTCTCGTAAAATATATTATAAACAACAATTTTCATTAGTTTTTGTATCACAGTCATGTGATTTTTTTACAATGTGCTTACTTAATCTGTTGGATGAAACCATTTTATGAATGAATATCTATATCATATTATTAAGTATGATTGGTATTAAAAGTATTTTCTCGTAAAATATGTTATAAATGACAATTTTTCTAAGTTTTTGTATTTTATTCGTGTGATTTTTTACAATATGCTGACTTAATCTGTTAGATGGAAGCTTTTTATGAATGAAAATCTATACTATACTTTTAGGTATGATTGGTATTAAAAGTATATTTTCTTGTAAAATATGTCGTAAAGCACAATTTTTCTTAGTTTCTGTATTATAGTCATGTGATTTTTTACAATGTGCTTACTTAATCTGTTGGATGGAAGCATTTTACGAATGAAAATCTATATCATACGTTTACGTATGATTGATATTAAAAGTATATTTTCTCGTAAATTATGTTAGAAAGGACAATTTTTATTAATTTTTGTATTATAGTCATGTGAATTTTTACGATGTGCTAACTCAATTTATTGGATGGAAGCATTTTATGAATGAAAATCTATGCCATATTTTAAGTATGATTGGTATTAAAAGTATATTTTCTTGTAAAATATGTCGTAAAGCACAATTTTTCTTAGTTTCTGTATTATAGTCATGTGATTTTTTTACAATGTGCTTACTTAATCTTTTGGATGGAAGCATTTTATGAATGAAAATCTATATCATACGTTTACGTATGATTGATATTAAAAGTATATTTTCTCGTAAATTATGTTAGAAAGGACAATTTTTATTAATTTTTGTATTATAGTCATGTGAATTTTTACGATGTGCTAACTCAATTTATTGGATGGAAGCATTTTATGAATGAAAATCTATGCCATACTTTTAAGTATAATTGGTATTAAAAGTATATTTTCTCGTAAAATATGTTATAAAGCACAATTTTCCTTAGTTTTTGTATTATAGTCGTGTGATTTTTTTACAATGTGCTGACTTAATCTGTTCGATGGAAGCATTTTATGAATGAAAATCTATACCATATTTTAAGTATGATTGGTATTAGATGTATATTTTCTTGTAAAATATGTTATAAAGCACAATTTTTCTTAGTTTTTGTATTATAGTCATGTAATTTTTTGCATTGTGCTAACTTAATCTGTTGGATGAAACCATTTTATAGTTCCCTGATATGAGACATTATTAGGGAACCTTCGAAGGTCCCTTTTATTTTATGAGGGAGAATGATAAGGATCCGTGAAGGATTCCACAGAAAGCCCGTGCAGAATGTGGAATAGTGTTTTTGAATAAAGAGCTCATATATTTGAGAATAATTTTTGAGAACAAAAAAAACAATTATTCTGGGACTTTTTTGCTTATAGCACAAAATTCCCAGAATAATTGTTGGGAATTTATGGGAATCCCCACATGGGAATTTATATAACATGAATGTTGGCGACATAGACATAATAACGATATTGATAAAATAATTACTTTAAAAATACTCATAGAATGAGCTTATAATGGAGTAATCACTTTTAACATTGCCAGTCGCAATGCAATAACCAGAGGTGTGTTTTTTTAATTATCTACAGGTTTAAAATAATTATACCATAATTAAATAATGCATCTGAACATGCAGCATGAAATAATTCATCTTATTATATTTGTAATAGCTTAGATAAGTACTTAATAATAGCTCGGAAGTGTCTAATATTATAGATAATAACAGCTCAGTTGCAAAAGTGGTACATTAAGATATGCTATTTTGTTGTTTCTTTATGCTATATGCTATTTTGTTGTTTCTATCTTTGGCACTTATAAAAAAGTACATGTAGAACTGTCAACTACGAGTAGAACTTGCACTATGAGGGTTTCGTAAACATTTGGGTATTTATAAACGTTTAAGGGTACATTGTGTTTTTGTTAAACTATTCACAAATATTAATTTTTCACAACATAAATATATTGCCGATTTCATCTTTCACAGGTGTAAAATTATGAGGCATATTTAAAAAATGATAAGATCTAGGATAATTGTATAGTTTCCTGTAGTTTTACTTAAGGAACCCTTTCAAATAATAGTCCACGTGATATAAAAAATTTAAAAAAATATTGTGTACCCCTTCTTTAATTCTTAAGTACATATTTTCAAAAAGTTAGCGGAAAATATGCGAGTTAACCGTTAGAGTGCCGATGAGCGCCATCATGCTCGTGCGTGTACTAATTAAATTTGCAATGAGCGCGACGGCGCTCTCGAAATCAAGTGCTGTTTAGCGCGCGGTAGGCGAGGTCGCTCGCACGCAGCGCTAATTTTTTATCTTTCTACGTGTTATATAAAGTTCAAATTATAATATTATTAGTAAGTACAATATAAAAAGGATCCAATTTTTTAAACCATAATGTCGGAATACGAAAATAATTCCAGTGAAATTGATCGTTTTTCAAGTTGTGATAGCAGGAGTGACATTGTGGTGCGCTCACAATTTGACGTAATGCAAATTTTGGGTGGTAGTAATAATAGTGACGATAACGATTATTTTGCTGGTACGGAGGATGTACCGGACTGCGAAAATGACGACGTGACCTTGATTTGAGCTTTTGTTATAATTTTTGTTCACAATGTATATTTCCATAATTTTCTTTGTATTTTATTAACCTTGTACAAGTTTTTATTAGGAAAACGTTGAAAAACTTATAAAAATTGGATAATTTTTGGAAGAGATACAGTTTTTTTCGAGACGAGGGTAAATGACATTAAAAACAAAATATTTCTTTGGCATTTTTAAGTATATATGAGTAAAAAACCATGGCGCTAAAATGGCTAATAAGATTTGTTACTACACCAGATTTAAAGTTCCATGCTTTCCGAGAAAATCGGCTTTGACTAGCGGACAGACGGACACGAAATTAATTTTATAAGATTTCCATTTTTCAGGTTGATGAATGGAATTCTGAAAAGAATTCAGGCTAACGAAAACATAATAAAGCCTAAGATGATATTATTTATTTTTTGCCATCCTGATTCCAACGAAATTCAAGAAATTAAATTGACGACGATTACCTTGTGCAATAATACCACTTGTGAAATACATCATGGCTAAAATGAAAAAGTGATAAATTAAAATAGAGCTCAACAGTTAGATAACAATTTTTACTACTGAATAGGATTAAATAAACAGTTAAATAAAAATTTTATAGGATTAAATAAACGGTCTTTTACAACTTAAACAAATATATCAACGTAATTTTAGATCTATGCTGCAACTTCTTCTCATTTCTTATATATATTAATGGATTAGTGCTGCTACATCAATATAATATAAGTTTATTAAATAATATTAGTGAAATTATGTAGTTAAAGTAATAATACTACATTAGTATTATTTCTACTTTCTTTAATTTCTTCACCATGACCTAGGTTTCGATGTATTACAACATCTTCAAGTGGGCTATTAGTAAAGATTTCTTCTTTGCTATCTTCTTTGCTAATATCCCACCTGAAGATGTTGTAATACAAAGGAACCTAGGTCGTGGTAAAGAAATTAAAGAAAGTTGAAATAATACTACATCATTTAGTTTCATTGAATTGTGAATAATGAATTTCTACAAAAGTAATGCCAAATATATTCAACATTAGTGAAGTTACAATAACATTATTTTAAAAAATCCCATTTTATTTCGTTATGATTTTAATGATTGTAAATCGTAATGTTTGAATCAAAAATCCTCCCACAGGTTACGAAAAATGAAAATAAAATTCTTTCATTCACAGTAAACCATAAATTTTGATAAATCCTACTTTCAAATGTTTTTGTATTCACGAGGTGACCAAACATAATTTATATTAAATTATGAATATAAAATATATAATTTCAGCATTTATATGCTGAAATTATTTCTAAATTACTTTTTAATTAGTTGTATGGGACTCCGCAGTAAAGAATAATATTTTAAGAAACTTGAAAAAAAAAACTTTTACATTTTTACTGTTCGAGAAATATAAGTAACGTGCTGGATTAAACTTGACCTGAAATCTGGCTGTTTCAGACAAATAACACTGATAATATTTTATATAAATATCACTTTACGATGTGGGTAAACATTAAACATTAGTTTTATTTATACCGTTGAAGGACCTATTTTCAAGATTTTCTCTACTTATGACATGCATAATAAAAATGAATAGTTTGTACTAAGTCAAATATACAGTTGTCACGTAAATATTTGACACTATTCATTAGAAATAAAACGTTGGGCAGTATACCAAATAAAACAAGCAATATACTTTTCCTGCTTTTACTACAAGAATAAAATACAAAAATCAAAAAATTATTTGCAAAATTACCAAAATAATTTTGTAGATTAATGTGTAAACATACACTCCTACGCACGCACGCACACACGCATACGTACATGCGCACGCGAACGCGCATACGCTCACGCACACACATACACACATATGTTTAATAATAATGTATTTTAATACTCATTTTAGTCAATAAAATGGTAAAATGTGACAAAGTATTTAAATAATTTTAATCTAAATACTTTGGCCATTGGTTATGGTCAGAATAAACATTTTAGAAATTTAACATGGCGGCCTTAATAATACTCCATATAAGCCAAGCCGTGACTATATAAATTGATGCAAATGTGAATATATTTATAAGCATCGATTTCCTGAAGTTGATGGGTAAATTTATTCTGCTGGTAACACCGTGCGCGTTGGGGGGGGGGGAGGCTAGTAGGCTGAGTACGGTGCCCCCTCTACCGATTTTTGGCTTCACCGCGACCGCCAAGAGATTTGTGCGTATGCGCCTTCTGTATTCTAAGAATGCACACTTTCCCATGCATTCATTTACTTAACATAAGGGCAGGGCTTACATCACTTTGTTATATAAAATAAACAGCACTTAAATGAAAAATAAAGTATAATAAGTAACGAGTTGAACATTAAACGAATTCAACAGAATAATTTCTAGACGTGAATTCACCGAATTAATTCCTCGAGCCTTGGATTACGTTTTAAAAATCACTACATACTCTATATTTTCTAACAAAACACCATATTTTATGAAGATTCATTTGTCACGTGTGTATCGTTTGAATGCCGTATTAATAGGTAAAGATTTCACAAATTCTTAGTAACGTTTTCTATTTGTCATTTACTGCACACACAAAGGATAAGTACGACGAGTCGGCCCCCAAATAGGAACCTATATTGAAACTTCTGTTTTAATATTGACTTGATGTACAAACACGACTTATGTAGGTTTCGCGGCCGTGTTCCGCTTTGACTGTGTGTATCGTTTAAATGCCGTATTAATAAGTAAGGATTTCACAAATTCTTAGTAACGTTTTCTGTTTTACATTTACTGCACACACAAAGGGTTTAGCCGGATAAGTACGTGAGTCGGCCCCCAAATAGGAACCTATATTAAAACTTATGTTTTAATATTGACTTGATCTACAAACACGACTTATGTAGGTTTCGCGGCCGTGTTCCGCTTTGACTGTGTGTATCGTTTGAAGGCCGTATTAATAAGTAACGATTTCACAAATTCTCAGTAACGTTTTCTGTTTTTCATTTACTGCACACATAAAGGGTTTAGCCGGATAAGTACGTGAGTCAGCCCCCAAATAGGAACCTATATTGAAACTTATGTTTTAATATTGACTTGATGTACAAACACGACTTATGTAAGTTTCGCGGCCGTGTTCCGCCTGGACCTCGAGATTTGGGAAAAAATAGCCGTAGGCATAACTGTTGTTCAAAGAGATATATCTCAAAAACTAATTAAGCTAGAGAGATAAAACTAACGCTAGTCTTTAGGTAATATTATAGATTATATTATGTATTTTTTTCAGATTTTTAGAATAATTTTTCATATAAAAAAATAAATAATATTTTTTTTTCGTATTTTCAATCACGGAAATAATAAATGTTATGCTCTTTTATATGCACTATTATTCATAAAAATTGCGTGAGAAAAAAGTTGGTGCACTTTGAAAACAAAATTGAGAGAATTTTGTGATAATATGGAAATTATGAGAATTGGAAATCCAATTATACGCAATAATGACTCGACTCAACTTAGTACTAAGCGATTTTCTTTTGGCTGAATATTTCTTTGAAAAAAAATTGAGAGAAATGAGATAATTTTGTGATAATACCGAAATTATGAAAATCGGAAATCCAATTATACGCAATAATGACTCGACTCAACTTAGCGCTAAGCGGTTTTCTTTTAGTTGAATATTTTTGAGTAACAATTGATTTTCTGTTTGAGTCAGCCCTTGACACATTTTCTTAATTTTTACTTAATTAATTATCCTCAATTATCATCGATTAAGTCAAAAGTTACTCCTAATTAACACACGTGTATTTTAATACTTATTTTTTTTTGTAAAATTTTCTCACTTCATTATAAGCATTTTCCCTTCATCAAGCTTATATTGCAAGCTTATATTTCGAAATTCTATTAATATTTATTGGTAATCATGTTATGTTACAAGAAATATTATTAAATTGTAATTAATTCTTTCGTTCCATATTTAAGGCGTGTTAAACTTATTGTAAATTGAAAATTACCTTTGAGAAATTGTTTTATCCTAATTGTTCGTCGAGGCTACACTTTACCTTTTGTTGATGACAAGAATTACGAATGTTGATTAAATGAAGTTCAAATAAGATAGTAACAAGTGAAAATAAATTGAGTATCAAATGTGATTACGCAGAGCGTCTGTAGAAAAACTTTGAGTAATAAAATTTAACATTTTAAAATACACCAATCGATCTTAAATTTAACGTTTTAAAAATTAACTTACCAGTAATATATCCTGAAAGTAACATACAGACTTTTTAATTCTAAAAAGGCTTATCTTATATTAATTTAATTACGTTTTGACAAACGACTAAACGACAATTGTGCTATGTGTGTTACAACTCTAAAACTACTGATGATTAAGATGAGAAATAGGAGAAATTATAAAGGCGCTTTATATAATATTAAATCAATAAAATATTTTATTAGATTTTTGTATATAATAAAAAATTGTTAAATAGGTATTCATTATAATGGTTGATGTTAATTTTTAATAAATGTTTGCATGACAATAAAATATTAAGACATTTTTAAAATGAAAACTTTTTAGGCGTACCTCAGGTTCGGATCGGTGATACTGACTCGGGTAAACTCGGCTCCCTTTGGCATCGGCCACGCGAGTTCCGAATTTAAAAATGACGAAATGTGGTCAATTTAATGTGCACTGCATTGTTCGGGTAAATTCAGATCCCTCCGGCATCGGCCGAGTGGGTTCCAAATTAAAAAATTATGAAATGTGATCAATTGAATGTGCACTGCGTTGTTCGGGTAAATTTGGCTCCCTTCGGCATTGGCCAAGTGGCTTCCAAATTCAAAAATTATGAAATGTGATCAATTGAATGTGCACTACATTGTTCGGGTAAACTCAGCTCCCTTCGGCATCGGCCGAGTGGCTTCCAAATTCAAAAATTATGAAATGTGATCAATTGAATGTGCACTGCATTGTTCGGGTAAACTCGGCTCCCTTCGGCATCGGCCGAGCGAGTTCACTGTCTAACACGGAGTGCGTTGTTGTTTTAAGAATTAAGTTCTATTTTTTAATAATATTTTATTTGAGTATAATTTAATATAATACGCTTATTTTTATTTTTTTAAATGTCGTACTGAAAATTTCCAACAAACACAATACGACTATATTGGTTGCCAAAGTGTTCACTTCTACATTATTGTTTTAAAGCCCACGATTATTTTTTATAGTATATTAATGCATACTTTGGTTTTAATAAAATAAACATAACAAAACAACATTTAATTCACTTTAGAATAACAGTGGCTTAATTTGTATATGGATGAATTTTTTTATTTTTATTAATTTATACCTCTGCCCCATTCAGATTGCTTAATCGAGTGCCTGCTCCTCCCACACCACTCGCCAATATCATTCATCCATTTGGCCAGTGTGAGTTTGGGTGGAAAATTTCATTGTACAATTTGAAATACACGTAACGTCAAGTATTAGGTATAATAATATATATTTGATTGATGTATATAGGTATAATATATATTTGGTAACTACTACACGTTGAACTGTTAGGCATTTTGTTGCTTTCAGTCAAATTCATTTACATTTCATCAATACAACACAGCAACAAACTGCCTAACAGCTCAACGTATAGTAGTTACACAAATATATAGTGTTATATCTATGTACATCAATACTTGACGCTACGTGTTTCAATCTGACTTCATACTTTTCTAAAAAAATCGTTCGTATTGGTTTACTGGTTTATATATAATGCGTGCATAAACAAAAACACAAATAGACAAAAATTCCATTTTATACAAATTTATTTAAATTCTTGTACCACTTGACTTTCATCACCAATTCTTTTTTTGCAAAAATATATGTTCAGACACGCAATGTTAACTGTTTTATTATATCTACAGATTATTTATGAAATTTTAAGGAAAATAAATGGGAGGCAGTACTAGATTTAAGAGGACAGGAGCGCATTTTGAATGCTGAAATATTCTATAAAATTGAAAATAAATTTATTTCATGTCTTATTGGTTCATACGAAAGGCCTATATTTATATTCATTATACATTTATATACAGAAAAATTGTAAAACGAAATCACACTAAAATAAAAAATACAATAACACAACCGAATTATTTCAAACTACTCTCAAATCAAATATTAATCGCTCCGTGTTAGATAGTGAACTCGCTCGGTCGATACCGAAGGGAACCGAGTTTACCCGAACAGTGACCTCTTTATAAAAAATAAGTTTAAGTAGGTAGAATATTGTTTAGGAAAGAAGATAGATGATAATTCGAGAAAAATGAAAAGTATAAAAAGTGTAGCGAAACAGTGACGAAAATAGTTAAAAACAAAATAAAAAAGCAGTGTGGTAGAACTGCTCATTCGCACGTTGTATGTTCGAAGTTTTTATGGTTTGCTCTTGTGTATATGCGTGCGAGTTTGTACGCGTCTAATTAGTTTGTATCTCTCTCTGTCTCTCAGTAGTAGAAGCAGGTAGAATATTGTTTAGGAAAGAAGATAGATGATAATTCGAGAAAAACGAAAAGTATGAAAAGTATAGCGAAACAGTGACGAAAATAGTGAAAAACAAAATAAAAAAGCAGTGCGGTAGAACTGCTTATCCGCATGTTGAATGTTCGACTTTTTTTGGTTTGGTCTTGCATATACTCGTATGCGTGCGAGTTTGTACGCGTGTAATTAGTTTGTATCTCTCTCTGTCTCTTTCATGTAACATGCATATACAATGCGAACTATTAAAAATTAAACGAAAAAGTTTAAAATTTTTTCCTAGGCAGTTTTCATTAGAGACATTTAAAGCGAACGTTAAATTTAACAGGGACATATATTGACAGTTAATGAATATGTTCACAAGAGTTAAATCTTTTTTCTTACCATATAAATAAAAAATATACTGCAGAATTCAAAGATAACATTTAAGTTTAGCACCACGTATAATTTTAATTCTATATTAATGTTATTTAATGTTAGCTAATGTTTTTCGCTTCTGAAGCCATGCATAAGTGTACTACAACTTCCAAAAAGCTTTAGTTTTAATTAAACAAAATTAAATTTTTGTTATGAGCACATATAACAAACGTATACACAAAGTAGGTTAGAATTAAAAACATGCGTGTAGTAAAGTTGAACCGTTTTGCTATCCCACCGCCCTGTTTTACCGACTTTTTCAGAATTATTAGTTAGTTGAGCCAGCTAACGATGTTAGCGTTAATAATAGGGAAATAAAATGCCTTCCAACCTGTTGCAACCAACAACGCTGGTCATCATTCTTCGCTCAACGCTGATTACGGAATTATATTTGCTTTTGTTTTGAGATCTCGTGGGACTTTTTTGGTCAGTTGAAAGTCCTGTATTATCTATATTAAAAATTCTACAAACGTCTTTTATGTCATATTCGAAGAAAACTACATATAATCTAAACTAATGTTACAAAAGTGAAAGTTCGGATGGATGGACGGTTTTGTTACTACCTCTGTAATTTCTGAACGGATCTAAATAAAACTTGGTGTACAAATAGTTTTTAGTCTGCATAACAGTTTCTATTTGGAAATCCAAGGAAGTTTCTGAGGAACACAGCATCCAACTTTCACGATGGCCATTCCTACTTGATCAAGTATGATCTGTAAGGAAAATTCTGATAATTTGAATTTGGCATGTATTTACTGTGCATCCACAATTCTTAGATCTGAGCGTGGTTCACATGGATAGCATATAATGTTTTTTTAGTTTTATAACTCGATCACGATTTCACTACTGGACCTGAAAAAAAAATTGTAACGAAAGAAATTATTACTTGGATTAATATTGGGTTATTATGGATTAATGGATTAATATTGGGATATTGGGCTAAGAAGTAATGTGCGTTTTTTAAAAAAATATCTAGAAAATATGGAAAGGTTCTAGAAGCTTCCATGATCGAAGACATATAAAGAGTGTGGCACCTTTCGCTGATCAGTAGTAACTAAGACTGATAACGTGCATAAAATATAGACGACATTAAGACACATGTGAGACACTGTCTACTCTGCGAATACCAATCCGATCACTGTGCTGCCGAAGTTACGCGTAACATATGACAACGGTCCTGAAGAAATATCTGAAGCTACTGCAAAACAATGGTTCCAACGATTATTCTCTGAGTGATAAACCACGCGCTGGTCAACCGGTGGAATTGGATAGAGACTGGATAAAATTGCTAATTAGAAAATATAGCTAGTTAAAAACACGCTGGCTAACAACTGAGCACGGGTGCTCCCACAGAATTATAGAGAATCATTTTAAAAGCTTCATACACGGTGCACGTGTACCACATGAACTTAGTCCGCACCAGCCGTAGCCGTAGCTCGGTCTTCATATAGCCAAATAGACCCAGCTTAAAGTTTTGGATTTTAGTTGGACACAGATCTCCCACCCGCCATATTCCGCAGACCTTGCACCCACTGATTATTGTTTGTTTAGATCGCTCAACAAAGCCTTACACGAAAAAAACATTTGATGATGAAGACAGATGCTATCCACTCCTGCCAATGCTTTGGAGATATGTAGTACAAAATTATGGTGATTATTATATCGACGATTAATTAATTTTTAATTAGATATATAATAAAAAAATATATAATTAATGACCACTCGTTACTTATCCTCCACGCAAACGAAGTCGCAGGCAGAAATTTCCTCATTAATGTATGATATAACATGTTATGATTTGGTATAACTTGAAATGTATATACAATGAATACATGAATACATAATATAGTCAAGATATGTATTTACAATGAATACATAATATAGTCAAGATAATGGTAAAAATGTTTTGAGAGATCTCGTGCTCATATCTGTATAGCAATATTAACATCGTTGTTACAGCTTATCTACTTGCATACCAAATACGTATGTTGACAAATGTTTTACACTTTAAAAAAAGTTTAAACGATTTAGTAAATTAAAAAAGCTCATTTTATTAATTATGCGTAATAAACAGTTTATTAAATTGTTTTTTCAATAAAATCTGTATTAAAGTCATAATTTTATTTTTAGAGATATGCTTTAATATCTATTAACGCATATGAAACTGGAAAAAGTTGTGATATTCGCTTTCAGTATTCTTACTGAAAGCGAATATCACAACTTTTTCCAGTTTCATTTTTCCAAATCATTTTTAAAATTTAAATTCCTTGACGACAACAATTAAATCTAATTAGTTACAATAAGTTCAAATTTCCCAACAAATATATATGATTCATCCAATAAAATGCTGTAAAATTTAGTTATTAAATAAGATCATTTATTAAAAGTTTACCCATACAAATTGATTTTATTACTTTAAAAGTAATCGCTATTTAATGCGCTACTCTTCCATCAAGGAATAATCCAGTTGTAAAAAAAAGAAAGGTGCGTGTACTTATGCACGCGCGTGAGAAGTTATACTTCTTTGGTATCATTAAATAATACATACGGATAAATAACCTCAATTATATTGCAGCACTTGAAAAAGTCTATAAACACAATTTTTTCACTAATATTTACGAATAGTAAATATATTAATCAAAATATTGAATTTAAATCACTACTGAATATAATTTATCAGCACATATATAAATCGCACTTATATTTTTTTATCCAATAAATTCAAATGAAAAACCGGCTCACTGCGTCAATATTATGTACTTGAAGTATTTTTGTCACGTGAAATTAATAATCATATCTATCAAAAGATGGCGCTGCCCTGATGTAAGTAAATTATAAACTAATTGATATTTTAATTCTGTATGAATAGTGAATACAAAATAAAGATAAAAACAATATTACCATAAAGCTAAATGCCTTATGGTAATATTGTTTTTATCTATTATCTGCATAAAATAAAATCATCATCAAGTAAATCTGCATCAAATGGTAATATTGTTTTTAAATATCATCTGCCTCTCTGTATAAGTATTTATCTGTGAAACTTGGATATTAGATTTATTAGTAATATAAATAAAGAATCACAATTAATGACATCAAACATTTTTAAATTATTCGAAAGACAAATAAAATGCAGAATCTAAAAATAAAAAACTTGTCTTGGAGGCGCCGAGTATCGATCTCGGTACCTCTCACATGCTAAGCGAGCGCTCTACCATCCGAGCTACGCCCCCAACGTAAGTTTCGTACAAAATATTGGTATTAATATATAGTCTCAATAACTGCAACTTCATACTGTAACTTTTGTGTCACGAATCTTAAAATTTCACTCTCATCATTGTTTCATAACGCGCCTAAAGCAGTATAAATTCAAAAAACTTATTTTAATTTAGAGTATGTCCTTCAGCTCATTTCGCGAATCCTGTACTTAGACTTTAATGAATTAACAAAATTAACGTCAAATTTGGGGAACAAAAAAGTCACACGAGCCATAACTAACAAAAACGGTGCTTGGTTTACAACATTCCTTCTGTTTTTGGTATAAAAAAAATCGCGCAAAAATGTTGATGTGTGTGATGGCGCACTATCTTATTGCAAAATCGAATAATTTTTTTTTCAAATGTAATTTTTTCCAATTGAAACTTTTCCTCAAATATAGCATTTTCAATTCATTTCAGACTGGATTTTAACGAAATATAAAAGTACCAGCAAAAATAGCCGCAACTAGACTGAAAAAAGTAAAAAAAGCGAAACAACCAAAAGATTAAAATAAAACTGCTAACTCCATTTCCCATAATGATATCCATAATTATAACGTTCAATGAACTAAAATCCGTTATCCGAAATGTGAGTATGGAAAGTTGCAAGTACGTATGGAAAGATACAGTAACAATATGCAGTATACAATATGAGTATGGAAAGATATAATAACAAACAATGTATGAAAGCTATGTAAACGAAATGAATACTATAGCATATTTGCAATTAGGGGCATTTTAAATTCCCATAAAATGCAAGGGCAATCCTATGAAAATCAGGCGTCTAGGCCATTAAATTGATAGCCACAGCACTTCACTCCTCCCGTAATAAAAAAAATGGTCCGGGATCTTCATCCAGAACTTCAAATCCTTGAAGCGAAAAATTTAAATGAAATTGGAATTAAAATGTAAAAAAGGTTAACAAATAACTAAAAGGTAACACCTTCCATTAAAATAAAAAAAACCTTAATGGATTTAGTAGTTTTTAATTATATCTTTACGAAAAATATCCAATTTAATACCGAATGCAAAGTTTGGCAGACGTTTGAGCATACGAAGAAATATTGTATGGCAGACCTTGTATGCTATAAGTAGGCAGGTAAACATCTTACTGTAGAGATTATTACCCAATAATTTACAGGGGTTATCCAGTCGTTATGTAACAAAAAGAAGAGACAATTAATTCTATTTCAGAAGTTGATCTAAGTAGAAACAACGATAAAGAACAAAAAGTACGTTAATCATCTAAAAAAATGATATGTGCATCAAAAATAATAAATTAGTAGGATCCTGGATCTGGGAAACGGTCTCCTTCAACATACAGTAGATGTGAAGATCTATCTTAAATATCAAATGAACCTATTAGACTAAGAGTCAAAGAATAAAAATAAGAAGCTAAGTCAGCTGTTATACTCCACATCCTGAAAATAAAAGTGGGTGCGATTAAGCCGTGTAAGTGAGAATTTACATCCAATACCATTGTGGGATCGATTATAGAAACCGACAATCCTAAGTTAATAGGGTAACGATCCAATTTAAAAGCATAAAGCTAAAAGTATCTACCATTTATTGCCCACCTAAAAGTTTCCCTTCTATATAAGAATACCATTGAATATTCAAGATGTAGGGCAACAACTTTATATTTGGGCGCAATTTCAATATAAAGCAAACATATCGGTGATCAAAATTAATAATAAGCAACAAAAAACTTTACCTCGCAAGGAGAAAATATAAATGTATACAAATACTTCTATTTGGTTCACCTGGCCCTCAGACACAAAAAAAATCAAGGCTTAATCGATTTTTTGTCATTAAAGGAATATCGAGGAACCATACATCAATAAAATGTAAAATGGATTTATCTCCGGATTATAATCTTGTTTCATCGCTTATTTTTGAAGAAATAACACCAATAGAAACAAAATAAAACTTTTGTAGTAAAAAAATTAATGGGATAAATTCAATGAAACTCGTGAACGGCTGATCAACATGAAAATTCCTATTGACACAGTAGACCACCTGGATAGAAAGCACAATCCTAGACCAAGTATTGGCCTTTCTGTCTTTAAACACATAGCTAAAATGATGAAGGTAATATTGATAATAAAAAAAACCCGCTAGATATTAGGACTACAAAGTAGTATTCGAGAGCTTAAGTAATCTACCTAAAAAAGAAGCAGAGAAGTTAAAAACAATTTTTTTCAATAACAATAGTAGACAGAAACGCCAACTATTCTTTATTGAAATTTGCCAATAGAGTAAAGAAACCTCACGTACGAAATCGTCTCCTAAAATTTCAAAAAGGCAAGTGAATTGGTGACCCAAAGTAAAAGGCAGATCCCCGAGAAGAATAGTTGACTGAGGTGATTTTCCCCAAAAATTCAATGGAAGGAAATGTAACATTATCCAACGGACACAACACAAACATTAAATAAAGCCTGGTATGACGGCTTGGTCAATTGGAACTTCATACGAGATTCTTAAGTCTTATCTAGCAGATAGAAATTTTGAAATGCCTTATGGTAAACAACATTCAGAACCAAAGAGAATCCTTGTAGGCGTTTGTCAAAGCAATGTGCTCGGACCTATGTTGTACCTTTTTAAACAAGAGACTTGGTAATTATCAAGGAAGAAGTAGTTACAACAACCTTTGTTGATGATACATCTATCATTAAACTTTATCCTCTGTACGGCCAAATATACGATCATGTACATCATAATCTACAATATTGCAAAAAGTAATAAATGAAATAAATAAGTGAACTCAAAAATGGCGCATTCAATTAAAGGAAACGATGTCATTCATTTTGATATAATAACATAAATTCAAATAAAATAACTTCCTCACTTGTTAATAATAGGATTATCCTCTATGTTAACACAGGCAAATATCTTAGAATGAATGTGGATGTTAAATTAAAATGGAAAAGACATCTGAAAAAGAAAAGAGCTCCTCTCTTTTCTTGTAAATACAAACAACTAGCTTCTAGTATGGAGAAAATACAAACAACTGGCTTCTAGGATGGAACTCAGAACTTTCCGTCGGGAATAAAATAAAAATCTACAATCAAATTTTGAAACCAGTCTGGACTTACGTCGTTAAAACTTTGGCATACAGTAGGAAAACAAATATTCAACAAATACAAAGATTGGGAAATGAAATATTGCGAAGAATTATCAATGTCCCGCGATACGTTCGAAACAGTAACCTGCATATCGAACCAGTTCCAACTCTAACAAAAAATATGCAACCAACCTCATCGTGCGGTTACATACACCAAAAACCCTGAGATAGAAGTGGCCCTCAATGTGACGGATATGTGACGACACTTCAAGAGAACTAAGCCTCCTGAATTATTGGTCTAGAACCTGATAGAAGGAGGTAACAGAAAGTACTCCCAATGGCAAGTACTTTGTAATTATACCCATCTGATAATAACAAAAATTAAAAAGTTATTAGTCCGTCTACTTTAGTCTTGTTGTGATTAAGATGGGGTTTCAGTTAGTAAAAATGTCACACTGAATAGTATGTGACCAATACAACTTAGGTGTCTTTTGAAGATTTCTTCACCAGTTATCAAAACAAAGAAAAAATGTAACCTTTTTCTATGAATATTGTTTTTGAAATATCTTATGTACTCGGAAAAAATTGTTTGTGAACTACTTGTCCTTGCTAAAATAATATCAAAAACATATGGTTAAAAATTAGTTGAAAAAAAAACATTGAACATGGCTTGTATTTTGAGCGATTTTCGTGTGTTTTTTTGTTCATTATCAAAGCGCTATTCCGAAGATCATTGGTTAGTTTGCATACCAAATTCATAATATACATCTGAGTTATATGTGATGATGGTTTTCATGAATGTAAGAACCAAATTAACTCCTTAAAGCATATCTTCAGTAACTTGGTTGCGGTGATATCTTCAAAGAAAATTCTGTTCCTTCGGAAAAAGCCGTGTTCGAGATGTGATTAGTGAAAACTGCGCAGATTCAAAGCCATTTTCCTCTTAGGCTTAAATCATGATTTTCCATCACGCTTTCGTTCACTTTGTTAAAATTTTCACACCTGTTAGTCGATCGACACAAGATAAGTTTCTAACTACGTTTTCATCTTTTTTGAATGAATTGTCTTTTAGTCATATCGAAAAAACTGACTCACCGCAAACCTTTTCCAACACTTTCAATGATTGAAAACAAGAAAATTCATTGGAAACACTCTAATTTCAATATTTTGTTGATAATCTTCCCCGAAAAATCTCAAAAGGGAGATAAAAAAGTACTTATGAAATATTGAATATATTTGGCGTTAATTTTGTAGAAATTCATTATTCACAATTAAATGAAACTACGTGATGTAGTATTATTTCTACTTTCTTTAATTTCTTTAACCACGACCTAGGTTTCGTTGTATTTCAACATCTTCAGGTGGAATATTAGCAAATATCTTATTATTATTATCTTTGCTAATAGCCCACCTGAAGATGTTGTAATACAACGAAACCTAGGTCGTAGTAAAGAACTTAAAGAAAGTAGAAATAATATTACATCACGTAGTTTCATTTAATTGCGTACTTATGAATGAAAATTATTCCTTCATCAATTATTTTACAAAGAAAAATTGTATGTTTGCTTTGAAGTTAATATAATATCTGAAATTGCTTCTGCTAAAAGTCATGGTCTATAATATATTAAACGCTGAGGGTGGTTAGAGCGTTTCATCATTTTCTTAAATTGCAAGAAGTCAAAGAGTGAACTTGAAGTCTGCTATGTTAATCACCACACATAAAAAAACCGACGAACTGATCACTTCAGCTCTAAGTAACTCTGATACCAATTTAGAAAGAACCTTTTTTAGTTTCTTTTATGCAGATTTTTTACATGTATTATTATTTATTTAAAAATTAGATAATGGTTTAATAAAATTCTTGAAAATATTCAATGTGTAGAAAACATTGAACGCTTGCAATTTCCCAAGCAAAGTTTGACGTTCGAGCAAAGAGAACAAAAACACATGTAAAACAAAAATAGCCCAAACGATAAGATGAAATAATGTTTATATTAGCAAAATTATGACATGACACTCCATTTTAACGTGAAGATAAAATTATTATATTTTTCATTCAACTCTATCCATGAGATTATTATTAATGATAATGACCGTAAGAAACTTTCCGTGAAAAATAAATTTAATTTGTGCTTTTATCAATATTCTTTACTTCAATTTGATAAACACGATTATTGCATAATATTTCATAATTACGTGAAATCACAATTCGTGTAAATTGTTATATAAGAATATTAAGGGGTAACATACCTTCGGTGAAAGAAGTATCTGCATATTTTTTTTGTAGACTGTACTTTAAGGACAATGCTGTGCTCATACTAATAATACGTTAGTTGTCCATGCATCGTTTGGGAAAAATTGTTTTAAAACTGTTTTTTTGACAAGAGCGTGTACGCTTAAAATGTTTCTTGGAAACCATTGGAGAGTAGCTCGAAACGCAAGCAGAATTGGCCCTTTTTTCCCAAGAAGTTTTGTATTAAAGGTCTTAATCATCTTTCGATCTCGGTCATAAAAGGCCTATCAATGTCATGTATATATTATGAATATCGCGTTACAAAGCTGAGTTTCTGTATTTGCATGCGAAATAATCTAAAATTTTGTGCATAGTCGTTGCTAAATACATAAAAATATTGAGAGCAACTGCAAAGAAGCAGGTGAATAATATTCCAGCGTAAAAACCACCGATTACTTACCTAATCATATTTTTGTGCAAAAAAATCATCAGAAAGGGGGGAGAAAGTAATTTTAGAGATGAATCCTCGTCTATAATTGTGGGAATAGCAGATATTTCTGTGTCACGTTACAATACAAGAAAATATTTACTGGTACAAAAATAAAATGTCAAACTACAATGAGGAAAGTATTTTTGTCAGAAAAATGCTTCAAAATAAACTAACTTGGGCGAAAAAAAAATGCAAGAGAGACCGAGTGGTATTTGTACTGTGTGAAAATAAAGAAATGATTTTATCACCCTGGATGGAAATGACCTGGAACGTGAAGCAGCTAATTCGATAGATTCAACTTATGTTAAGGGCATTGTACTTAGATTATGATGTAAAATTGATAATCTAGGAGATTAAACAACTCATTGATAATATTGCATTGGGAGGAAAGTAATAAATGGTCTTTCTAGAATTTCTATTTTTTTTCTAGAAAGTGATAGGACTACCTATAGAGCAACCATGTTAAGTGGTGAAGGTAAACTATATAAATATGTGTCAAGTACTACAGACTGCCTCGGTATCTACTAGAACGTGGAAGCAACAAGTGTGCATTTCCGTGATTGTATTTTGTACGAGTTTTAGACCATTCAGCAGTGGTAGCTTCTCGAAATATACGTAATGCAGAAGGTGAAGATGCGGTCTCTGATACAACTTAAGAAGTTTCAAAGGTTTCAGAGGTTCATGAATTGGAATTATGATTTAAAAGATTTTCCACGCAGTGGACAACCAGTAGAAGTTACCTCAGACCTTTCAAAAGAATTAAATGAAAGAGATCCCCGCCTTAACTCACGTTGGCAAAGAAGCTTAGTTGCAGTCATGTGCAGGTATTGGAATACTTACATCAACTGGTCAAAGTACGTAAGCTCTGGATATTACATATGCTGACGACCGCTCACTTAGACCAGTGTGCCAATATATGTATGAATCTTCTCTCCCTGAGACGCACCCAAGACTAACTTGACCGATTGGACGAAAAGTGGGTTCTGCAGGTAAACCATATGCGAAAGTGCAAATGGCTAAGCTCACTCAAAAAGCCGATACCGACTTCAAACACTGAACTTCATCAAAATAAAGTTTAGTCATTAGTTTGGTGGAATGAAAAAGGAATTTCGTATTGGGAAGTACTTCTAGAATATACCACAGTAGACTCGACTATACACTGCAATCAACTTGACCGACTTCGCACGAAAATACAGGGCAACCATAAAGAATGCTCAAAAGTTCACGATAACACACGACTGCACACAGCTAAAGTCGTCCGCTAGGAGTTACTGGGTTTTCATTGGGAGATTCTGCCATAATCACCATATTCCTCCGACTTGGTAATAATAGAATATTATTTATTCCAGTCTTTAAATAATCATATTCAGGATAAAAAGTCTGATGATAAAACAAAATTGTCAGATTTCTTTAACAAATTGTTCGAGTCATAGCCCCGAAGTTTTTGCAAATATTGGGCAATAGGTTATAGACAACAGCGGAGTTTACTATGCATAAGATTAACTAACAATGGACTATGATTTTCAGAAAAAAATGTTTGCTATTATAACGCTTAATATTTTCCTACGAAATCAATAAAACATCACGGGTTATATAATTAAGTTTGTGTGTTATTTTTCAATGCCTTCCCATAAATAATTTTAGCATCTCGTCTTCCCGCAAATTGTTTTCTAGATGGTCCAACTTTCTTTCTCATGAATTTTGTAGGGTACCAGGAAACTAGAGATTGATTAATACCGATTGTGATATGTTCAAATATGAATGCATTATTAAATTTAAAATTTTCAAAATATAATGAAATAAGTAAGTGGCTAATTATTAAATTTAATGCAGTAGAATTGACTAATATTCTCCCAAAAATGGTTTCTATTGCACATGCTCAACAAGCGTCTAAAGTTTAAAACTACTAAGTTTCAATAAAATCTGTCTCGTGGTATTTGCATTATACACGGATGGAAAATAGATCGTAACATTTTATTAAGTATAGATAAAATAAGTAATATGTACAATTTCCTGACTTTTAGAGAAAATAAATTATTTTTTATCGACTTTGAAAAAATTACCAAGAAAAGGAAAAAAAATACCGTCATACCAATTTGTTGTAGTCAAAAAAATTACACTTCTGTTGAAAAAAAAATCTTTAATAATGACCTTTTACTATTTCCATGAGGATTGAAAAAATAATAAAAGATAAATGTATTAAAAATAACCAACATATTTTGAAGGGTAAGATCGTATCAGTTTTAGGATTTATAGAAAGTGGTAACGTCAGGATTATGATTATTAAATATTAGGATATGGTTATTCTGTTTTAGGGATAGACCTTTATTTCCTTTCCATTTAACTTGTGTAATTCCTAGATAGTGTCCTGGTAAGATAGTAGATTTAAAATGGTTAATGATACAATTACTACTTACCGTAAGTTAAATTAAAACAATATTTATAATTTACTCAAATTATTATTCTGAACTGTGGTAATTAATATAAAGAAAAATATTATGAAAGTATTAATAATTAAAAGGTAATCTTTTTTTAATTATATTCAATGAATAATCTTTGTAAGGAAAACAATCTGCTGTAATACCCACTTAGAAATTAAAGAAAATTTGCTGCCAAACATACAACAACTTTACTAAAGAAGTATAAATACTAACATATTATCTCCATATCTGGGCTGCAAGAAGTACCTCAGATTTTTGGTATTCGATTCGAGTCAGTGAGGATTAAGATAACGAAAGTTGGTATTTTAGCATCTTGGCACCTAGAAAGGACCGAAATATGAAATTGGCAAAGCAGTTCAAAATTTCCTCTAAATAAAACATAACTTTAAGATTTCTTGTTAAGATTTTTGGTAATCGGTGAGTCAGTGAGTGTTAAAATAACTGAAATTGGTGTCTAAACATCTTAAGCCCTAGAAAATACTAAATATGAAATTTGGGAACGAAGTACAAAACCTTCTCTAAATAAAACATAACTTTAAGCCTTCTTCTTAATATTTTTGGTAATCGGTGAGTCAGTGAGTGCCAAAACAACGAAAATTGGAGTTTAAACATCTTAGGCCCTATAAAAGACCGAAATTTGAAATTTGGAAACGAAGTTCCAAACTTACTCTAAGTAAAACATAACTTTAAACCTTTTTCTTAAGATTTTTGGAAATCAGTGAGTCGGTGAGTGTTAAAACAACGAAAGTTGATGTTTAAACATCTTAGACCCTACAAAAGACAGAAATATGAAATTTGCAAGTGGAGTTCAAAACTTTATCTAAATAAAAGACAACTTTAAACCTCCTCAACGTCAATACAAGGATATAGCGGGCAAAAAGCCCACTTGTTAATAATAGGATTATCCTCTATGTTAACACAGGCAAATATCTTAGAATGAATGTGGATGTTAAATTAAAATGGAAAAGACATCTGAAAAAGAAAAGAGCTCCTCTCTTTTCTTGTAAATACAAACAACTAGCTTCTAGTATGGAGAAAATACAAACAACTGGCTTCTAGGATGGAACTCAGAACTTTCCGTCGGGAATAAAATAAAAATCTACAATCAAATTTTGAAACCAGTCTGGACTTACGTCGTTAAAACTTTGGCATACAGTAGGAAAACAAATATTCAACAAATACAAAGATTGGGAAATGAAATATTGCGAAGAATTATCAATGTCCCGCGATACGTTCGAAACAGTAACCTGCATATCGAACCAGTTCCAACTCTAACAAAAAATATGCAAACAACCTCATCGTGCGGTTACATACACCATAAACCCTGAGATAGAAGTGGCCCTCAATGTGACGGATATGTGACGACACTTCAAGAGAACTAAGCCTCCTGAATTATTGGTCTAGAACCTGATAGAAGGAGGTAACAGAAAGTACTCCCAATGGCAAGTACTTTGTAATTATACCCATCTGATAATAACAAAAATTAAAAAGTTATTAGTCCGTCTACTTTAGTCTTGTTGTGATTAAGATGGGGTTTCAGTTAGTAAAAATGTCACACTGAATAGTATGTGACCAATACAACTTAGGTGTCTTTTGAAGATTTCTTCACCAGTTATCAAAACAAAGAAAAAATGTAACCTTTTTCTATGAATATTGTTTTTGAAATATCTTATGTACTCGGAAAAAATTGTTTGTGAACTACTTGTCCTTGCTAAAATAATATCAAAAACATATGGTTAAAAATTAGTTGAAAAAAAAACATTGAACATGGCTTGTATTTTGAGCGATTTTCGTGTGTTTTTTTGTTCATTATCAAAGCGCTATTCCGAAGATCATTGGTTAGTTTGCATACCAAATTCATAATATACATCTGAGTTATATGTGATGATGGTTTTCATGAATGTAAGAACCAAATTAACTCCTTAAAGCATATCTTCAGTAACTTGGTTGCGGTGATATCTTCAAAGAAAATTCTGTTCCTTCGGAAAAAGCCGTGTTCGAGATGTGATTAGTGAAAACTGCGCAGATTCAAAGCCATTTTCCTCTTAGGCTTAAATCATGATTTTCCATCACGCTTTCGTTCACTTTGTTAAAATTTTCACACCTGTTAGTCGATCGACACAAGATAAGTTTCTAACTACGTTTTCATCTTTTTTGAATGAATTGTCTTTTAGTCATATCGAAAAAACTGACTCACCGCAAACCTTTTCCAACACTTTCAATGATTGAAAACAAGAAAATTCATTGGAAACACTCTAATTTCAATATTTTGTTGATAATCTTCCCCGAAAAATCTCAAAAGGGAGATAAAAAAGTACTTATGAAATATTGAATATATTTGGCGTTAATTTTGTAGAAATTCATTATTCACAATTAAATGAAACTACGTGATGTAGTATTATTTCTACTTTCTTTAATTTCTTTAACCACGACCTAGGTTTCGTTGTATTTCAACATCTTCAGGTGGAATATTAGCAAATATCTTATTATTATTATCTTTGCTAATAGCCCACCTGAAGATGTTGTAATACAACGAAACCTAGGTCGTAGTAAAGAACTTAAAGAAAGTAGAAATAATATTACATCACGTAGTTTCATTTAATTGCGTACTTATGAATGAAAATTATTCCTTCATCAATTATTTTACAAAGAAAAATTGTATGTTTGCTTTGAAGTTAATATAATATCTGAAATTGCTTCTGCTAAAAGTCATGGTCTATAATATATTAAACGCTGAGGGTGGTTAGAGCGTTTCATCATTTTCTTAAATTGCAAGAAGTCAAAGAGTGAACTTGAAGTCTGCTATGTTAATCACCACACATAAAAAAACCGACGAACTGATCACTTCAGCTCTAAGTAACTCTGATACCAATTTAGAAAGAACCTTTTTTAGTTTCTTTTATGCAGATTTTTTACATGTATTATTATTTATTTAAAAATTAGATAATGGTTTAATAAAATTCTTGAAAATATTCAATGTGTAGAAAACATTGAACGCTTGCAATTTCCCAAGCAAAGTTTGACGTTCGAGCAAAGAGAACAAAAACACATGTAAAACAAAAATAGCCCAAACGATAAGATGAAATAATGTTTATATTAGCAAAATTATGACATGACACTCCATTTTAACGTGAAGATAAAATTATTATATTTTTCATTCAACTCTATCCATGAGATTATTATTAATGATAATGACCGTAAGAAACTTTCCGTGAAAAATAAATTTAATTTGTGCTTTTATCAATATTCTTTACTTCAATTTGATAAACACGATTATTGCATAATATTTCATAATTACGTGAAATCACAATTCGTGTAAATTGTTATATAAGAATATTAAGGGGTAACATACCTTCGGTGAAAGAAGTATCTGCATATTTTTTTTGTAGACTGTACTTTAAGGACAATGCTGTGCTCATACTAATAATACGTTAGTTGTCCATGCATCGTTTGGGAAAAATTGTTTTAAAACTGTTTTTTTGACAAGAGCGTGTACGCTTAAAATGTTTCTTGGAAACCATTGGAGAGTAGCTCGAAACGCAAGCAGAATTGGCCCTTTTTTCCCAAGAAGTTTTGTATTAAAGGTCTTAATCATCTTTCGATCTCGGTCATAAAAGGTCTATCAATGTCATGTATATATTATGAATATCGCGTTACAAAGCTGAGTTTCTGTATTTGCATGCGAAATAATCTAAAATTTTGTGCATAGTCGTTGCTAAATACATAAAAATATTGAGAGCAACTGCAAAGAAGCAGGTGAATAATATTCCAGCGTAAAAACCACCGATTACTTACCTAATCATATTTTTGTGCAAAAAAATCATCAGAAAGGGGGGAGAAAGTAATTTTAGAGATGAATCCTCGTCTATAATTGTGGGAATAGCAGATATTTCTGTGTCACGTTACAATACAAGAAAATATTTACTGGTACAAAAATAAAATGTCAAACTACAATGAGGAAAGTATTTTTGTCAGAAAAATGCTTCAAAATAAACTAACTTGGGCGAAAAAAAAATGCAAGAGAGACCGAGTGGTATTTGTACTGTGTGAAAATAAAGAAATGATTTTATCACCCTGGATGGAAATGACCTGGAACGTGAAGCAGCTAATTCGATAGATTCAACTTATGTTAAGGGCATTGTACTTAGATTATGATGTAAAATTGATAATCTAGGAGATTAAACAACTCATTGATAATATTGCATTGGGAGGAAAGTAATAAATGGTCTTTCTAGAATTTCTATTTTTTTTCTAGAAAGTGATAGGACTACCTATAGAGCAACCATGTTAAGTGGTGAAGGTAAACTATATAAATATGTGTCAAGTACTACAGACTGCCTCGGTATCTACTAGAACGTGGAAGCAACAAGTGTGCATTTCCGTGATTGTATTTTGTACGAGTTTTAGACCATTCAGCAGTGGTAGCTTCTCGAAATATACGTAATGCAGAAGGTGAAGATGCGGTCTCTGATACAACTTAAGAAGTTTCAAAGGTTTCAGAGGTTCATGAATTGGAATTATGATTTAAAAGATTTTCCACGCAGTGGACAACCAGTAGAAGTTACCTCAGACCTTTCAAAAGAATTAAATGAAAGAGATCCCCGCCTTAACTCACGTTGGCAAAGAAGCTTAGTTGCAGTCATGTGCAGGTATTGGAATACTTACATCAACTGGTCAAAGTACGTAAGCTCTGGATATTACATATGCTGACGACCGCTCACTTAGACCAGTGTGCCAATATATGTATGAATCTTCTCTCCCTGAGACGCACCCAAGACTAACTTGACCGATTGGACGAAAAGTGGGTTCTGCAGGTAAACCATATGCGAAAGTGCAAATGGCTAAGCTCACTCAAAAAGCCGATACCGACTTCAAACACTGAACTTCATCAAAATAAAGTTTAGTCATTAGTTTGGTGGAATGAAAAAGGAATTTCGTATTGGGAAGTACTTCTAGAATATACCACAGTAGACTCGACTATACACTGCAATCAACTTGACCGACTTCGCACGAAAATACAGGGCAACCATAAAGAATGCTCAAAAGTTCACGATAACACACGACTGCACACAGCTAAAGTCGTCCGCTAGGAGTTACTGGGTTTTCATTGGGAGATTCTGCCATAATCACCATATTCCTCCGACTTGGTAATAATAGAATATTATTTATTCCAGTCTTTAAATAATCATATTCAGGATAAAAAGTCTGATGATAAAACAAAATTGTCAGATTTCTTTAACAAATTGTTCGAGTCATAGCCCCGAAGTTTTTGCAAATATTGGGCAATAGGTTATAGACAACAGCGGAGTTTACTATGCATAAGATTAACTAACAATGGACTATGATTTTCAGAAAAAAATGTTTGCTATTATAACGCTTAATATTTTCCTACGAAATCAATAAAACATCACGGGTTATATAATTAAGTTTGTGTGTTATTTTTCAATGCCTTCCCATAAATAATTTTAGCATCTCGTCTTCCCGCAAATTGTTTTCTAGATGGTCCAACTTTCTTTCTCATGAATTTTGTAGGGTACCAGGAAACTAGAGATTGATTAATACCGATTGTGATATGTTCAAATATGAATGCATTATTAAATTTAAAATTTTCAAAATATAATGAAATAAGTAAGTGGCTAATTATTAAATTTAATGCAGTAGAATTGACTAATATTCTCCCAAAAATGGTTTCTATTGCACATGCTCAACAAGCGTCTAAAGTTTAAAACTACTAAGTTTCAATAAAATCTGTCTCGTGGTATTTGCATTATACACGGATGGAAAATAGATCGTAACATTTTATTAAGTATAGATAAAATAAGTAATATGTACAATTTCCTGACTTTTAGAGAAAATAAATTATTTTTTATCGACTTTGAAAAAATTACCAAGAAAAGGAAAAAAAATACCGTCATACCAATTTGTTGTAGTCAAAAAAATTACACTTCTGTTGAAAAAAAAATCTTTAATAATGACCTTTTACTATTTCCATGAGGATTGAAAAAATAATAAAAGATAAATGTATTAAAAATAACCAACATATTTTGAAGGGTAAGATCGTATCAGTTTTAGGATTTATAGAAAGTGGTAACGTCAGGATTATGATTATTAAATATTAGGATATGGTTATTCTGTTTTAGGGATAGACCTTTATTTCCTTTCCATTTAACTTGTGTAATTCCTAGATAGTGTCCTGGTAAGATAGTAGATTTAAAATGGTTAATGATACAATTACTACTTACCGTAAGTTAAATTAAAACAATATTTATAATTTACTCAAATTATTATTCTGAACTGTGGTAATTAATATAAAGAAAAATATTATGAAAGTATTAATAATTAAAAGGTAATCTTTTTTTAATTATATTCAATGAATAATCTTTGTAAGGAAAACAATCTGCTGTAATACCCACTTAGAAATTAAAGAAAATTTGCTGCCAAACATACAACAACTTTACTAAAGAAGTATAAATACTAACATATTATCTCCATATCTGGGCTGCAAGAAGTACCTCAGATTTTTGGTATTCGATTCGAGTCAGTGAGGATTAAGATAACGAAAGTTGGTATTTTAGCATCTTGGCACCTAGAAAGGACCGAAATATGAAATTGGCAAAGCAGTTCAAAATTTCCTCTAAATAAAACATAACTTTAAGATTTCTTGTTAAGATTTTTGGTAATCGGTGAGTCAGTGAGTGTTAAAATAACTGAAATTGGTGTCTAAACATCTTAAGCCCTAGAAAATACTAAATATGAAATTTGGGAACGAAGTACAAAACCTTCTCTAAATAAAACATAACTTTAAGCCTTCTTCTTAATATTTTTGGTAATCGGTGAGTCAGTGAGTGCCAAAACAACGAAAATTGGAGTTTAAACATCTTAGGCCCTATAAAAGACCGAAATTTGAAATTTGGAAACGAAGTTCCAAACTTACTCTAAGTAAAACATAACTTTAAACCTTTTTCTTAAGATTTTTGGAAATCAGTGAGTCGGTGAGTGTTAAAACAACGAAAGTTGATGTTTAAACATCTTAGACCCTACAAAAGACAGAAATATGAAATTTGCAAGTGGAGTTCAAAACTTTATCTAAATAAAAGACAACTTTAAACCTCCTCAACGTCAATACAAGGATATAGCGGGCAAAAAGCCCACTTGTTAATAATAGGATTATCCTCTATGTTAACACAGGCAAATATCTTAGAATGAATGTGGATGTTAAATTAAAATGGAAAAGACATCTGAAAAAGAAAAGAGCTCCTCTCTTTTCTTGTAAATACAAACAACTAGCTTCTAGTATGGAGAAAATACAAACAACTGGCTTCTAGGATGGAACTCAGAACTTTCCGTCGGGAATAAAATAAAAATCTACAATCAAATTTTGAAACCAGTCTGGACTTACGTCGTTAAAACTTTGGCATACAGTAGGAAAACAAATATTCAACAAATACAAAGATTGGGAAATGAAATATTGCGAAGAATTATCAATGTCCCGCGATACGTTCGAAACAGTAACCTGCATATCGAACCAGTTCCAACTCTAACAAAAAATATGCAAACAACCTCATCGTGCGGTTACATACACCATAAACCCTGAGATAGAAGTGGCCCTCAATGTGACGGATATGTGACGACACTTCAAGAGAACTAAGCCTCCTGAATTATTGGTCTAGAACCTGATAGAAGGAGGTAACAGAAAGTACTCCCAATGGCAAGTACTTTGTAATTATACCCATCTGATAATAACAAAAATTAAAAAGTTATTAGTCCGTCTACTTTAGTCTTGTTGTGATTAAGATGGGGTTTCAGTTAGTAAAAATGTCACACTGAATAGTATGTGACCAATACAACTTAGGTGTCTTTTGAAGATTTCTTCACCAGTTATCAAAACAAAGAAAAAATGTAACCTTTTTCTATGAATATTGTTTTTGAAATATCTTATGTACTCGGAAAAAATTGTTTGTGAACTACTTGTCCTTGCTAAAATAATATCAAAAACATATGGTTAAAAATTAGTTGAAAAAAAAACATTGAACATGGCTTGTATTTTGAGCGATTTTCGTGTGTTTTTTTGTTCATTATCAAAGCGCTATTCCGAAGATCATTGGTTAGTTTGCATACCAAATTCATAATATACATCTGAGTTATATGTGATGATGGTTTTCATGAATGTAAGAACCAAATTAACTCCTTAAAGCATATCTTCAGTAACTT
Organism: Druceiella hillmani; assembly: GCA_039881145.1. Classification (NCBI taxonomy): domain Eukaryota; kingdom Metazoa; phylum Arthropoda; class Insecta; order Lepidoptera; family Hepialidae; genus Druceiella; species Druceiella hillmani. Next base: position 7,941,038 of record JAYKKI010000097.1, on the reverse strand, counting down.
GGTTGCGGTGATATCTTCAAAGAAAATTCTGTTCCTTCGGAAAAAGCCGTGTTCGAGATGTGATTAGTGAAAACTGCGCAGATTCAAAGCCATTTTCCTCTTAGGCTTAAATCATGATTTTCCATCACGCTTTCGTTCACTTTGTTAAAATTTTCACACCTGTTAGTCGATCGACACAAGATAAGTTTCTAACTACGTTTTCATCTTTTTTGAATGAATTGTCTTTTAGTCATATCGAAAAAACTGACTCACCGCAAACCTTTTCCAACACTTTCAATGATTGAAAACAAGAAAATTCATTGGAAACACTCTAATTTCAATATTTTGTTGATAATCTTCCCCGAAAAATCTCAAAAGGGAGATAAAAAAGTACTTATGAAATATTGAATATATTTGGCGTTAATTTTGTAGAAATTCATTATTCACAATTAAATGAAACTACGTGATGTAGTATTATTTCTACTTTCTTTAATTTCTTTAACCACGACCTAGGTTTCGTTGTATTTCAACATCTTCAGGTGGAATATTAGCAAATATCTTATTATTATTATCTTTGCTAATAGCCCACCTGAAGATGTTGTAATACAACGAAACCTAGGTCGTAGTAAAGAACTTAAAGAAAGTAGAAATAATATTACATCACGTAGTTTCATTTAATTGCGTACTTATGAATGAAAATTATTCCTTCATCAATTATTTTACAAAGAAAAATTGTATGTTTGCTTTGAAGTTAATATAATATCTGAAATTGCTTCTGCTAAAAGTCATGGTCTATAATATATTAAACGCTGAGGGTGGTTAGAGCGTTTCATCATTTTCTTAAATTGCAAGAAGTCAAAGAGTGAACTTGAAGTCTGCTATGTTAATCACCACACATAAAAAAACCGACGAACTGATCACTTCAGCTCTAAGTAACTCTGATACCAATTTAGAAAGAACCTTTTTTAGTTTCTTTTATGCAGATTTTTTACATGTATTATTATTTATTTAAAAATTAGATAATGGTTTAATAAAATTCTTGAAAATATTCAATGTGTAGAAAACATTGAACGCTTGCAATTTCCCAAGCAAAGTTTGACGTTCGAGCAAAGAGAACAAAAACACATGTAAAACAAAAATAGCCCAAACGATAAGATGAAATAATGTTTATATTAGCAAAATTATGACATGACACTCCATTTTAACGTGAAGATAAAATTATTATATTTTTCATTCAACTCTATCCATGAGATTATTATTAATGATAATGACCGTAAGAAACTTTCCGTGAAAAATAAATTTAATTTGTGCTTTTATCAATATTCTTTACTTCAATTTGATAAACACGATTATTGCATAATATTTCATAATTACGTGAAATCACAATTCGTGTAAATTGTTATATAAGAATATTAAGGGGTAACATACCTTCGGTGAAAGAAGTATCTGCATATTTTTTTTGTAGACTGTACTTTAAGGACAATGCTGTGCTCATACTAATAATACGTTAGTTGTCCATGCATCGTTTGGGAAAAATTGTTTTAAAACTGTTTTTTTGACAAGAGCGTGTACGCTTAAAATGTTTCTTGGAAACCATTGGAGAGTAGCTCGAAACGCAAGCAGAATTGGCCCTTTTTTCCCAAGAAGTTTTGTATTAAAGGTCTTAATCATCTTTCGATCTCGGTCATAAAAGGCCTATCAATGTCATGTATATATTATGAATATCGCGTTACAAAGCTGAGTTTCTGTATTTGCATGCGAAATAATCTAAAATTTTGTGCATAGTCGTTGCTAAATACATAAAAATATTGAGAGCAACTGCAAAGAAGCAGGTGAATAATATTCCAGCGTAAAAACCACCGATTACTTACCTAATCATATTTTTGTGCAAAAAAATCATCAGAAAGGGGGGAGAAAGTAATTTTAGAGATGAATCCTCGTCTATAATTGTGGGAATAGCAGATATTTCTGTGTCACGTTACAATACAAGAAAATATTTACTGGTACAAAAATAAAATGTCAAACTACAATGAGGAAAGTATTTTTGTCAGAAAAATGCTTCAAAATAAACTAACTTGGGCGAAAAAAAAATGCAAGAGAGACCGAGTGGTATTTGTACTGTGTGAAAATAAAGAAATGATTTTATCACCCTGGATGGAAATGACCTGGAACGTGAAGCAGCTAATTCGATAGATTCAACTTATGTTAAGGGCATTGTACTTAGATTATGATGTAAAATTGATAATCTAGGAGATTAAACAACTCATTGATAATATTGCATTGGGAGGAAAGTAATAAATGGTCTTTCTAGAATTTCTATTTTTTTTCTAGAAAGTGATAGGACTACCTATAGAGCAACCATGTTAAGTGGTGAAGGTAAACTATATAAATATGTGTCAAGTACTACAGACTGCCTCGGTATCTACTAGAACGTGGAAGCAACAAGTGTGCATTTCCGTGATTGTATTTTGTACGAGTTTTAGACCATTCAGCAGTGGTAGCTTCTCGAAATATACGTAATGCAGAAGGTGAAGATGCGGTCTCTGATACAACTTAAGAAGTTTCAAAGGTTTCAGAGGTTCATGAATTGGAATTATGATTTAAAAGATTTTCCACGCAGTGGACAACCAGTAGAAGTTACCTCAGACCTTTCAAAAGAATTAAATGAAAGAGATCCCCGCCTTAACTCACGTTGGCAAAGAAGCTTAGTTGCAGTCATGTGCAGGTATTGGAATACTTACATCAACTGGTCAAAGTACGTAAGCTCTGGATATTACATATGCTGACTACCGCTCACTTAGACCAGTGTGCCAATATATGTATGAATCTTCTCTCCCTGAGACGCACCCAAGACTAACTTGATCGATTGGACGAAAAGTGGGTTCTGCAGGTAAACCATATGCGAAAGTGCAAATGGCTAAGCTCACACAAAAAGCCGATACCGACTTCAAACACTGAACTTCATCAAAATAAAGTTTAGTCATTAGTTTGGTGGAATGAAAAAGGAATTTCGTATTGGGAAGTACTTCTAGAATATACCACAGTAGACTCGACTATACACTGCAATCAACTTGACCGACTTCGCACGAAAATACAGGGCAACCATAAAGAATGCTCAAAAGTTCACGATAACACACGACTGCACACAGCTAAAGTCGTCCGCTAGGAGTTACTGGGTTTTCATTGGGAGATTCTGCCATAATCACCATATTCCTCCGACTTAGTAATAATAGAATATTATTTATTCCAGTCTTTAAATAATCATATTCAGGATAAAAAGTCTGATGATAAAACAAAATTGTCAGATTTCTTTAACAAATTGTTCGAGTCATAGCCCCGAAGTTTTTGCAAATATTGGGCAATAGGTTATAGACAACAGCGGAGTTTACTATGCATAAGATTAACTAACAATGGACTATGATTTTCAGAAAAAAATGTTTGCTATTATAACGCTTAATATTTTCCTACGAAATCAATAAAACATCACGGGTTATATAATTAAGTTTGTGTGTTATTTTTCAATGCCTTCCCATAAATAATTTTAGCATCTCGTCTTCTCGCAAATTGTTTTCTAGATGGTCCAACTTTCTTTCTCATGAATTTTGTAGGGTACCAGGAAACTAGAGATTGATTAATAGCGCTTGTGATATGTGCAAATATGAATGCATTATTAAATTTAAAATTTTCAAAATATAATGAAATAAGTAAGTGGTTAATTATTAAATTTAATGCAGTAGAATTGACTAATATTCTCCCAAAAATGGTTTCTATTGCACATGCTCAACAAGCGTCTAAAGTTTAAAACTACTAAGTTTCAATAAAATCTGTCTCGTGGTATTTGCATTATACACGGTCGGAAAATAGATCATAACATTTTATTAAGTACAGATAAAATAAGTAATATGTACAATTTCCTGACTTTTAGAGAAAATAAATTATTTTTTATCGACTTTGAAAAAATTACCAAGAAAAGGAAAAAAAAATACCGTCATTCCAATTTGTTGAAGTCAAAAAAATTACACTTCTGTTGAAAAAAAATCTTTAATAATGACCTTTTACTATTTCCATGAGGATTGAAAAAATAATAAAAGATAAATGTATTAAAAATAACCAACATATTTTGAAGGGTAAGATCGTATCAGTTTTAGGATTTCTAGAAAGTGGTAACGTCAGGATTATGATTATTAAATATTAGGATATGGTTATCCTGTTTTAGGGATAGACCTTTATTTCCTTTCCATTTAACTGGTGTAATTCCTAGATAGTGTCTTGGTACGATAGTAGATTTAAAATGGTTATTGGTACAATTACTACTTACCGTAAGTTAAATTAAAACAATATTTTTAATTTACCCAAATTATTTATTCTGAACTGTAGTAACTAACGTAAATAAAAAATATTAATAATTAAAAGTTAATAATTTTTTAATTATATTCAATGAATAATCTCTGGTAGGGAAATAATCTGCTGTAAGACCCGCTTAGAAGTTAAAGAAATTAACCTGCCAAATATACAACAACTTTACTAAATGAGTATAAATACTAACATATAATCTCTATATCTGGGCTGCAAAAAGCACCATAGATTTTTGATAGTTAAAATATCGAAAGTTGGTCTTTAAACATCTTGGGACTTATAAAAGACCGAAATATGAAATTTGGGAATCAAGTTCAAAACTTTCTCTAAATAAAACATAACTAAGCCTTCTTTTTAAAATTTTTGGTATTCGGCGAGTCAGTGAGTGTTAAAATAACGAAATTTGGTGTTTAAACATCTTAGGCCTTAGAAAAGATCAAAATATGAAATTTGATAATGAAGTTGAAAACTTTCTCGAAATAAAACATAAATTTAAGCCTCCTTCTTAAGATTTTTGATAATCGGTGAGTCAGTGAGTGCCAAAACAACGAAAATTCGAGTTTAAACATCTTAGGCCCTATAAAAGACCGAAATATGAAATTTGCGAACGAAATTCCAAACTTACTCTAAGTAAAACATAACTTTAAACCTTTTTCTTAAGATTTTTGGTAATCGGTGAGTCAGTGAGTGTTAAAACAACGAAAGTTGATGTTTAAACATCTTAGACCCTACAAAAGACAGAAATATGAAATTTGCAAGTGGATTTCAAAACTTTCTCTAAATAAAAGACAACTTTAAACCTTCTCCTCAACGTCAGTGCAAGGATATAGTGGGCAAAAAGTTTACAGAGTCACCGGAACAGCGTGCAGCATCCCTGACTGATCATTTCAAATTGGAAAATGTCAAAACGGCCACGATCTAAAAGAGATCTTCGTATAATCTCGCGATGCTTTCGAGAAAATTGGCCTGTGCATTTAATACGTTTGTGAACCTTCAGCGTGCTAATACAATTTTGAATTTGGACGCTGAAGGTGCACAAGCCCATTGAATCGCACAAAAGTATGACATGGCATTTTAATCCCTCTATAAAATGTATTACGAATACTCGTATTACTACTAATATTTTTCTAATAAACGTCCTATTTTAATAAAAATCCTATTTCATTAAAAAAAAACTTGAAACACGCTACCGTCATTTTATGAACTCCATAATTTTAAATATGGGTGTTACGATATACAGGATGTAATGATTTATATAAATCAAGTATTGGCAACTCATAAGTTTTCTTATGTTTTAAAAAAAATGACAAGTAAAAATTATACAAATATTACGAAACTTCTGTACTAAAACAACATATATTTTTCTAAACCTCAAATCTGTATGTTGAATGGTTCGAAAAAAATATTAACAAGCAGACGTACAAATAACAATGTTTCACAGTATGAATCCCTTTCTTGGAAACAGTTTTTTTAATGTACTACTGTTGTTCTCATTCTTGTATATGATTTTTCGAAAACGACTATATTACTTGCGTTGGAATTTGATATTTATTATGTTCATTAATAAGTTTTTACAAGTATAGTTTAAAATTTAAACGTCATAAAGAAATCAAACTACATATGACAGATATGGTGTGTCTATAACATGGCATCATCTGGTGAGTAGTGACAACATACCTTCATTTTAAAAACCTAGAAACATAGATTACAAAATATTCACAATCTTTTTGAAGATCTTCAATATTGTCTATTTTTCTTAATCTGTTAATGATTTCTTAGAGATCTGCATAAGTGGTAAACATATGGTACAATTTTAGGTCAATGTCCAGCCCAACTCTTTTAATTTTTTGACAAGTATCTTTTATTGCGTGTGGCTTAGGGTTATCATTGAAAAAATGACCTCGATTGTATTGAGAACTTGGTTCGTTAACTAATAAATCTAATCACTGATAGTAAATCTCTAAATTTGTCGTAAATTCCACCGTGAGCAATAACATTCTTCATCCCGACTAATAACATTCTTCATATTCGACTAGTTACTTTTCTGGTATTCAGTTCAAGTTTGGATACTAACTCTCTGGCTTATCCTCATTAAGCTATTAGTTTTTCCATATGATTAATATATATAATCTACTATTCATCACCAGTCGAAGTTACGTTCAGTGTAATCAGTGGATCGTGACCCAAGTGGAACTCCTAAAGTAAAAAAGATCACACAAGTCGCTTTAAATCCATTTTTTATGTAATGCATACGAACGCTTGTCGCTGACTACTATTTCGGCCTTTTTATATCTTACAATAAATATTCTCGTACTTTCGACAAACTTCCTGGAAAATTTCCGAACTCGTTGCTAAAATCTTATGAACCATTTTGGCCTTTTATGCTTTATAATGAAATATTCCCTTACTTTTGACAACCTTACTGGAAATTTTCCGAATTCATTGCTAAAAACTTATAAACCATTTTGACCTTTTATACCTTAAAATAAAATGTTCTCGTACTTCCGACAACTTTCCTGGAAAATTTACGAAGTCGTTGCCAAAAACTTATGAACCATTTTGGCTTATTGAGTCTTATAATAAAATAGTCTCGTATTTTCGATTACCTTACCGGCAAATTTCCGAATTCGTTGCTAAAAACTTATGAACCAATCCAGTAGTTAAAATTAAGTAAGTCTGATCATGAATAGAAAATGGTGTAACCTTTAAACTCAGCCATATAACCTTAATACTTTATCAAAGTATAGAATAAAAAAGGAAAAATTATTTTATTTCTTTTTTAAAAATAAGTTCTCAGCTCTCGAGATCGAGATGTATGTAACACTCTACAGCAAAATTGCATTACACTGTTAAATAGGATTCCAAACAAAATTCCACGGGATTTGAAAAAGTAAAATTTCGTGGCTTTTTGTGGTAATTTCAAAACTTTTCAATAAATAAAAAAAATCAATATAGGTATATATTTTCGCTCATTAAACTCTTTTCACATTATATTATGAAAATATCTAATGAAGAATTATAATGAACAAAAGTATATTTATTTCAATGGAGTAAAATTACTTCGCCAAGAAAAAAAAACATCAAAATATTGACAATTGACAAAAAAGCATTAATATGTTTTTGTTTATTTTGCCTTTAAATAATCACATTTAGCATAAAAAGTCTGATGATAAAACAAAACGAACGAAATGAAAAATTATGAAAATATTAGCAATTTTCGTAACATTACACTAATTATTATAGACTATATACGGGGATCAATATTTTAAAAAAAATGTTACTTCATGGTCTACGAAAAATATGTAATTTTCCCCCAATATAATTGAATTGTTAGAATCAAAAAAATAAAATAGAAAAACTGCTTTATCATGGTTTATTAAAAATGTTTCTAATTTTTTGGTAAAATACAAACAAAAATTTTTTCTGTCACCTATTACTCGTTTAATCTTTCAGCAATATACTTCTATGTAGACAGGTAATATCCTTTTCTTACTACGACTATTGTGGGACATAGCATCAATTTAATACAAGTTGTAATCAATAATTTTGAGCTCATGTAAACTAAATGCTGCCAGAAGATTGAATGTGTCCAAAAAACGTTACTTGGATACTTGTACAAATGTGATACGGTTACTTTCCTTTTCTATGTTCTACCAATACTTTGCAGCATAGAAAAGAAATGCCATTGATAAGGTTTATTTTCCCATTATTAAATGGACAATTTTTGTTGTTGGAAAAACTATCAGTTTTCGTGCCTAATTACTGCTGTCTAAGTTATATCTGATCTCGTACAGTTATTATCTTCTTGCAATACCGATATCTAGATTTGAATTATATCAGAAATCCTTTATTTCTGCGGGAATTCAATTGCTCAACCACTTGATTGCAGTTACACCAGAGTGTGATTTATCTGTGATGAGTGAGAACAAACTTTTTGAAATGTGTCATCTGTATGTAACCTAATGTCTATTAATTGTATTTTTTTATTAATTGTATTTTTAACATTTTTGAATCATATGCTTGTAACTGAGGAGTTTCTTTAACCATATGGAAATAAATAAATAAATACGTGTCCATAGCACAACTGTATAGCCCAACTTTGCAAAAATGATGCACAGAAAGTGATGCCAAGTTACTGAAGATTCCATTATGCATGTATTGTAGTACTCACTTTACATCCAAATAAAACATTAAACAAAGAAGCCGTTTGTATGTACGTACATTAGTTTATCGTATCGCGTGATAATAATTCTTAATTATCGTTTATACTTTCAAATTCTGATAACCTCCAACCCGGTGAGTGGCTTCAGCGCCAGTGGTGACTGAAATCTAAGTATTTAAAACAAAATTGGAATTGCAACAAAAAAATCAGACACTCTATACATTTTACCTGGTTGTATTAAGACTGTTATTATTTTCAACAATTTTTTTTTTAATTATTTTTTAAACATAATTTTTTTGAAGTAAAACTTCTTTACGCACGCTTGACTTGGGGAGTAAACTGGTGAATACGTGACGAGAGCGTTACGAAAAGTGTAATCGCACGAGGCGAACGGAAGTTGAGAGGGAGATATAAGTTAGTGAAGATAGAAAGAGAGAGAGAGTTACGTTTCGTATATTACTCTAAGGACAAGAGGGAGAGGTGCGAGCACACATTTTCTTTCTCTCTTTCTCTCATAGCCAGTTATGTCTCTATATCGTATATCTAAGACACAGTGCAAGCCTATTTTCTGTATCACTCTGCAGGAGCAAGAGAGAGCAGTGCGCGCGCACGTTTTCTTTCTCTCTTCCTCTCATAGCCAGTGCTTGATATATATATATATATATATATATATATATATATATATATGCGAGTTTGCTAGCGTTACGCGAACGATGATATTTTGATTATTTTGTAATTTCGTTTCGTTCTTGAATAATTTTATAAATCATTATTTTGTTCAATGCATTAAATATTCTACGTTTAAAGTGAATAAAATTGTAAATACATTTTAAAGTTCATATTTTGTGAATTTGAAGTTTTACTTCAGTCGTGTGGTCTAAAGCACACTCGTTTTTTTTATTTATTTATGTACTTTATTAAGTACTTTAATGTATCTAATTGATGCATATGGCGACTTATTGCTGTTACAAGAGCAATCTCTTACAGCCAACCAGAACACCAGTCCAGCCCCGCTCGACGATCGGCCGGGAATCGAACCCGGGTCCACGCGGTGCGCCTCGCAATCAAAGGCCGTGTGCCTTGTGATCAACCCAACACACCACGATGACGATAATATTCTACTTATTATGATTTAGGTGTGCAGTATTAAATGTAACACTTATAGCAGGATGTTTATTACATATGAATAAGAATTCATTTTCTAGATATTTTGGCTTCAAAAATTCATTATCTGATTAAAAATAAATTTACTTGTAACATTGTAACCTTAGAGGATGAAACATTAAGAAGATAGGATATACTAGTAAACATGGAGGGAAAAGAATAAGTAAAATTAGTATGGTTATACCCAATGTAAACCCAAGTCATGTACAGTATCGAGTTCTAGAATATAGTTTGTGTTCTATGTGGGATATAAAATATCATACAGCAGAGAAAGAATATAAAGTTGCGCTAATTAGGTATCAATATTGAATGGATCCTTGACTAAGCTTAGAGATATAACTATCCCGATAGTGTATTACTTTATTGTATTACTTTGATGTGTTTCTTTATTATCAAAGAATATTTTATTACTAACTTGTGCCCGTAACTGGATAGGCGCGAATGCATTATTCTTGTTAAAATTATAGCAATTTTTTTTAAATCAAACAAAAAAAACAAAAAATATGTACAAAAATAAAAGAAAAACAATTGAAATAAATTTTATTTCGCAGCCAAGTAATCACGCATAAACACTAGATAGTTTTTTGGCTGCTACATCATCCGCGTGCTCTGAGTAGCTGTGTAGATGCATTCCTAAATTTTATCGGGATGCATCAAAATCACTAGATTATTGAGACCAGGAGCCCAATGAGTAAGCGACATAAAACTGACCGTGCAAGATTCAATTCTCCATTGGGAGTACGCCGGCCAACTTAAATGTCTGAATAGAAAAATATGCACCAAAAATTGATATAATTTTTTTCGGGGCTTTTTTTCACTTTCCAGTATATAAATCATAAAACGTACCATTAAGGTAAGGAGAATGAAATCGCTTGAAGTTTACGTTTCTGTGTTAAGATGTTATTCGAGTGTCATTAACTAAATGTCATTTCATTCCCAGAAATTACCAGTATCATTAAGAAATACCATTTTTTTGCATTCTAGTTGTAATTTCTCAATATCCTTCTTTAGTCATATCTTTGATCCAAACGGAGTATTAATGTAACATTTCAGACTTTTTCACCGAGCGGTAAAGACTTCCCGTTTACATATTTTTCAGTTATATGTGTGTGTGTATATATATATAATTATATATATATATATATATATATATATATATATATATATATATATATATGTATATATATATATACACATGCACACACAAATATACATACATATCTGTGTATATATTCTGCTTTATGACACTTTTTAAAAAGTTTGATGGCTAAACACTTTTTAACAGTTTTTTAGACTAGATAAGATTCGAAATGAGGAAGAAGTATACAAAGAAACTTTTCATTAATCTATTTTTCTTAAACTGTAAGGGCCCTATATATACTAATTCGCAAATTTTCAGCTGGCAACTTAAACTAAGTAACGCGAGACGCCATTTTCAAAAATATAACCCTTTAATTATGAAAATGTACGCTATATAGATCTTGATGAAGATAACTTCAACAAATAAAAAACATACTAATAAACAATTAAAAAAGAAAGACAGGATCATGTTCACACAAGGGGTTAAACTAAAGAGGTCAATATATTAAGGCGAGGGCAAAGAGTTTAATAGTGCCGCACCTCACGTTTTTATTTAAATTGCTTTTTGATCTTCGACGTGAAGACAACTCTTTATTTTCTATAACTTGACGCTATGACAATGGAGGCTATCACTTTTGACTCCGCGTCCAAGGAGCTGAAGCACCACAGCAATTATCCTGTGCCAAAACTGGAAAATGACAATGAAATTCTGGTCAAAGTTGCTTTTGCCGGCGTCTGTGGCACTGATCTTAATATCATACAGGTATTCGCACGATTTTTTCTTTCTTATCAAGTTTCCAATTTTATAATCTGAATTTTGTAGCAAGAAACAAATTTTGCAGCTTAGTGAATAATTGATTCACAAATGCCCGATTATCTTAGTAAGAGCAAATATATTCGGGCTGATAAATGTCTTTTTGCGTGCTTTTCCAACAATTCTTCAGCCATTACTCGTGTTTGTTCTTTCACTTAAGGGATGGGGCATAGGGTGACTACCCCATTTTAACAGATTGAAAGAAATACGTTTTTCTATTTAAAGCAGACATTTTCAAGAATACTAAGTTTATGAAATTTAAGTTTGGAATTTATGGAAATGGAAAAGTCGTGACGTCATAAGTAGGAGCACAGTACGGAGATATAATATGTGGAAGGAGTATTCCGACAGAGCGTTTAGTGTTTTCGGAGGATTCCAGATTTAATTTATGGGAAAATTTATTATATTTTTTCAGTGCAAAATTTATGTTCAGTTGACAGGAAAATTAATGTGCATATATAATAATAAGAAGAGGTTCGTATACTTCTTTTTACTTCTGTGTTCTAAAAATTGTCATTTCTAAAGTTTTTTTAAAAATCTTATTATATCGGCAACATATACGATGTTTTGCAACATCGTACTCAGGAAATCCTTTGTATCACAAAATTCCAGCCCTCAGTGTTATTTGTGCCTACAAGGCGTAACGTTATATTGCATATTTCAGTATATTTTGACTGTACTTAATGTTGAATAATTCGTGATTAAACTACAAATACCCAAGAATATTACCAAAGCCATTATACTTCTATATGAAGATCTTTCAAAATCCAAACTATTGGAGAGGTTGCCTGCAGCTTGACTCATAATAATATTGGACGCGTCAATTATTAATATGATAACTAGCGCCTATGTCAACTTATTTTGCAGCTATCGGGCCTAGAAGGTCCTACGTATCAAGTAACAACTAAAAATGGAAACTAATCCTAATCTACGTCAATATTGCATCGAACGTATGTGGTGCATCCGTACAAACAGTTCGAATCGAAGGAATGATTGTGGGTTTTAAAATTCATAAGACTTTTGTAGAGGCCAAAGAGGATGCCGCGGGAGGATCTTCTCGTAGACGTGGCAAAAATGATGTGTCATAAATGGTAAGTTTACCATGTTTGAAATTGTAGATGAAAGTTCAATCGGGTTTTATAAAGAGCAATTTTTTCAACCTCCCCATGATATAACTAGGACTATGGATACCCGGTTGAAAAATTATTTTTACAAACATTTTCATAATCATCGTGGCTGTAGTCTAGGGTAGCTGTTTTCTTTTTCATAAAAAAATACAATTTTTTTCACGCACTTTAATGCAAGAATATTGGCTAAAAACCATAATTGTACTTTTAAGAAGTTGCTGTATGTTTGATGTATGTGAAAAAAATAAAATAACTATGATAAACTATAGCAACACTTCTTTAGTTTAAAAAGATACTCGGTTTTTTTGGTTTCAAATGAACGAGGCTCAAGGTTTTAAATCGGCCGTGAAATGTTTTTGAGGAACGTTTGCTTACTTGCCAATAGCTTCAGATGTATTTTTTTTTGAGTAAAATTTGTACATAACTAGTTTGAAATGTTAATAACAATATATCAAACCTACAATTAAATTGTATTTTATGTTATGAAATAAAATTTATAAAAACACTTTTTTTTGCTTTTAAAGTTATTATCTTTTTTAAAAGTTATTAATTTTTTTAGATGGCTAACTTTTTAATTTTGCTTAATTAGGATTTAGGGTATCTAATATTTATTATTTGAGAAATAATTATTTTCATGATCGGGATGAATATTTTCACTTGTTGTTTTTAACAAACAAATCCAGTCGTTTTTCCTACATAATATAAACATAATAATAAAATAATAAAGTATGCCTAATGAAGAAAAAATAACATTATCTTCTTTCAATTAGCAACCGCGTTTTAAAAAAGAATTATTATAAAATAGTAATAATTGTTAAAAACTTCGCAAAATACTTTACAATTAAATAAAACTATATATTTAGTATTATTTTTAATTTATTTAAATTCTTTACCACGACCTAGGTTTATCTTTGTTAATAGCCCACCCAAAGATGTTGTAATACAAGGAAACCTAGGTCGTGGTAAAGAAATTAAAGAAAGTAGAAATAATAGTACATCACGTAGTTTCATTTAATTGTGAATAATGAATTTCTACACAATTAACGCCAAATATATTTAAAATACTTCATATTAAGAAATTTCTTAAACACGTAATTTTAGTCATCTTTATTAATTTTTTGAGTAATTCTGAAAACAACTATTCTAAAACAATTTAATTATACTTCTTCACAGAAATTATTTATAAAAGAAATTGAAAGACTAACGGTTTATATATAATTACCAACAGTACAATTATCCAGGACAATTATCCAGTATTGGGACAATTATCCAGACAAATATCCTAGTATTTTTTCCATTCAATTTTTTAAAAACTTTTTTATTTAAGCTGTAGCCTTTAAAGTTTTGTTCCCTTAAATTCTTTTCTAAGTTTTTCCGTGAGGAGCACCTATTGGTTTCCAATTTCGATTCAATAAATATTACATCATATTAAACATGAATTTTACAAATTCCCACCAGAAGATGTTGTCATACAACGAAACCTAGGTCGTAGTAAAGACTTTATGAAATTATAATTAAAAGATAATACTACATCATGTAGTTTAATTTATTTGTGAATAAAATTTAAGTGAAATTCAACAAAATTAACACCAAATATAATCAAAACTTATTTATGTTATATTAATAAATTCGAACAACAAACTGACATTTATTTTTATAGCATACATATCTGAAACTGTAGATCTTTATAGTTTGTCATGGCTATAAGTCCACCCGTCTGTCACAGCCTCACAGTTTCTATAATCCTAGACTTACTCTCATGAGTGTTGTTCACTTGAGGATCTCGATGAATTCATAACAAAATTATTAAAAAAAAATTAGCACAACTTCCCATATAATCGTAGGCAAACATTTTTTTAACTCAATGATTGGCATGATAATGGCTGTCGAGTTTTCTGGAAATAGGAGTTTAAATGATTATTCTGAATTTTTAGATTAAGCTTTAAAGTGTTGTTGTGTTCTTGTAATTTTCAAACAGATTGAAAAAAATATGAATAAATATTAAATTCAATATTTAGTGGTAACAATTATTCAAAAGTATTTCCGATTACATTTTAACAAATTCCTTTTGTGCAAATGACCGTGTTTTTCATATTCGGGAATGCACTCAATTGGTTTTCTTTAACATATTCTTTATTGGGTTTTTTAAAAAAAAAATTAAGACTTACGATTACTTTTAATTTATGGTCATGTCAAAACAAGCGGAGTGATTTTAAAATTTTGGCTGAGATATTTTACAAACTTCTTGTTTGTTAATAGCCAATTATTTCTTTTCTATTATCGATATACTGCTATATTTTTGCTGCACTTAAAGTTAATGAAGCAATGTACTAAGGTAAATGTTGCATCGCATCGGTTTTAAATTTATTTGCAGTATCTGTAGATAGATTATTCGAATTATTGAATATTGGTTTAAAGCTATCTTTCTTGTTTGTTAATAGCCAATTATTTCTTTTCTATTATCGATATACTGCCATATATTTGCTGCACTTAAAGTTAATGAAGCAATGTACTAAGGTAAATGTTGCATCGCATCGGTTTTAAATTTATTTGCAGTATCTGTAGATAGATTATTCGAATTATTGAATATTGATTTAAAGCTATCTTTCTTGTTTGTTAATAGCCAATTATTTCTTTTCTATTATCGATATACTGCCATATATTTTCCGTAATTAAAATTAATACTTTCATCAACAATGAAATAAAGTACAAATTTTCCGACTTACATCGGATCGGTTTCAAATTTGAATTTCAGTATTTGTAGATACATTATTCTACTTATTGAATATTAACTTAAGGCCATATTGCTACAAGTAACTATTGATAAATTTAGAAGACGTGAAATCAGTTTTGGAGTTTTCAAGTAAAAGAAAATAGACGTAGTAAAATAAAAATACTTAAGAGTAAAACAATCTTCCATCTCGGATAACGCGCCTAATTACATTTTAGAAATACTAGCTGACCCGTGCGAAGTCTTCGCACTATATCGCCATCTAGCGTGTTCCAAGTATACAATTTGGCTAAGATATTTGATGTGTCGCCCACAGATGGCGCTCATGCCAATTGTTATAAAAATTAATTTTTTTATTAACAAAAAGGTTTTTTTCGAATTTTTTTATATTTTTCGCCCAAAGTAGAAAACATAAGCTTTAAGTGGGTATTTTTTAAATTTTTTTTGGTGCAGTAGTTAAAGAGATTGAGCCGCTTGACCAAAAACACCTTTTAGAAATAATATATTTAGATATCTACTTTTTTCCAAGTCTGCGCATCGCAACCCATTTTGAAATGTAACAAGTCACAAATTAAGTTAGAAAGCGAAATATGGTAAAGAGAAACTTAACTTTGTTTTAAAAGGCATAATCGATTATTTTCAAATGTTCAACTTCATTTTAAATGTATGTGGTGGAAACTTAAAAATTCCTTTTTCATATTTTGTTAGATATTAATTGAGATTTTTACATGAACCCTATACGCGCAAAAGTTTAATAATACAGAAACTAAAGGACAGTGATAGACAGATGGACATGTCGAAAATATAAGGATTCCTTGTTTAACAACAGAAGCATAATAATCAAGCAAAGCATGCCAAACGTTTGTCTCCGAAATAGTTTGTTAGGGAATAGTTCGGTATATAGTTACCGCGTATATATCTTTGTTCTTGGCGAAAAAGCTCGAAATTTTGTTTATATTTTTTTTTAAGAATCTTGACAAATAATGCTGATTATATGACATTATATTCAGTTATATTATTATGCATAAACGCGATTCATAAGCTTCATACATGCAGGCAAATTTCCCGTGCAATGATACACGAAGCTTTGTGATGGGACACGAACTCAGCGGTACAGTGGTGGAAGTTGGCAAATCCTCAAGCTTCAAGAAGGGACAGAGGGTTGTCATCGACCACAATTCGTAAGTTTCGAATATATGTTTACTTGCTTTTCATGAATATCACTTTTATAGTAAGTCTTTTTATAACAACCACACGAAGGGTAAAACGGAGAAATGATAAAAAAACTTTCGTTTGTTTTTATTTTTATAGTGATAAGTAGCTTTTTGGTTGGGAAAAACAATGCCCAATTCCAAAATTTAACTCGTAATTTTACAACCGTTCATTGCCTTTTTACGTACTTATAAACGAAAACATCTGTTTTCGTGCGCAGTATGTACGTACGGAAACACGTTTGTGTTGATAATGTATGTATATTAATATACTCGTAGAAATACTTGTATTAAGTAGATATATGCACATATATATGGAAACACCGGCATTTGTATGACGATGCATATATATATATATATATATATATATATATATATATATAAATACACTCATACAATATACTTACCTAACTTCGATTAACTTACAATATACGTACGCATGTCATACGGATATTTATTTTTTTCTTTGCCCATCTTAATTTGGGTCTTCCTCTTCCTCTTGAGCCAGTTACTTTGGCCAGAAAAATTCGTTTTGTCTTTCTTTCTTTATTCTGATTACATAGCTGACCCATTTCATACGTTGATGCTTTATTTCCACCTATAATTTTACGTTTCCACGCTATACAGTTTCAACTGTTAATATATTTATGCCTTACGGTTTCAACTATTAATATCGTATATACGGCATACGGTTTCAACTACGGCATGCGATTTCGACTATTAATATTATTATATACGGCATACGGTTTCAACTATTAATATTGTATATGCTTTATCTTTACCTATAATTTTATGTTTCCACGCTATACAGTTTCAACTGTTAATATATTTATGCCTTACGGTTTCAACTATTAATATCGTATATACGGCATACGGTTTCAACTACGGCATACGGTTTCGACTATTAATATTATTATATACGGCATACGGTTTCAACTATTAATATTGTATATGCTTTATCTCTATCTATAATTTTATGTTTCCACGCTATACAGTTTCAACTGTTAATATATTTATGCCTTACGGTTTCAACTATTAATATCGTATACACGGCATACGGTTTCAACTACGGCATGCGGTTTCGACTATTAATATTATTATATACGGCATACGGTTTCAACTATTAATATTGTATATGCTTTATCTCTACCTATAATTTTATGTTTCCACGCTATACAGTTTCAACTGTTAATATATTTATACCTTACGGTTTCAACTATTAATATCGTATACACGGCATATGGTTTCAACTACGGCATGCGACTTCGACTATTAATATTATTATATACGGCATACGGTTTCAACTATTAATATTATATATGATTTATCTCTACCTATAATTTTATGTTTCCACGCTATACAGTTTCAACTGTTAATATATTTATGCCTTACGGTTTCAACTATTAATATCGTATATACGGCATACGGTTTCAACTACGGCATGCGGTTTCGACTATTAATATTATTATATACGGCATACGGTTTCAACTATTAATATTGTATATACGGCACATGGTTTCAACTACGGCATGCGGTTTCGACTATTAATATTTATTATATACGGCATACGGTTTCAACTATTAATATTATATATGATTTATCTCTATCTATAATTTTATGTTTCTACGACATACGGTTTCTGATAAAAACGGTTATGGTAGACGAATAGAGGGGCGGCTATATGCGGTAGGTACGAAGATATAGACACATACCCATAGTAGCAAGTTATACTGGACTGGAGAACTTGTTTAAGAAAGTAACAAATAGGACAAGCCTACCGCAGATTTGTTCTTGCACTTTAATTAGAAAGAGGAATATGAAATTGGTCTAGAAAGTTAAAATATTTAAATACCGTACAAGACTCGTATATGGAAGTTGTTAAAAGTCAAACATTTTAGATTCAAGTTTTATTTCCAACAAAGAAATATACGTATGTACATAACTTAATTTCGACTTTAAGAAAACCAATATTGAATCAAGAATTTTCCAGTACCTCGTCACAAAGTAGTTAGTTACTTAATTTCGACTTTAAGAAAACCAATATTGAATCAAGAATTTTCCAGTACCTCGTCACAAAGTAGTTAGTTATTGGTTTATCGCGGTACATATTTATAGATAGATTTTGTTATATAATATAGCATTAGAAATATTAATAAATATAATAATCATTTATACCAATGATTAGTAAAAAAGAAAACTAAATTCGTGCGTACATGAATGTCACATTATCATTTTTAATTCACAGAGGTTGCAACCAGTGTAGTTTGTGTCAGTCTGGTAAATATGTCATATGCCCGAAAGGAAGACAAAAGACAATCGGCAGCTGGAGAGATGGAGGTTGGGCCCAGTACACAGCTGTTCCTGAGAGTCAGGCTTCAGTAATGCCTGATGAAATGACCTTTGAACAAGGTATGCAAAGGTTCTATTTTAATAAAGGACAGTAATAAATTTAAACTGACTGAAACACGCACACATATGTGCACGTCTACATATATTTGAAAAAACTTAGAAATTATCTAAAACGTAGTTAATATAAATATTAACTACATTTTAGATCAAAATACTTAAGAGTATTTTCAAATATTTGTAGATATAAATAAATTGTTAATTTTATAATATATTCATTTTTTTTATATACATATCACCTATGGGACATAGTCCATAGGTGATAAGTAAATAAAAAAAATATATAAATAAATAAAATTCCATAAAATAAAATATTTTTTTTTATTTATTGTGAATATTCGTGATAAAAATAGGGCTTGTAAGCTTTTTAAAATATATTTTAAGTGCATTTCTCTAAGTAAGGTTAAGTTCGGTATGTATTTATTTGCATTATAAATTATTGTAAAATTCAATTATTTGATTGAATTTAGATTTTATCAACCGTATTTATAATCACGCTTCAGTCCTTTTCTTATTTTATTTCCATTAATTAAATGCGTGCCAAACAAAGTTATTATCTTGTACCAAAGAAGTATAACTTCTAACGCGGATACAAAAGTATACTCAAATTTTTTGAACGATTTGTTTTCCTACATATTTTGTAAGAAAACAAATCAGGAAAACAAATCATGAAGTCAAAAAAGAAAAATATTATTTTATTTATTTTAATATTAATTTCTTTTCGTTCGGCTTTTATTTTATTTTTATCCAAAGCCAAATTTCAAAGAATTGCATAAACTAGTGGAAAGTTTTTTTTGCGTTTTTATCGATGTTTCAATAATTTAAATTTACTGCAAATCGTCAAATCAAATCAATTTTAACAAATCAAAATCGAATATCCATGCGGAATAGGTTTCAGAATATATATTGCTTAAATATATTTGTTTATAATCTGTAATTTTTGTTGTTTTTTT
Organism: Druceiella hillmani; assembly: GCA_039881145.1. Taxonomy (NCBI): domain Eukaryota; kingdom Metazoa; phylum Arthropoda; class Insecta; order Lepidoptera; family Hepialidae; genus Druceiella; species Druceiella hillmani. The sequence continues at coordinate 7,921,055 of JAYKKI010000097.1, read as the reverse complement.
TTATTTTAAACATTTTGAAAATATTGTTCAAATAATTTTTTATTCTCTTAAAGCTCTGATTTTTTACATTTTTATTTTATCTTATTTTATGTAAAGGGAAAAAAACAAACACAAACTATTTGAAATATTCTATGAATACTAAATACGAAATAGCTTTGTGTTCTAACATTTCCCCAAAGAACAAAGAAAAATAAATACATTTATAAAATATCCAATTAAATACTACAATACATAAATGTAACTTGAATTAAAACTACGAGAATTAAAACTCGTATGTTAATTGAAATAAGTGAAACAATTTTTTTTAAATAAGACATAAAATTAATACGGAAAACACTTGTTATTAACTTATCAATTAATTAAAGATGCAATTATGAATTACAAGTTATCTATGTTATGAATAAATGATAATCAGATGACGCAATGTTGGTTGGATAAGGTGGATATGCCAGCTGAATACAGTCATTTTTGATAAATGTATATTGCAGTATATGATTTTGCGTGATCGTGGAGAAACCAGCTCCTGTTGATTATTTACTTGAAAAGTTAGTCAGTCTAATTATACAAACTGACATGAAATTTTTATATTCGCAGTGGATCTCTTCGGAGCTACATACAATGAATAAAGCTTTAATGTCATTAATTATTGACCAATATTAACTCATAAAATATAAGAGTCAATTATATTTGTATTACATTGATTTAAATAATTTTTTTTATTTAATAATATCTTGCGCTTGAAAAGTTGGTACTCCCATTAGCCAAACGCAGTGTGGCCTATTTGTACTGGATTATTGGTTCATATTATAAATGCAAAAGTGTGTTTGTTTGTCATTTTTTCTTTCCTTTTTTCCTCCTTTTAATTGTTGGACCGCAAAATGAATTAGGATACCTTTCACGTGGAATTTTTTTTTCTTTTGCAAAAATCTACAAAAACCAAATAAAGAAACAACGTCGCAAAAGAGCAACGGATCGACGTGATTTTATGCATAGCTTTTGAGTAGATAAATTATTTTTGAGTAGATAATTATAATTAAGTGAGAAAAGGTGAAACATTGCTAAGGCAGTAATGAAACGGATGCGGAGCTTCTTGGAAAAGCTTTCGATTCTTAACAGAGAGAAAGAGAAAAAAATATGGACGTTAAGAAGCTTTCAGTTCTTAACGGGGAGAGAGAGATAGGGGGAGAAATTCTAACATTACACATTTATATAGAAAAGCGTAAAGATCTTCGCTTCTTTCATGTGTGTATTCACCAACACACTCGTTTTTTTAATGGTATATACGTAATATAAAGGAGAAACGGAATCTCTCCTTTCAATCCTTAATTTAGGATTCATTTCTATTATAAAGTAACGAAAATAAAGACTTAGTATTCCCTTAATCATTATGGATCATCGATGTAATCGTTACATCGATGTTCTGGGTAGTGTTGAACATTTTGATTTCTTCTCATGAGTTTGTCACTATAACTACGTGAAGGATGCCGCGGTTCAAAAGTTAGTACCTTGTAAGAAAATCTCCTAGAATGTTTGACAATCTTTTTAAAAATTAGCCAAGTTATGTTATTTTTTTTAATAAATAAACAATAATAATTATACCTTCACTTACTAATTAAAAAATAAATAGTTAACTTATATACTTTTAGGAACTTTATGTGAGCTGTACTCTTGCATAGCTCACGGCTGGGACAGGGCACAGCCGCTCATTATCGGGCAGAAGATCCTTATTGTCGGAGCTGGAATTATGGGTAAGAACACACTATATTACCGACATATGAATATTTTATAAACTAGCCTTAACCAGCGGCTTCACTCGCTTGGAAAAGGTAAGAAAATGGAGATGAAATTAAAAAAAAAATTATGGAAAAATTGGATCTTAGCATTGAAAACGACTAACTAATTTGAGATGAGCAGAATTGAAGAAATGACCTGGAAAACTTGCAATCTATAATATATAGATTTAGATTGAGCTTTTCCGTATGTATTTACATACTTATTTTTGTTATTTTAATCGATAACCAAACAAATTTTTTAATTATCAGGAAATATACAGTTCCATAATAAGCTATTTATGTATGTGTATACATATTAAAATTTCATACAAATTGGTTGAGTAGTTGAAGCGCAAAAACATGTAAATTAAAAACAAAACTCACTATGGTATTTATAATATTAGTTTGAAAAACACTTTTGATGTCATATGACTACACGATAGAAGTGAAACTTCTAAGTTTATAATATATATATATATATATATATATATATATATATATATATATATATATATATATACAATAGTAATTATATTGATATTTTATGATGAATATTAATTCGGCAAATCAGGGACAATGCCAAATTATTATTTTAAGATAATATAACAAACGTATATCAAGAATACATCGTTTCAAGAATTGTATATAACAATAAAATTTAATTCTTGAAATAATGCAGTTCGTGTTAGACATTAAACTCGGTTGGTTGACGCCGAATTGACCCGAGTTTACTCGTAAGAATGAAACAATAGGTTTATGGAAACTGAAATATGTTATAAATACTTTAGATTAAAATTTAATTAAATATATAAAAAACGTGCTCTTAGTACATCTAGACAAGTAGTTAACTTTTTATTTAAAGTTAAGTGCGCATGGGTCGCCCAAAAAATTAGTTCAATTGACCGATGCCGACGAGAACCGAGTTTACCCGATTCAATATTACCGACCCACGTCGACTCGGTTTCATTTAGTGCTCAAAAAAAGTGTGCATAGTTCGCCTAAAGAAGTTTTTACTTTAAAATAACTTCCAGATTATGTGGAGCAATGACAGAATGCAATGAATAAGATAAGACAACCCATTCAGCACATGAGGAAAATTTAATTCCTCTTCCGTCTAATATCATACCATACAATGTAATTTCTATATCATATTCCGAAATAGAAATTACAATACCGTAACTAATGATTGAAATTCTGAAACTTTGTATTACAAGAACAGAACACATATCTTGAGTGAAATGTTGCGATTGAAATTATTTAGTTTCAGAAAAACCTTATTTTTCTATTTGGAAAGAAAATCAGTGTTGAATGTTAATTTTGTTTTTTTTTCGAATCGGTCCAACAAATCGATTTGCTTTAGACTATTCTCCACAAGTATAGTATTTACAAAATATTGCATTTCGGGTAAGATTTGATATAAAACAAAATAAATGCGGGTTGAAACATGCGAAGAATTAACACAAGTTAACTGAAATAATTTTTTTCGATTTTTCTAACTTATCTTGGTAAAATTAGATGAGGGAGAACACATTGTGTACCCACGTTGAAGCTAATGGTTTCCCAACTCAGCTTACAAATCAAAAACCCTTATCGCAATTTTAATTGTACTTCGAATAACATATTTAATGATACTATATTCAATTATATGAGCCCCTTAATGATTAATTAATTATACTTATTAAATGATACTATATTCAATTACACGAGCTCTTTAGTTATTAAATAATGAAATTTATTTAAGGATACTGTATTTAATCATATTAAGGGGCAAAACAATTAAGGGGCTGTAATTTTTAATCAATGATACTTATTTAACGATACTATATTTAATTATATGGGCCCCTTATTTATCAATTACTGAGACTTATTTAATGATGTTATATTCAATTATATGAGCCCCTTAATTATTAATTACTCAGATTTATTTAATTATACTATATTCGATTATATCAGCCCTTTAATTATTAATTAATGAGATTTATTTATTGATACTTATACTTAATTATATGAACCCCTTATTTATCTATTACTGAGACTTATTTATTAATACTACATTCAATTACATGAGGCCCTTAATTATTAGTTAATGAAATTTATTTAATGATATTGTTCCATGAGCCCCTTAATAATTAATTAATAATATTTATTTAATGATACTATCTTTAACTATATAAGCCGCTATTTACTCTGATGGTGTCTTTGCCAATTAATTTGTTTCTTAACATTCTGCTACACAATAATTGAGATATCCAAATGAATAATTTAGTTTCAAAATGTACCAAAGTCTAAAATTGTAGACGCATGGACAGACAGATGGATATGACGAAATGATAAGGATTCATTGTTTAACCACTGAACCCTTTATAGTGCCAATTCAATGGTACAGTGAGTAGAAGAATAATGTAGGGGAAGCGTAATGTGAAAGATTTTAATAATATTTACTTGATGAAAATAATTTAGTTAATAATATTTTCAGAATAAACGTGAAAAGTAAAAACAAAAATAATCCTTTGACGAAAACTTATAAACATCCAAACAAATATTAGTTTTTTTCTCTTATCATATCATTATTTATTTCCTTTTCACGTAAAGGGTTGATCAAAAAATTTGAAAAAAATTGTTGCAAATTTTCATGAAGTTAGCATTAAAAGAAATGTTACAGCAACTTTCCAAAATCATTCCACATTTATTATAAAAAATTTAATATAATTTAGAACTATGTTGATGGTAATAAAAAATTATTACTGATGTATAATCTTCATGTTGACTTACATAAAAATTTTACACCAAAAAATATTATGTTCCTTCCTTACCATATTATTATTTCTTTCCTTTAGAGTCGATCGAAAAATTGGAAAAAATAATTGCTAATTTTCGTGAAGTCAACATTGGAAGAATGCAACTTTCCCAAATCCTCTTATATTTATTATAAACAATTTAACATAATTTCGAACTATGTTGATGGTAATGAAAAAAAATTATTACTGATGTATAATCTTTACGTTAACTTATAAAAAAAATGTTTATTTTACATAATTTTTTTTAATATTTAAATTATTTATAAAGTTAACGTAATATTAACATAATACAGTTTATTTGAACGGCATAAACTAGAAGAATTTTCCATTACCAAAATTTAAACAACTTGGTTTATGTTCCGTAAGTGGTATCAAGAAACTGATTTCTCCAGTTAATTCCAGCAATATGACTAAATATTTTTCGAAAAGAAAGCTGCAAAATTAAATATAAATTCTACACCAAAGCATATCAGTGGTTCTTAAGATTACATCCATAAGGTGCAATCTCGAAAACTACTGATACGTGAACCAATAAAACAGAAGAAACGAAAATGAACCAATTTAACAAAAATTAGTGTTTTGTAATGAAAACAATTAGTTATTGAGATGGTTGGGTGTGAAGGCATAACTTTTTTGGATAGTTGGAAGAGAGGGCAGTCTGTTCTACGATTGCTGGGACATGTATGTTTTAGATATATTAACTTGGCTCGTTCTCATGATGGTTCCAATTACAGTTCGGTAGGAAATGAGTGCAATGATGCAGTAGATTTTTATGACATTTTACAGTTATCACTTTTCAAGAGTTGCATATAATGATATAATTAACATTAATGATGTTTAATAACGTTTTAATATAAGTAAATCTTATCCTAATATTTTAATTCACTTCTCAGGCTACCTATGGATGACCGCACTTCATCTTCAAGGACACAAAGACGTCACTGTGTCCGAAGTTAACCAGGCCAGGCTGAATCAAGTTAAAAAATTGGGTACGAATTATTATTTGGTAATAAAGCTAATTTGTCCCACAAAAAGTTCCAAGTACCTTTTAACATCGTTGGCCATAAAAGGAAGCTAAATAACGGTAACCAATTTTTAATAGAATTTTATCACATAGTGTATGTGAGAAAGTTTTAAGTTTTGTTTAAAATATTATTTATAAATTGAAAATGACCTCCACAAATTTTCTGATAAATCCATAAAGTAAGTCTTTCCATGATAGATCTACAAAACTATATACACTTTTCTTATTGCATAATACTGATTTTCCTAGCGACAGGGATCTGAAAACTATTATTCACTGCGAATAAGTTTAATGTTACATTAATTTGAATATTAAATTTCCATCTCTTGTCAAAATTTGTTGATCTGTCTGTGTCTGTGATTTTGTGCGAGTGAGAGATCTATCTGTGAGTGTATAACTCCGAAATTGATGTCAAATATCTCTAAAATTGCTATGAATACAAACCAAATATGAATTTAATATAACCATGCAAATTTGGTGTAAGCTGCAATCAGGCATTCATCTCTCCATTTGATCAGAATCAGACTTCCAGCATTCACGGGAGCGTAGTTGAAGGCGTACCAAAATAGCATAAAGCAGTTTTGGGTAAGGGGTGCATTGATCATTAGTGCGGCTAGAAACTTGGTGGTCCCCTATACTGCAGTCAGATTTCATTTTTAAGATATGGTATCTTCGAAAGGAATTTATATTTAGTTAGTTTCTGTATTTCCTTGGTCATTCAATAATATATTTATTTCCAAATTTACCTAAAGAAATTTCAGTCACGTATTTTGTGAATCTTATATTTGGATAAATTAAAAGAATACTGAAAAATACTTTCCTCGCACTTTTCAAATTTCACCTGAAGGTATTTTTTTATTTTGTATTTTGAATAAATTCACTTCATGGCTTTGAGTTTTCAGACTATAATTTGGCTATTTTTCATCTTCACAACTATCAGATGTAAGTATTGTTTTTGATTGGCGCTTCTATTCAATATTATTTAAGAGCATAATGAATAACCTGCATGGTCTGGAAAATTCGAACTGCATGGAATAGGGAAAAGGTACGTATACATTTAGGCAACAATAAACTTTTAAGTATTACTATTCAAATATTTATAAATATTAATTTTTAACGACCTAAATATATTGCCTACTACATTTATGACAGGCGTAAAAATAACCTGCATATTTAAAAAAATATAAGCTTCAGATAAATCAGTATAACTTTTTTATAATCTTGTAGTCAGTTTTTTTATAATTTTTGGTTCAATAGTTTCAAAAATAAGGGGGGGATGCCTTTTTCATATTTTTTAGAGTATCTTATAAATATGACGTCTGAAATGATAATAAATATTTTTTGTATCCCTCATGACAAGCCCTTTCTAACGATACACTACGTGAAAAATAATATTGAAAAAATTTGTTGACTACTATATTTACCTCCACCCCCCTCCCACCCCTTTAACTCTTATATAAATATTTTATAAACGTTACCTTATGCAGTGCGTTAATATGACGTATTACTATGTCAGATTTCATGTTTCTACATAATATAGTTTCTCAGCAAATTGGTTGTGACAGACAGACACTTGAGTGATCTTATAAAGGTTCCGTTTCTTCCTTTTAAGGTACGGAAACTTAAAAACGTTCTATTATTTCGTCACCAACATACGCATATAAAAAAACTATAGCAAGGGATTAATTCCGCATATTAAAATTTGTTGACGTCATTTGACACGAACAGAGGCCAAAAACAGCATTGTGCATGCGTCACACATAATCTACCAAACCGATTTCATTGAAACTGTTAAAAGAATATTTTATGCTTTAGAATAGTCCTTAGAATATGGAGTAGACCTTAAGGCCTTTTAAGACCATCCGTTATAGCGTCTCCGAAGGTGTTACTAAAAATTCCCTGCAAAGCAATACGTTTCCTGTTGACCACACATCATTGAAATGAAACTATGTCTCAGGTTTTCATTTATAGACGGGTTTAGCATTTACAATAAATTGCATGTCCGTCTGTCATATACTTACCCGTATAGTCCTAGCGGTAACAATAAAAAATAAATTTTATTTAGTCAAGATATATTAAAAAATACAGCTATGGACTGTGACGCACCTAACTAGCAGGCATCGTTTTTTTTAAATCTGACCCGAGGCCGGAAATAACCGCATTTCTGGGGCAAAATTAATTTAATTAATATTATATACAATATGATAAATAAGTCTAAGAAATGAATCATTGAATAGCTTAATGTATATTCTGAAATATATCAGTACCCTGTTTAATGAATGACGTTGAAAATTTAGTTTAATGAACATTGGTTTACTAGGTAGTGACGTCATTGACGTCTAAATTAACAAAAGAAGCAAGTCTGCCTGTAATATTATATTTAATGGAGCAAAAACCTGAGATCCACCGGTACAGCTAATTGAAAATAAATTAATCCAAAGTCGAGTCATTTATTTTAAAATAAGTGTATTAAAAGCATAGATTAAGAACATAGACAATTTTCAGCAGATAAAAGTAAACTCAAGACTAGATGACGAATCAGATACTGAATATTAAATATATTTACAAAAAATTATCATATGCGTGAATTTAGAACTAAATATTTGAACTTGTTTTATCAAATAAGAAATAATACGAGAATGCGATTTGTTACCATTTTAAATTTAACGTAAAAAATAAAATGTAACAAAAACAAATTTAATGTAACAAATAAACCTTGTTTTTTTGTTACATTAAATTTTAAATATTTTTAAAATGTTATAATTTCTTATTTAACCAAATATTTTTCTTATGAAGAATTTCTTCGTCGCGTCCGGCAGCAGTAAACTAAAATACTGGAATTCTAATATACCGGTCCTTGTGTAATATTTCAAGTTCGATCTATCCTGTCATGTTTTTAAAATGACGTAATGTGCCATTATATTGTTAATAAGAAGTGAATATTCTTTTATTTGAAGATTGGAGCCAAAGTTAAAAGGTTGCGTTTGCAATTGAACCGTTCATTAATCACAGTAAATTTGCGAAATCCTTGTTCAGTTGTATGAAAATGTCTTCCGTCGAGATTATATTAAAATTTTTAATCTACGACGTGAAAAGTTTGGAGAAAAATTCATGATTTGGTAACAGATTGGCGAAGATTGCGCATCCGGTTATTGTGAATGATAAAATTAACGGTTTAATGTATTTGAAATTAATTTTAAGGCTAATTCTTGCCCTTCATTAAAAAAAAACAACCAAATAGAAAACGCATTGCTTTGACCAGAAAACGGTCGCATTGGCTAAGCTCTAGATCCATCGGTTCTGTGAGGTGAAATGAGAACACAAAGTCCACCAAGTGTTCCCAATTGAGATTATTGGCCATTTTATGAAGATAAATATCACTGGATTTTTTCGTCCCTCAGTTACATGTTACATTACTAATAATATTTTATTCACAAACCCACTATTTCATTGCATTGCGATTGATAGAAGACACACATCATCCAAATTTCATAAATAAAAAGGTATTTTGGAACCTCTATACAATTTTTAACCTAAAGATACCCCACATACACATGTGTTCTGATTTTTTGATATATATATATATATATATATATATATATATATATATGTGTGTGTGTGTGTGTGTATGAAGTGCCACCCCTAATATTATTTTTATTAATAATCCCACTATTTCATTGTACAGCGGTTCATGGAAGACACCTATCATTCATATTTCAGCTACTATCAAATTAAAGAAAAAAATTATTTGGCTATTTCTATATAATTTTTAAGTCCTATATAATGATGCTCACTCCTAAATGTACACACCTATATTTACTGATTTTTTTCATCCCTTTGTTACGTCTATCGAGTGCCACCCTTAATAACATTTTTTTTTATAATTCCACTATTTCTTTGCATAGTGGTTCATGGAAGAAACCTTTCATCCACATGTTGCCAATAGCCTTCGAATACAATTGCTGTGATTTACGGATAGACAGACGGACTGACAGACAGACAGGCAGACGGAGAGAATAAAATTGTAAGGGTATCGTTTTTGCTCTTTGGCTGTAGAATACTAAATAAGGAAAACTTGCAACGTTAAATGTGTTTATCTGTTTATGTATTTGCATCTTTAGAGTGTATTACTTTAGGTCGAGAAATCATCTCAAAATAAAGTCCCAGATCCTATCACTTAACAGAAGTCCACTCTCCCAATTAGGGTAAAACTCTGTGAAAAACCTATTAATGGCTACTGGAATTTTTTTACTATTTCCTAATTTTTTTCTCAGAAACTGGCTACAGACTCATAACTCCCAGCACCTTGTCCAGCGAAAGCCATCTCTACGACGTGATAATAGACTGCTCCGGAGTCGCTAAGGCGATGGAGGCCACCTTCAACCATGTAAACTTCGGCGGAAAATACGTCGTCTTTGGATGCTGCAATAAGGACGACACCTGCAAGTTCGGATTTTTAAATTTTAATCACCGTTTGATTTGATTCCAAAATTTGATTTTTAGAATTTTATTTTAATCGTCTTTTAAGTTGAAATATATAGTTCAACTCCCTTTAACTATAGTATTTCTTTTTATTCTTCAATCGGAGTAAATTTAAATTAAGTTAATGGAAAGTTAAAGATTCTTAAAATAATTTTAACAATTAAATGTGATCGAAGTTTGTCTTTTAATATTAATAATAATTGCCGACGTATTTCAGGATAAATCCTTACGAGATCTACATGAAGGAGTCCATTGTCACTGGTGTCAACGCAAATCCGTTCACCATACCTAAGGCTGTTGTGCTCGTAAACACATTGGGAGACAGGTACTCCTTTGTTTTTAATATTACTACTAATATTAAAATATGTGAAAGTTAATAATTTCCATTAAATTATTTACAAATATTAATCATTATTATTACGAAGTGAATATACTACTCTTAAGCATAACCAAAACTCACATTATAAGGGTCTGTTTAAGAGTACATATAGGTGTACCACTTCTATTAAATTATTAACAAATATTAATTATTATTATTACGAAGTGAATATACTACGGTTAAGCATAAATACAACTCACATTATAAGGGCCCGTTTAAGAGTACATATAGGTGTAGCACTTCTATTAAATTATTTACAAATATTAATTATTATTATTACGAAGTGAATATACTACGGTTAAGAATAAACAAAACTCACATTATAAGGGCCCGATTAAGAGTACATATAGGTGTTGTGCTTCTATTAAATTATTTACAAATATTAATTATTATTATTACGAAGTGAATATACTACGGTTAAGCATAAATAAATTTCACATTATAAGGGCCCGTTTAAGAGTACTTATAGGTACGGCACTTCTATTAAATTATTTACATATATTAATTATTATTATTAGGAAGTGAATATACTACGGTTAAGCATAAATAAAACTCACGTTATAAGGGCCCGTTTAAAAGTACATATAGGTGTAGCATTTCTATTAAATTATTTACAAATATTGTTTATTATTATCACGATATAAATATACTACTGTTAAACATAAATAAAACTTACATTATAAGGGCCCGTTTAAGAGTGCATATAGGTGTAGTACTTCTATTAAATTATTTACAAATATTAATTATTATTATTACGAAGTGAATATACTACGGTTAAGCATAAATAAAACTCGCATTATAAGGGCCCGTTTAAGAGTACATATAGGTGTTGTGCTTCTATTAAATTATTTACAAATATTAATTATTATTATTACGAAGTGAATATACTACGGTTAAGCATAAATAAAACTCGCATTATAAGGGCTCGTTTAAGAGTACATATAGGTGTAGCACTTCTATTAAATTATTTACAAATATTAATTATTATTATTACGAAGTGAATATACTACGATTAAGCATAAATAAAACTCACGTTATAAGGGCCCGTTTAAGAATACATATAGGTGTAGCACTTCTATTAAATTATTTACAAGTATTAATTATTATTATTACGAAGTGAATATACTACGGTTAAGCATAAATAAAACTCGCATTATAAGGGCTCGTTTAAGAGTACATATAGGTGTAGCACTTCTATTAAATTATTTACAAATATTAATTAATATTATTACGAAGTGAATATACTACGGTTAAGCATAAATAAATTTCACATTATAAGGGCCCGTTTAAGAGTACTTATAGGTACGGCACTTCTATTAAATTATTTACATATATTAATTATTATTATTAGGAAGTGAATATACTACGGTTAAGCATAAATAAAACTCACGTTATAAGGGCCCGTTTAAAAGTACATATAGGTGTAGCATTTCTATTAAATTATTTACAAATATTGTTTATTATTATCACGATATAAATATACTACTGTTAAACATAAATAAAACTTACATTATAAGGGCCCGTTTAAGAGTGCATATAGGTGTAGTACTTCTATTAAATTATTTGCAAATATTAATTATTATTATTACGAAGTGAATATACTACTCTTAAGCATAACTAAAACTCACATTATAAGGGCCTGTTTAAGAGTACATATAGGTGTAGCACTTCTATTAAATTATTTACAAATATTAATTATTATTATTACAAAGTGAATATACTACGGTTAAGCATAAACAAAACTCACATTATAAGGGTCCATTTAAGAATACATATAGGTGTTGCACTTCTATTAAATTATTTACAAATATTAATTATTATTATTACGAAGTGAATATACTACGGTTAAGCATAAACAAAACTCACATTATAAGGGCCCGTTTAAGAGTACATATAGGTGTTGTGCTTCTATTAAATTATTTACAAATATTAATTATTATTATTACGAAGTGAATATACTACGGTTAAGCATAAATAAAATTCACATTATAAGGGCCCGTTTAAGAGTACTTATAGGTATAGTACTTCTATTAAATTATTTACATATATTCATTATTATTATTAGGAAGTGAATATACTACGGTTAAGCATAAATAAAACTCACATTATAAGGGCCCGTTTAAGAGTACATATAGACATAGCACTTCTATTAAATTATTTACAAATATTGATTATTATTATCACGATATAATAATCAATATTTGTAAATACCATATAAATATACTACAGTTAAGCATAAATAAAACTTTTACGAAGTAAATATACTACACGGTGTATATTTCATAAGTGTAAAATTATAGTGAATTTCTGAAAAGTCATAAGATTTGACAGCTATGTTATTGTTTTCCAGACCGTCTTTTTCATTCCATTTAAGGTAGTTGTCGTGTAAAACATGTTGCATACGAAATCAGCTGATTTTTTGATATAATATTCAAACTATAAACATCTAACATATTGTAAAATTGAAAAATTATTTACCCTTTAGTTTTGGTAAAAATCGATCTCAATAATTATACAATTAACAATACAGGAAAAGTAGTAATTTCACCGCACCTATTTTTCTTGAAAACACGTTGACACTTCGTCTAACAAACTAGGTCAATATAAAATATTGTCATTTTAAAATAAATAAAAAAAAAACAAAAAATATTTACCGTTTAGTGTTGATAAAAATTGCTCTCAAAAATAGTTCAATTAACATTACAGGGAAAGTAATAATTTCACCACACTTAATTTTTTTTACAATTAACAGTTTGGAAAAAACAATTTTCAATAAAAAGTGTTATCCTTAGTTTTCAATAAAAAAACATTATTTTATTATGAAAAAGGGGATTTACGTCAGTCAACTCGTCAACAACCACCTTTTTCATAATTTTAATTCTATCAGTTTCGGAAATCGATTAAATGTGTTTTTTATACAATGTGTATTAATAGATAAATAAGACATTGATTTTGTTTGTCTCTTTGTTTACTAGTTTGTTACGTCTTCATTGTTAAACTACTTAAATTTAGCATCAAAATGACTTGACATTCGAGAATGACATATCGTATATAGTCGTCGTAAATTTAATATGGCAATTAAATATCGCTGAACAAATTATTGCTCGAAAAAGTGGTTGAGAATGGGACTTCCAAATTGTGATTCATTCGAGCCAGTCACGGCACCTATATATTTGTAACCATATTTAAACACTAATGGCATAAAATTACCAATTCAATAAAGCTAATTCTAAGGCAATTATCATAATTTCAGTCTGTTTTTCTTTAATGTTAAAGTTATATACCTCTAAAAAAACATCCATTATTTTTACACAATTAAATGAAACTACGTGATGTAGTATTATTTCTACTTTCTTTAAGTTCTTTACCATGACCTAGGTTTTGTTGGATTACAACATCTTCAGGTGGGCTATTAACAAAGATCTTTGCTCATGGTCGTGGTAATGAACTTAAAGAGAGTAGAAATAATACTACATCACGTAGTTTTATTTAATTGTGAATAATGAATTTCTACAAAATTAACGCTAAATATGTTCAAAACCTATTATTTTATTATCATGACAAAAAATGAGAAAGAATTCAATGCAGCGCCACAAGTAGTATATATAAAGGTATCGATTATAAATATTGAAACATTGGACGAACTACAAAATATTCTCTTGGTTAATCCTAAAATGGATTTTTACTGAAATATATCCTTAGTCGACTAAGGGACTAATTGCTGCTTGATAGTTTATAGGAGTTTAAAGTCTGGATATAGCTAGAAAAATACCAAGGAAATCAGTTGATTAGGTTAGGTTAGGCTAGGTTAGGTTAGGTTAGGTTAGGTTAGGTTAGGTTAGGTTAGGTTAGGTTAGGTTAGGTTAGGTTAGGTTAGGTTAGGTTAGGTTAGGTTAGGTTAGGTTAGGTTAGGTTAGGTTAGGTTAGGTTAGGTTAGGTTAGGTTAGGTTAGGTTAGGTTAGGTTAGGTTAGGTTAGGTTAGGTTAGGTTAGGTTAGGTTAGGTTTGGTTAGGTTAGGTTAGGTTAGGTTAGGTTAGGTTAGGTTAGGTTAGGTTAGGTTAGGTTAGGTTAGGTTAGGTTAGGTTAGGTTAGGTTAGGTTAGGTTAGGTTAGGTTAGGTTAGGTTAGGTTAGGTTAGGTTAGGTTAGGTTAGGTTATGTTAGGTTAGGTTAGGTTAGGTTAGGTTAGGTTAGGTTAGGTTAGGTTAGGTTAGGTTAGGTTAGGTTAGGTTAGGTTAGGTTAGGTTAGGTTAGGTTAGGTTAGGTTAGGTTAGGTTAGGTTAGGTTAGGTTAGGTTAGGTTAGGTTAGGTTAGGTTAGGTTAGGTTAGGTTAGGTTAGGTTAGGTTAGGTTAGGTTAGGTTAGGTTAGGTTAGGTTAGGTTAGGTTAGGTTAGGTTAGGTTAGGTTAGGTTAGGTTAGGTTAGGTTAGGTTAGGTTAGGTTAGGTTAGGTTAGGTTAGGTTAGGTTAGGTTAGGTTAGGTTAGGTTAGGTTAGGTTAGGTTAGGTTAGGTTAGGTTAGGTTAGGTTAGGTTAGGTTATGTTAGGTTAGGTTAGGTTAGGTTAGGTTAGGTTAGGTTAAGTTAGGTTAGGTTAGGTTAGGTTAGGTTAGGTATTCGTTCTACGTATCGCGACTTGTTTACCTACTGATAAAAATTTACAGTTCAATGCCCACGAAGGAAAAAAACGAACTTAACCAGCCAGATGGAGGATTTAGCGCTCCTCTCTTCTATTGTAGAACTAAACCAAAACTATCATCAGAAGTCAGATGTTGCAAAGCAGATACACCGAATAGCGCAATTAGTTTTGTAGTTGTTAGGAAAAAACATTATACAAAAAAAGAAGCATTATTCTCACTCTTTCCCTGACAACGGATGTAATGCAAACAAGTTCCCCTCTGCCACTAACAAAGTATTCTATACTTCCACCCAAACATGTGCCTTGTACCACAAATATCACGCTCGGCATAAACATCTACAAACTCTAATCATACCATTTGTCGGTATTGCAAGTTCACTAGTCTTTTCAAAGTGAATTGTAGAAAAAGCAAATTAAAATACTAGTTTAAATCCAAACGATTTCTCAAACAAAGTTTTCTTTACAACAAATCGAACCATCTTCAAATAATCGCTGATTAAGAGGAGCACTAAAAAGCATGAAATAATGAATATACGAACACTTACCTGACACTTTTGTGGTAGCATATCGTGTCCAAATATTAATAAATTTACACAATGCTATATAATATTGCTTGAGATTTTTGGGTTTTTGGAATTTGCTTGAGATTTTTGGTGACAAGTTAGCAATTTTCTTTCTTCCTCGCGTCCATGTACAACCATACAAACATAAATGACTGCTACATCTCACTTGGCACCGATTCCAGAAAGATCTAGAAATAGTGTTATTTTGCAAATTTATTTGTCATTATTCTTTATTTCTACTAGTATAATAATGAAATCAGAAATCCAAAAAAATAAAACCATAATTTAGTATATTCATTGCAATTTAAAGTAATATATATCCTACCATTTTTACATCATAGGCAAATTAGAGGTATTTAACGCAATTGTGACTCGATACGTTCGAGAAAAAGAAAAGTAGCGTCGAATATGATTAGCATTTTAAAAATGAATGATTTTGAAGTAAAAATGTAATTCAAAAATATAGTATATACTACTCATCCTCGTAAAAAATCCAAAGATTGATCCGCACACTCGAAATGAAACTGGGTTAAAATTTTCCGTTATAAATCTTGAATTTAAAAAAGACCTCATCCTTGGCCAAAGCCTTCTTGGATCCTTGGTTATAGAAAACTATATCATGAAAGTTACAACTAATTCTCGTATGAATATCTCAGTATTCAATGTTCTCATATCGCCAATACTGACAAATCAAATCTAAAATTTAAGTCTTAACCGTTGATTATTACATCCATAAAATACAGACAAAAAATATCGATATATTTTCTCATAAATAATGGAACCAAGCTGATAATTATCACAGAACCAAGATATTTCGTGTATCACAAAGTGTATTTAATTAAAATTAAGAAGAGATTAATTCCTTATACGAAATTTGCTGTAGGCATTTTGATGTTCACGACCTCTCTAATGATAACCTGGTCTACACTAATGCTGTGAAACACGAAATGAAAACCATAATTTCTGCTCCTATTCACATAATGTCATATTGTTTTCTAGAATGCTACAAACAAAAAGTTTAAAGCAAAATTTACAAGTGCACGAAGAAGACGTGAATTTTCTATGTCCCCTTGGTTATTGTTTACATGAGTTGTTCCTACAAGAGCTAACATAAATGACGCGTTACCATCAATTACTTGAGTTTAAATAGCTTAAAAATCGGTTATTTCTATTTCATACCAAATATAACTGAAATCCTAGAGCAGTTAGCTAAAAGCAAATGTTTTCGCAACTTAGACCTCTTTTCTTAGTTCCACCAAATCAAATCAAAATATACCCAAACTATTCGTGTAAAACAGTGTTCTCTATTTTACAGGGCCACTATAAGTTAAAACGCAAACCATTTAGCCTTAAAACGTCCCATGCATCTTCAAAAAGATCATACATTCTATTTTTTCTGGTCTGTAAAGCATTAAATGCTTAGTTTTTCTTGATAACATTGACTACTATTTCTACGATATAATTACGTACATCGGTAATCTTTCAAATATATTCCAAAGATTTCGTGAAATTAATTTAATTATGCTATTAATTTAAATTCAAAAAATTAAAAAGCATTCATTTTATAAAAATTCGTTATTCATAATTAAATGAAACTACGTGATGTAGTATTATTTCTACTT
This sequence comes from Druceiella hillmani, assembly GCA_039881145.1. Classification (NCBI taxonomy): domain Eukaryota; kingdom Metazoa; phylum Arthropoda; class Insecta; order Lepidoptera; family Hepialidae; genus Druceiella; species Druceiella hillmani. The sequence continues at coordinate 7,903,782 of JAYKKI010000097.1, read as the reverse complement.
TCTTTAAGTTCTTTACCGCGACCTAGGTTTCGTTCTATTACAACATTTTCAGGTAGGCTATTAGCAAAGATTAACTTTGTGGAACCTCTAACAGCATTTATATATTACAAAAAACAATAGCGGAAGCCGGGTTTGTGTGGGTTTGTGTGGGTTTTCCCACTGCTTACACTACTGAATTTATTATAAGGGAGCGGTGTAGTTTTTATTATGCTTTCGAAAGTTATACAATATGCAAGTATTTTATTGAGGGTAATAAATTAAATTGATGTTATTCTATGAGGTTATACAATGCAAATGTACTAAATGTACAATGCAAATACACTGGTATGTAATAAAATTAAATTAAAGAGGTCATATATACAGGACACATCATCACCGACAAAAGTGCTGTACTTAACCCTAACATGCTAAAAGGGTTTCCAGAATCCCCCAATTTCTAATTGTTCTAAAACATGGGATCCTTTCTTAGTCTTATTTCGCACTATTGCTGCCACATTTCCAATAACACAGAAATTACTAAATCATTAACTACTCTCCTAAAAAAGATATTAAATTAGATTATAAAAACGAAAACAAAATGCTTTAATGAATTTCAAAACTTATAAACAACCGTCCCAGTACTTAGTTGCTTCCTTAGATTTAACAAATCCCTTTGTAGCTAACTTTGGATGCATCCAGTTATGCTATAAGCGTCATTTTTTTTTCTAAGGGAGAAATTGGCAAGGATAGAGCAAAAAGTTTTTTTTTCATCCAGATATTTAAATTAAAAAAGAATATAATTATAGTATGACTAAAAAAAATTAGTAGTGATGAAGCATTCAGACCACACTAAATACATCTACCTCACTCTAATGTCTCGTCTTGCCTACTTTGATTCATTTACATTAACTTGAAATATTCCAGGTACCTTGCATATGATAAACTAGGTGTGAAGGTCTTCCCTCTAAAGCAGTACAAGGAAGCTCTCCAGGAGTTGAAATCTGAAGTAATATCAAAAGCTATATTTAAGCCTAATTAATTTTATTTATATATTAGCTACATGATTTCAAAATGTTTGACTCGATTGTAAATTGTTCGACAACATTTGTGTATTAAAAATATATTACGTTTTCTTATGCTTATTATTTACACCTATTTAATTGTATAATTGAATATTCATAATTATTCGATTTCTCAATTATGAACTGGGAAACTGCAGTTATCTTAAGAATTATAATAAACTAAATTTTGGTAAGTTTACTGTCCAAAAATTTGCAATTTTTTCGTAAAAAAATCATGAAAATATAAGTTAAATAAAAATCGGCATTAGAAAAATTATAAAAATATGTTGAAAAATATTTTATTAGCTAGTTTTCGCAAATGCAAATCGGAGAATCTAGCGATGACCGAGTAGTAAACTGTTAGTTTAACCTCGATGCGATGAGTAGTAAACTGTTGGTTTAGGGAATCATAGTAGCTAGAAACATTAAGTTTACGTTCATACACACACACGCACACACACACACACACAAACACACACACACAAACACACACACACACACAAACACACACACACACAGAGGAGAACAAACATGTGTGTACATATTTGTTTTCCTACATAAACTCACTTTTATCGGATAGTCTTAATCAACAGAACAAATAACAAAATAACACTAAATATATCTCGGAACAAATATATTAGCCAAATTTCACGTATAAATCTGATCCAATAATTATACCTACTAGCGGATCTTAGGTAGGTATTAAGCCAATACATAATAGCAAATCCCATTTAGAAATATCAGGAAACCAGTGTACAAGCTAAATATCACAAAACGATCTACATGTTAATACGTGAATAGAAAACTTTGTAAGCATATTGCGCGCACAAAAGAGTATGAAATTTGTCACAGTTATAGTTAAATTAAAATTTATATATAGTATGTATAATATGTATTACAAACACATTAAATTATTCATTACAATTGCGTTAAAAGGTTCATTGTTTACGTTCTTGTCATAGTTAAAGTTTTTGTGCAAGTTATGTGTGTGTTCAGAAAGTTAAAATTTATGTGTAGTATGTATAATATGTATTACAAACACATTAAATTATACATTACAACTGCGTTAAAAGATTCATTGTTTACGTTCTTGTAAAATTTATGTATAAGAATTAAAGTTTATGTGCAAGTTATGTGCGTGTTCAGAAAGTTAAAATTTATATGTAGTATGTATAATATGTATTACAAACACATTAAATTATACATTACAATTGCGTTAAAAGGTTCATTGTTTACGTTCTTGTCATAGTTAAAGTTTATGTGCAAGTTATGTGTGTGTTCAGAAAGTTAAAATTTATATGTAGTATGTATAATATGTATTACAGACACATTAAATTATATATTACAATTGCGTTAAAAGGTTCATTGTTTACGTCCATACTGTCATATCAAACACATCATAGTCTGTGGTCAAACAATCGCACAGAGTAGAGATTGTCGCCAAAGAATTTTAAAATGTCAGACTGACTGTGTTTCGAGCTATCAATTTTATGTGATTTCAAATATTCCTTTTTCAATAGTCTGTGGAATGTATGTTAAGGAAAAAAGATTAATTTTCTATTTTGTGTGAAGTGTATGTCAAGGAATACATAAAAGCTTTTCTAGCTTTTATGTATTTCGGTTAATAGATATCTTTGTTTTGTATTTTAGTGAAATACGGATTGCTTAATATACACTTGTTGCAAAAGGAAAATTTTGCAGCAGCAATCTGAATTGACTTACTCTCCTCTACCTATTAGTGTTTTCAACAGAGTGAATATATATGTACGTTACGGTCGAATTTCCACCACTGGGCGACTACTAGTCGACAATAATTAAATACAATTTCATTGCATTTTCTGACAAAATTTACAATAGAAACCGGCGGTGCTTAATAAACTCGGTGGTAGGGTGTCGCTGAGATCTATGGTGGCGGTGGGGATATCATTAGGCATCGACCGGACTCAGAGACATCGACTAGGGTCTTTGCCTCTTGGTTTTGCACACACGTAATTTGCTACAGGTATCGACGTATTTGTAAAAGTTTCCCTCTCATAATTTATCAATCACACTATTTATTTACTGTATATAGTTATTAAAGTTCATAAACAAGTGTAAGCATGTCAACTGTTGCCACTAAACGTACATCGAATATTTTTGTGATGTCATGCATGCTGACTGCCCAATTGGGTATTTGACTAATTTTTTTTTAATTCATTAATCATAATTTCAAGGTACAAGCTAATGAAGAGTGAATTTTTTTTTAAATAATCTTAAAAATTGACCGAGTTATAAAAGTTTAAATTTAACCTTTAGACAAGGACGGCAATACTGTGTTGTGAGGTCATTTTTAATATTGCACATTATATTCTAAAAGAGGAAAAGAGACAGGGATATACCCAACTCTATCCATATCTTCAAATTTAGAAGCCTATAACTGGTTTATTTTTCAATCAATTTTCGAATTTTTTTCAAGACTGGTTTTTAATTAACTTATATTTTAAAATATTGTACGAAAAATATCAAAATTTAGAATGAGTCAACTACTGGATTAAGGAGCATAAGCTAAAGGATATTGTTATGGTCAGGTTGGAGTAGGTTAGCTTAGGTTGCGCTTGTGTGTAGTTAGGTTAAGTTGAATTAGGTGTATTAGGTTTGGTTGCATTAGGTTAGGTTAGGTTGAGATATTTCAGGTAATATTTATTAGGTCGGGTTAGGTTTGTTCAGGTTAAAGTAGTTAAATTAGTTTAGTTTGTTTACTTTGGGTAAACTTAGTTGGGGTTAAGCTAGCTTAACTTAGGTTTGATTGATCTATTTTACGTTAGGTCGAGCTAGTGAAGTGCTAAAATTAACGCACTTGATCATTTGTTGTTCGATGGAAACCAGACCGCTTTGTCGTGCGAGATATTTCCTAATATTTATAGATGATCGTTTGTAAAGTGTATTTACTTACTTTCTGCGCGGGAAGTCGGAAACAATAAAAATATTCGTCGAAATAACGCATCACATAATTGCAGTATTAAATAAATGTCCAATTAAATTGCAGTTTTAAATTCTCTCAAAATAATTCTCTCAATTCATAAAAAATGCTAGGCACATATATTAAACAACTACCCCATATACAAAGCACTGGTTGAAAAATCTAAATGCTTGCTATTTAAAGCCAATGTTCCAAAACAATATTTGGCAAAAGCAGTATATATAACTGCTGCCCAATTCACCAACTGAGCTCCAAACTGAGCTGAAACTCCAGGAAAGGTGTGATCTGGAATGAAATCAGATATCAGTCACCTGGGAGTATTTAGATTAAAAAATCTAGGGTTCATCTCTCAATAGAAGAGGTGAGGAAATCAAATCCCAGGGCAAGCAAAGTAATCTCTTTAAACTCATTAGCATTAATGTGTGTTGACTGCGATCTATGTATATCATTCATTCGTAAACATACATTGCTTAATGGTAAAGAAAATTGTTTATTGTATTGTAAATTATCAGCTCTTAATTTACTAACATTAATACATGTTAACCGTGACATGTATAATTCATTCTTAAACAAGCATTATCTAATGATAAATTAAATTGTTTACTGTATTGTCAGCCATCAACCTCTGATCTGTCAATATCATATAGGCACATGTCAACTGTAGTTTTGATAGGGAAGCCATTGTTCAATGTTACTAAAGTTGCTTAATTCTGGCAATCCGTCAGTACATATTTTAAAATATATACTCAGGTAAAATCAGATGTATACATGGAACCTACATTTATTAAAAATGTTCTAGTCAGGAGAAAGTGTTCATACAGTATAGTTTTATTAACCTGTTAAATCATGTCTTGTTGTGTGTTAAATATATGTTTAGGTAAAATCAGGTATATAAATTTATTTGCATAGGGATTAACATATGTCACGAAAGGTATAATTAGGAAGGAATATGTTGAAAAATTAATTTTGATAATGTCACCCCTTCCTTTGTAAACACAATAGTCTATGGTAGGGTGTAGAAAAATCATGACTGTCACCAGACTTCCTCTTTTACTACTTCTGCTCGGAGACATCAAGCCACTGCATATTTGTAAAGAATTACTACTATTGTAATTAAGAGGAAAGGTTGAAATATTAATTTTGATAATGTCACCCCTTCCTTTGTAAACACAATAGTATATGGTAGGGTGTAGAAAAATCATGACTTTCACCAGACTTCCTCTTTTACTACTTCTGCTCGGAGACATCAAGCCACTGGCTATTTGTAAAAAACTTCTATTTGTAAAAAAGGATACACTGGGTATTTGTCAGGATTCATCATAAAGGAATATACCAACAATCATCCACTTGGTTCCACCACATTAATTCTACATGAAATATTATCAGTCCAGGATACCTTCTTCGATACTTTACACAGGAAAAAATTGTATATACTGAGTGTAAAGTTGATTACGATAGAGCCGAGGTAATTCTCTTCAATATCCTGAACAGTGGAAAACTTTTTTCGAAATTCGTGACGTTTCCAGAAATATTTCAAATCAAAGTCATTTGGAAAAATATTTCCATATTTTCCACATTTGTCATTCTCATATTATAAAATATATTCAAGTAGTATCATTTAAAAATCTGTGTGTTTTTGTAAAACTAAAAACATTTCAAGGTTTAGAATAGAAGGAATGTTTTAATCTATTTCATAAATCAGTTGACGATTACGTAGTTAACCCTCAAGCGAATAACTAATTTGTTTTGACGTGAATATGTATTTAAATTTGCTACCATACGGGGCAATCCAAAAAACCTAATGATAACAAAATCGGGAGATACAGTTTGGCGTTGTAGTTTCGAATCTACATCAAAAATTAAATTATACCACTGTATAGCTAAATAATCAAAGAATTCATTACGATAAGCAAGAACAGTGACGCATCACGCGCAGTGGAGGGGGAAGCGCCGCCATTTTGAGGTTATTTTGCTGCGTATCGAGATTTGCAATTAGTATAACTTTTGATTCGGAAAAGCTACGATATTCGTTTAAGTTTTAATCGTCAGCTGTCGTCAAAATATAAAACATTAGGTTGAAGAAGTGGCAGTGAATATAATAAGTTGTTAGAATAAAAAAATATTATCAAAAATATTGTATTTAAAAAATATAACCCGCTACATAGACGTATTCACGTACAAGATAAGGCCGTGTCCATGATACAGCCACACCCCATTTTTTATTTTTCAAAGGGTGACAATTTTATTCTTATGCAGAATTTGAAAAACAGATTTTCACTTTTCTCTTCGTGATATCAAAGAGAATTCTATTTTCACGGTTTTATCATAATGAAATTTACACCTACATAGAAATATATAACAAAACGCGCTGTTTCTATGATTGAGTTTTGCTTGTACGGAGTAAATCTAAAAATAATACTATAAAAGTAAAATCTTTTATCCTCAGTAAAATATATATGTTTGTGTGCGTGCGTGAATGCGTGCGTGCGTGCATGTGTGTGTTTGTGTGTAATACAGATTCTTCGAAAAAACAGACAATAAAACTAAATATGTTGACGCAAATTGTTTAATCATCATGTCTCGTACTTATGTGCCTCAAATATACGTTTCAATGTGGATACGTCAAATGTGCAGAGAAGTACATTTCTAACAAGCATTCTCGATCTTCAACGAAGAAACATTTTTCTTTATTAAGCGCAATAAAACAAAAGTCATTTTTATATATTTATCTTTTTAATAACATTGCATGTTGGGTTCAATAATATATTGTAGAAAATTTAAAAATAATTATCCATATTTACAGTATATTGATTCATATTCCTATGAACAATTCTAATTACAAATAAACTATTTCGTATATTTAATCACATAATTTTTGTTTAGCTTAAATTTAATCACATAGTTAGGACGATAGGATACGTTTTACAATTAACAATTTAACTTTCACTGGTCCTTTCGATAGACATTTTTTTAATGATTTAATTTTTATCATTACTTTTTCCGTTTTTTCTCTAAATATTGTTTCAATATTTTAAATTTTTTAATAAATTAATTTTTGTTAAATTTAGTTTTTAATTTCACCATATGGATATTGTGTAATAAAACAAATTGATCAGTAGAAAGAAGAATAAATTAAAAATTATGGTGTGTGTTGGCAAAGTTTTCCTTTTAATTTTTTGTTTTCTTATTCATATTGTTTACAAATTTACCTAGCATTTTTCTAGCTTAGGCAAGATTATTGGCGTACAATAATAAAACTAAATTCAAAGGCAAGATAGTCTTGTAAAAATTTGATTATATCACATAAATAAAGTAGTTTTCCTTTAAAAAAATAGATAATCTAAAAGAAAACTTAAGGGTGTAAGACGTATAGTATATAGAAATAGGATGTAATAGAAAATTTATAGGAAAACTAAAACTGTTAAATTATGTAGAACGAGTGACAAAATCCATTGTGACAGATATTTGTATTTCTTAAGATAATAATCTCACATCTAACTTTAAAAATCTTCAACAAAAACGTACTATAAAAATTAAATTAAATTACTAATATCTAAATTTATTTACAGTCTTATTGTAAAACTATCTAGTGACAAATGTCTTGTTAGAATAGGCATATTATTAACTAATACTTTCTTAATTAAAAATTAAATTACCATTAAAATAGTTTAAATTTATGGACCATAATTATTTTAGGATATGTTTGAAATATTTTTAAATTAATGATTTTGACAAAAAAACATGCAGTTTGTAAATGTTCACTAGATCATTTGGCCCATAAATTATATTACTTATTTACTTGAGCAATTCTCTTTTGAGAACCGAATAATTAATATTTTAATAAACTAATAACGTATAGATACTTTGTATACAGTTGTATTGATATATCACATTTATTACATAACATTTCGTACATTAAAAATGGGAAAAAATCGATACAAAATTTGAGTCACTCTACTGGCCGTTTCCTTTTTTTTCAAAAAGTGAGAATTTGTATCGAATTTTTAATTAATTTAAATCAAATAATATTTTTGGCTGTTAGAGTATCGGTTAAACAGAGTTTTTGAAAAACTAGTTACAATACTATGAAATCAAAAATATTTTTCAAAATCACAATCCCAAGTAACAAAAACAAACCAAACGTTTCGTTTTGTTAATGTTTGACTTTGTTATATCTTTAAATTTTACACTTAATTTTCATACCACGTTTAATTAAAACTTAACAATTATTCTCAAAGCGGCAAAATATTTTAAATTTTTTTACAATTCCTATTTTATATTCTTCAAAATTTTGAACGATAATTGTACAATTAATTACTAATTGAGCAACATATTTAAAATTAAATTTAAAAGATTTAACTAACTGAAATATTAATGGTTATTTATTCCAGATTGTTCTTTTCCTGTATACTAACTTCATCGAGAAAAACGTTGACAGTAATTTAATTCTTTTTCGCAAAATAACTTTCCATTAATATCACATCGATTGCTTTTAGATGGAATGGAAATTAATTCCTTAAATCGAGTTCCACTGCTAGTTTTCCTCACCTTACTATTACGTTTCGAGTTAACCCGCTGATTAACATTTAGATCTATCTAAACACAGAAAGACTAAAGTCTTATTCGTTTTAAATTTATTTCCTTCATAATTGCTTATTTGCTTCAATGTAACTCATCTTCCTTTAAATCTGGAAGTTTAATTAAGATATCACCTTCATCTTTTCGGCCTTCCGTGTCTAACATGTTCATTCTTTGTCTCTTTATCTCGACTTCAATCGATTTCCTTCGATCTGTTGGTAGTTTAACAGGTACGTTATCGAATTCACTTCCATCATCTAACACTTCTAAATATTTGTGGTCGTCTTCCGATTCTGAGGAGGGAACCATCTGATAGTTGGTGGCGCCTAATCTAGAATTGTATTTATTTGCTAAAAGATTGACTCTCTGTTCACCTTCTTCACCACTCGAATCACAAGAGTCCAAGTTGTTTGAATATCCCTTACTAAAGTTTGTTTCCTTAGAAGAACCTTCCACTGGGTTATCGAATATGTTCTTTATATGAGATATTTCATCACCCATGAACTCTTTAATAGTACCAACGGTATCTGTAACTTTATCAGTAAATTTAGTCCCTAATTCTTTGATCATTGCTATCGAAGATTTTCTTCTTTCCAGAGACCTGTTCGGCAGTATTTGCGGAGCCTCTTCAGTGTCAGTTTGACTATCGGAACTGCTGAGGAAACCTTGGTTTAGACTAGTATCATTTAATGGAATTTCACAAGGAGCATAAACACCATTTTTACTGATATCTCCATCTCTAATTGAATTTCGTTTGGCGTTACGCTTTTTGGTTTCGCTGTGGATCCAAAGATCGGTACCGATGATGATGTTGGACTGCTTTTTAGAGCTGGAATCAATTCTTCTGAAGACGACTTTGAAAGCTAGTTTATAGACTGAGATTACTACGAAGAGTACTCCCGTCACAAAAAAGATCCACATTAAACAGTCGATCAAGACGGGTAAAATATTGAGGTAAATAGTAAACCTCCTATGTAGATCTTCACTTAGTTTGTACATTCTCTGAAACAAAAATGGTTTGAAATGGTAGATTTTATACACTAATATTGGGTTTATAAAAGTTATTTTGAATGATAGAATATTGAAGAGCCGAATTTTAATTTGCAGAATGACGTGAATAAATTCACCAATTCTATGAATTGACAACAAAGTCTTGATAAGAGCTCAATATTGAACTTAGTGATGAACTAAGATCAAATTATTCGTTCCAAAAAAGAACTTAAATTGAAAAAACTATGGATAATTAAGAGGGAAGATGGTCTTTCTTTCTATGGATGTAGTAGTTAATTTACTTTTTAAAATGGGAAAATTATTTTTAAAACTATACATTTATAATTTTTACATTTGTTGAGATAAATTTAAAAAATCACACTGCGTTTTGAAAACTAAAATCTGTTAATCATTATCGTATTTCTTTACAAGAAGGAACTCATTGTTAAGCTATTTTACAGAAAAATCTTATCAAATGAACAGAAAAATAATACTAAAAATTATTTTTTGGTTCGAAAATGAACTTGTTGTATAAGAAAAAGACTTAAAAACGAAATTAGTAATCATCCGTAAAGGTGTAAAATATACCATGGTACTTTAGAGTACTTTTTACGAGTATACGTTAAATATTTCACGATTTTCTAGAAAAAAGTTATTAAAAACTACAATTACTACTAAGGTGAAATTCAGAATAAATTTTGTATTAATTATAAGTGTCCCAATAACGCAAAATGATTGGTTACCTTACAGGTCATCATGAAAACTGATCCTGTACCAAGAGATCCTATTTGATACATGCAACTGTATACTTTTTATAAGCACATAACATGAAAATATTTACAAATTGAGAAGAAGAAATGTTACCGTTTAATAAGACCAAAACTTCCAGAGTTATTTATAACTCTGGAAATTGGAGCCTTATAATAATATAACCTTGCAAGTAATTTATCACGTAAAAGAGGCTTCATGACAAGATCCTAGTCTTGTGCAGATGAAGTATAAGAGCAATAGATAACCAACATACAACTGGGCATACTGATAGACCATCATCCAGACATATAAATGAGATAGTTCTAATCTTGAAAGTGAGGATTCCAAAGAAATATTTTCTGCCTGCATTCGTTCTGACCACGAAATACGTAATGTATAAAGAAACTATTTTAAAAACTTCGTAGATCTTATATATTCCTTTTATCGTATATATTTAAAATTAATACTTACAATATCAAACCAAAGCAGAGGCAGAATCATGTGGGTGAATTTCTCCGCATTACTGATGCCAGATAAATCATCTAGAGCCATATTGATCTGAAACTTGACGGAAACATCGAGTGGTAAACCAGACTCAGGTTGAATCCAAAAGTGTGATCCATGATATGTTTCATTGGGCTTCAAACCTTCAACTGATTTACTTAATTCTTCGCTGCCCTTGGTAAAATGCGGGTAGCTCAAGGCAATCGGAAAGCCATAATAGCAATCGGCTACGTCCAGCAAACCAGGAGGTAAGCAGTGACCTGAAAGAGATGAGAACAGCTATACTTATTTTTGAAAATGCTTATTAGTAGATATCATATATATTAAATGAATATTGTGTGTATGTGTATATATGCATATTTACCATTTCTGCAAAAACATTTATTGTCTGGATTTCCTGCTCCGTTGTCGAGAAGATCTTCAACAAATCCATACTCGTACCCAGTCAGCCCTTCTTTAATACCTTGACTCTTCATTTTCTGAAAGTTACGGAATAATTAGTAATTAGAATCATCAGGAGTAGGTCTTGAAGTTTTTTCCCTATACAAGTAAGTTGAGGGATAAAAATGCATTTTTGTCTTTTAGGGATCCGCATTTCAAGAATTTGGTTATTTCTTTTAATGTATCACAATATTAAATATTTACGAATTAATATTTCTATTTTTTATACCATATACACTTATAGTTGTTAAAGTCTGAAGCAAATATAATACAAGAATGTTTTTCAAAATTGATTTTTCTGTCTTTCCTCACAATAATAACGAAATAGAAAAATTTTCAATATACTTAGCCTACTAAGTAAAATCATGTAAAACTCACCATTGGAGCAGCCCTGCACATGCTCTTCCTATAAAACAAAAGGGTCTGGTTAACCCTCAGACCTCCCATGAACTTAGTTCCGTCTGAAGCGTACTGGATGGAAGCACAATGCTCGCCTTTCCATTGGGGTAATCCCGTGGACCCCTTGTAAGTATCCAGAAGACCAGATAGCACAGGGTTGGTTTCTCCAGTGAAAACAGTTTCGAAATCGCCTTCAAAATCGTACATCTGCCAAAATAAGTTTATTTAATGAAAAATTTGCTAAAATTTAGCGGTCAACTTGACTAAATTTTTATTTTATTAAAATCTTAATAAAAATTAATTTAATTGAATATTGTAAATATATTTTTCTTTTCTATATTTAAGCCGATTTTTCATTCAATGTATTCCGATAGTTTCAAAAGTAATTAGTCATATTTTCAGAAAAACTGATTAATAAAGCTACGATTTTTATAAAATTTTTCGTTAAATCTATATTGAATATATATTATTGTAATATAGATATGCTATAGCAGAAGTAAATACATTATCGAGAAAGGTAGCATTCCAGTGATTAAGTTTTGCGGTATAAATAATATAACAAACCATTTTCTATACGATTTCCATGTACGTTATCATCAAATTCAAGTTTGTGTACCCCTTAGGGAAAATTCAGATATGCAAGTCTAACATTACTGCTACTTTTTTCTGTTTTTCTAGTACTTACCCGATCAATCAACCCCAACTTGTCGAACTTTATCCAGCCCGGAAGAAAGCTGTTGCCTAACGTTACCAGCGATGACTGGTAACCGAACATAAATTCTTTAGCTGTCATTGCCACTAGAGGCTCAGAACTGGTAGACCGAATCAGGGTATTCAGACCAAGGCGTGTGAAGTAGCTACTCTTGGAGACGACGTTGCCGATACTCTGGTGGGACAAATAGAAGCAAATCTTTAATATTGAGCAAAAATTTAATCACCGATTACTTTAATTACAATTGGACTTAATGAAGTTTTAAAAATAAATTTAATTAAATGTTGGAGGAAAAAATTAAAGTAACTCGTTTTAAGTTTTTCTACTCAGCCGCCTTAAATGTAATCTGTTATGATACCTTAAGGCAATCACTGAGTGCATCACTAAAAGTTTAATTATAATCAGCCTAATATTTTTGATAATCTTTTGTACATAAATTATCAAAATGTCTTCGTAAAATGCTAATACAGATCATGTGTTTCTTGCTACATAAAGAAACCTTGACTTCGTCTCGCTCTTAAATGCGGAAAGGAGCATTAACTATGCTTCACGCAATACAGACGTATTTACGTCATAAAACCAGTTAACACCATTGCCATGCTATTGTGGAAATAACGAAGGACAGTTCTACTGCAATAATAGCAATCATTTCCAGTCGACCGATACATTAATGGGAAATTATGGTTCGTGGAGTACAAAGAGTTTACATCAAAAAATACGTAAAAAATGTAATAAGCATTGATACGAAATCAGATTTTGAAGAACTTTGGAAGTTAACAGCAGACATTTGGTGCCAAAGAATGTTATAAATGTATAACTCGGTCGTCACGATATGAAACTTTGAACCGGGTTTTAAGTCCATTGTAATGGAATACGTTCAGAATATTACTTCTAAACAGCAGTCACAAAATTATAACTATTCATATACCCTGGTATTAAACGTAATTTCATTGCAACATCGATAAGAAATATTTAGTTCAATTTGAACAAATCCGTATATTTAAGTGTAGATTTGGTTCCAATGGTAAATCTATTGAGAACTTTCATACATGTTATTTTTGTGTTTATTAATCTATATTAAGATAACAATATTGGAGAAAAATATATGTTACTTGCAAATGAATAAGTTTTGTCTTTTTCTGCCGTTCCTTTACTTTTTCCGAATAGATCGATTTTTCCGATAAGGTTTAAATAAAATAAAAATTGGTAATTGATTTTCCGAATAGAAATCAATAACCAATTTCTACTATGTAATTTTGTTATTAATGTGTACACAACTGGCACGAGAAATGACTTGGTGTAATAATATCATGCACAATCGTAAATTGTATCCGCATTTTCTGCACAGTAGAAGAACGTACTCGATTCTGTAATCGAATACATTTCTCAATCTCCAGAAACTGCGCAAGGCGAGTGCAATAAAGTACGTCTATCACAGATGCCGAATGGCAGTACAGTAACCAGATTATGCGACCTCACTCGATCGTTTTGCGTGCTGTGTTTAATTTCTTATCATCGGTTCATTGAACTCGTGATAAGAAATTAAATGTACAAATATAATTTATCTAAAAATATTTGTGGGTTAAAGTGATGACATTAATAATAAAGGAATGCATTACATTGCAAATAAAGGATGTCATTAATAATATTGTGAAATACTATCAGCGGGGAAACAAAGTGGTACAGTATCAGATCAGTTACCGAATCATTTAAAATGATTGATGATAACATTATTCGAGGAAACAAACTGGTACAGTATTAGATCAGTTACCGAATCATTTAAAATGATTGATGATAACATTATTCGAGGAAACAAACTGGTACAGTATTAGATCAGTTACCGAAACGATTAAAATTATTGATGATAACATTATTCGGGGGAAGCAAACTGGTACAGTATTAGATCAGTTACCGAATCATTTAAAATGATTGATGATAACATTATTCGAGGAAACAAACTGGTACAGTATTAGATCAGTTACCGAAACGATTAAAATTATTGATAATAATGAAAATATCTACAGCAAATGTTTACAAAAAACTTCATTCATTTTATCACCTGACACAATTGCGGGGTAATTATTTTTAGATTTAAAATTATAACAGCATAACCTTAATCCCCATACCTTGCATTTAAACATAATGTCATTTTGTTCAAGATTAAAATTTGGTTGTCGGCATTTTTTCTCACATAATTTTTATTTCAATCCTTTACAATGCAGTGCACATTCAACTGCTCATATTTCATTATTTTTTAATTTAGAACTCGTTTAGCCGATATCAAATGGAACCGAGTTTACCCGATTCAATGTCTCCGACCCGAACTTGATGGCTCAGTTTCGTTTTGTTACTGCTCAGATGCGCCTAAAGAAATCTTCACTTTAAGAAAACAATAAACATGTCTCCGTAAACGCGCATGTATTATATAATATTCAAAACGCCTTAATGAAGAACTAAAAATAACAATAAAATTCTAACCAAAAACATAATAACTTCTTAAAAATGATTGCAAAACGTAATCGGTTGATTACGTTTTGCAATCATTGTTTTTTTTCAACCGATTGTTTGTTTTAATTGGTACCCATTGCCTAAATTAATCAAACATAAACTGTTAATTGACAAAACGAATCTCAATGAATTTGTTGTTTATTTTCGAAATAAATATCATTTTTATTCTTATCGAATTTTACTTGTCTACTTTCGACGACTGTTTTGAGTCTGCGAGTCACAGTTTAGTATGTAACATCACTGTATGAGTCACATGGTTTAGTATGTTATATCACTATTTGACATTTTGAGTCATAATCTGTATCTCGTTGGTTCAAGGCGTTCCGTAGAAATAGCATTAACAAACCGTTATGAAAAATAATCTGACGCTTTATAAAAAACCATGATTCCTCATTTGCTTGATTGACGATTTAGCTAAAACTTTTAAAGAATCTTTATTTTTCGCATTTTGTCTTTTTAAAAGTGTAAGTTTTATTCTTGTAACACTTGAATTCAACGAGTTTTTTGTCTATACCTTTTGAGTGTATATAGTAACCTCCGTCTCGTTTTAATACAATAAAAGCTCTAAGATACGGTCTTATCAGTTTTATTCTTGTAACACTTGAACTCAACGAGTTTTTTGCCTGTCCCTTTTGAGTGGAAATCGTAGCCTCCATCTCGTTTTTCTACAATAAAATCTCTAAGATACGGTCTCATAAGTTTTATTCTTGTGACACTTGAACTCAACGAGTTTTTTGCCCGTCCCTTTTGAGTAGAAATCGTAGCCTCCGTCTCGTTTTTCTACAATAATAGCTCTAAGATATGGTCTTATCAGTTTTATTCTTGTAACACTTGAACTCAACGGGTTTTTCGCCTGTCCCTTTTGAGTGTAAATAGTATCCTCCGTCCCATTTTTCTACAGTAATAGCTCTAATAGCTCTATAATATGGTACTGTAGAAAATATTTTTGAAAAATTAATAGCTCTAAGATGTGGTACTGTGTAAAATATTTTGGAAAATATATATTCACTGAATGAAGCAACTCTAATGAAGCTTCTCTAAAATTATGTCAATCTGAAAAGTATTACGAAGATTTCTTTTTTTAAAACGTATGAACAGTTAATCTATATATATTTATGTATATCACACTTAATTATCTGACTGTCCCGCCTCGACAAATTGTAATAGAAACATGAAATCCAAAATATATTATATTCATATTATACAATAAACATTTACTAAGAAAGAGGTTTTCAA
This sequence comes from Druceiella hillmani, assembly GCA_039881145.1. Taxonomy (NCBI): domain Eukaryota; kingdom Metazoa; phylum Arthropoda; class Insecta; order Lepidoptera; family Hepialidae; genus Druceiella; species Druceiella hillmani. The sequence goes on along the minus strand of JAYKKI010000097.1, from coordinate 7,887,665 downwards.
AATTAAATTTCTGAAATGAGGGGAGAAAATCGTATTTTTTCCGTACATTAATGCTTTCATTTACGCTACTTTTCTTGTAGACATGAGTTATTTTGAAGATAGGAAATACATTGTATGACACTTTGAAGCTTAATATTTCGCAAACAGTATTTAAAAATGATAAACTGTTTGTTAATATTACGTAAATAGTATTTAAAAATTAAAAACCGGACCTCACGTCCATGTTTTGAAAACTTCCTTTTAAAAGACTTAGCTAATGATTTCAAATACGACGGGCTGAGGAAAAATTTTGTTTTCTTTTGAAAGTACATTATTTAAATTTTCTTATAACTTACTGTGTCTAGTGTAGACTTGTACACGTAGACTTGTGTAAAAATTACAATATAAAAATATACTTAAATTTACTTTTTTTTTTTTTTATGTCTTCATGTTTTGACTTAAAGCTTAGTATTTTCTTATCTTTACCTTTGCCAATTAGAAATAATAGAAATATATACCGAAGAATATGCTATTCTCTATATTTCTATCACTAAAGAGCAAGAGACACTAAAGCGCAAACAATAGCATATAGCAAAATATTTGCATTCATCATACTGTGTCAATGGCATTATAATCGCTATTGTATTCTGTAATGTTTTGTTTCGTTCTGTGTAAATCTGTGTTACGTCATGTCATAAACAGGATAAAATTAACAAAAAACAGACTTCAATAAAATAAATAGCGAAACAAGTTAATTTTGAAGTTTCCCTCGACACGACTGTTTACTTTTTGTATGACTCAAATTGGGGTGACCATGCGTTGTGCATATTAACGTGGGACAATGGAGAATTTTTAACACTATTATATATAAATGTCGCAATTCTTAACTTCTTCAATACCGAGAAGAGTTGCGCAAGATTCAAGCCTCGATCTAAATAGCACAGGGATTGAGTTGAATTTAATTTTTATTTTAAAATGATGTGTCAATGAATTTATTAAATTTTTGATAACCCAGATAATTCTATGATAAAAAAAGACACATGAATTTGTGTGCCTACTTATTTTTTTTCGAAATTAATTAAAATGATATTGAGAAGTTTAAAGAAGGTCTAAGAATCAGTACGTAATTATGTGTTACAATCTCTGTATACTGGCATAATAGATGAAGGGATCCTTCTTTGGCCACGATAGCATAAGTTCTAAAACCCAAATCATCTCAACAAACTCATATCCCAAAAAACAAACGTATGCTGCCGAGGCAATAGAAGTTTCACTTCACTAATTGTATGCATATCAAAAAATGGTTTATGACGTGTTTGTGACCATTCTTTGATATTCATATTAAGCGAGTAGACATCAACTGCTCACTTAATATGACAATTATGGTTTGTGACGTGAAATTATACATTATACATTTATTAAAAAATGGTTTGTGACGTGAAAGTATACATTATACGTCAACTGCTCACTCAGTGCTGTACCATTTCTTAACAATATAAATATTGGTCTCATTCGAAGCAAAAATGCGTGGTCAACTGGACTTGCAGTCCTCGACTCTGTGTCCAATGCCGTTTTGCCTCTACAAGTCATATGCGCAAAAGTTTCCGCAATCTACTTGTTTGACATTGAAATTGGAACTGTGAATAACAAAGTCAATCTAATAAATAAACCGGAAATTGATGCGTTTTCTAAGTGGAAATATAATTGTAATTGATGGCAATTATTAGCTAATAAGAGACGGGTACGTAATTATAGTATATTAGTGCCAACAAACGTGCGGAAAAGAGATCCTCGCGGAATGATATACTCATATAAAGTTATGTATGTATATGTGTGTGTGTGTGTGTGAGAATGGATGCAGCGTTCCATCATAGCAGCTTAACCAGCATAACGGCGATAACAATATAGATAATTTAAAAAAAAAAAAATCTAACCGAACTTTTGAGACTGTCATGTGATCGTTATATTTATTGCATGATTCCAATCCAGGAGATCTTTTCTAAAGTAAACAAAGTACTTAAAGTATTTTGTCAACTTTCCGCATAAATATTTAGTCTAATTAAAAAACGAAACTATTCTGAAAAAAAAAAAACATGTCCAACTCCCAAAATGTGATAACCCTTCGTGATGAAACGGCTATTTTTTTGTCAATCACCTAAGCACATCTAATCAATATACATGAGAGATGTTTTTTACTGTGATTAAAGTGTTATTATGTAAACAAAACAAATAATGTTTTGGTTTTATCTTTTGCAGAACATAATTAAGTCTATATAAATGACAATTATTATTTTATTTTCATAAATATTATTTTTAATAATCGTAAATAATTTTATGAACCTAGCAGTTTTTTTAGTTAACAAATATCATCCAAAGAAGCAATCAACGCTATATTTTTCTCGTCAATAAACGAAAACATTAGTTTAATCAGTTCTACATCCTCTCTATGTCTTTAAAATACATTTCGTGAAGGTGTCAATAAAACAATCAAAAAATTAATTTTAATTGTATATATATATATATATTTATCTACAATATTCATCAGTAAATATTGACTAGTTATTTGTTTAACTTTCTTCAAAGTTTAAGTTATATTTTCTGTTATTAACATATCATAATCAAATATTATTCAGAACACAATACAATTTGACTATCGGTTCTGAAAACAAAAGTTTTTAGGGTTTCGTAACTAAAAATGAAAAATGGAACCTTTATGAGATTTCCCACATATCTGTCTGTCTATCCGCCGGTCATAACCGATTTTCTCAGAAACCATGCGACTAGAAATTTAAATTTGGCCTAGTTAATACATCTTATTGAACCACGTATCGTGGACTTACTGTTTACAAATATTCATATAAGAATTAAAGAAGACTTTTTTATTTCAATTTTAAATAACACACTTAAAAAGATATTTAAAAGAATGTTTGAAAATAGACCATCTCCCTGCCTCAATTTCTGAAACTATTAAACTAAAAATTTAAAAAAATCGAGTTGGTAAAATCTGACTTGAAATAGAATTAGAAAATTATAGCGATTATATTGAATATATTTGACGTTAATTTTATAGAAATTCATTATTCACAATTAAATAAAACTACGTGATGTAGTATTATTTCTACTTTCTTTAAGTTCTTTACCACGACCTGGGTTTCGTTGTATTACATCTTCAGGTGGGTCATTAGCAAAGATTCTGCTATCTTGCATCTTAAAATGTTTATAATTTGCACCATGCTTTTACGCCTGCGAAATATATAGAGGGAAAGAAAAGTATAATTGCGCTGTGGAAAATTAATATTTCCCCTTGAATATACCCTTGAATGATTATAGGTAATGTGTACGGAACCTTCGTAGTGGGATTTCCACTCGTGATTCATAAGTTTATTTGAGGTCACTCTTGGCCGTTAATTATTTGTATGCGTGACTGTTTGATTACATAAATTTACATCAAATTTCATATATATTTCAATAATTAGTTTATTTAAAAAAAAACTCAAAAAATGCAAAAAAAAATTATTTACATCCAAACTCTTCTGAAATTATGAAATAATACGTTAAAGAAAATAGAAATAATACGTTTAAAAAATTAACGTCCTACTAGAGAGGAAATTCTAGCACAAATACTAAAGGGATGCTGCTTGAAGAATTTTATGTTTTTGTAAAAATTGTCGCAAATAATTCATGGATTCAACAGGAACATAACGTACCGTAACTGGTATTCATCAGTACCAGTGGCTAAAAGTTTACTTTAGCAGCCTTACAAATTAATTCTAGTAAGCACTATTTGGTCAAATAAGCAGAAAGTCCCTGAACAATTGAAAAACTCATCCTTCTTCATCTTAATCTCAAATTAAACGTAATTTATCAGATCCCTGCAAAAATTTACTTGAGAAAATCGAAGCAAGTCATGTTCACTATGTTACTATGGGCGGCCAGGCAGACATTGCATTTTAATTATTACAAACAATGCAGTTAATGGATTATCAAATGATGCCAAATGAGCCAATCACGAGAACCGGTTCTCCAATAATGCCCTCCTAGAAGTGAATACCCGGAATTTCCATACCGGTGCATTTGCGAGAAATTTTATAGTACGCAATAGGCGATATATAGGCGAGTATACCTTGTAATGTGATGATGCGCGAGATTTGCGTCAATATTTTCTGTTCATAATTATGGAGTTTCTAACGATGAATAATATAGACTGTTGTGGGATATTGCATTTTAATTATTACAAACAATGCAGTTAATGGATGATACGCGCGTCGATGGGAAAAATACTGGGCCAATAACGAGAACCAGTTCTCCAATAACGCCCTTCTAGTACTGATAAACCGGAATTTCCATATAGGTGCATCTGCGAGAAATTTCATAACACGCAATAGGCGATATGTGGGTGTGTGTACCTTGAATTGTGATGCAGTGGGAAATTTGCGGTAACATTTTCCGTTCATAATTATGAAGTTTCCAACAATGGAGTATCTAATATTATAGACCGTTGTGGTATAGGAAAACGTGAGTGTTGCTCACGTTTGACTATGGATTTTTTTTGAAAACGAAAGATGTTCATAAAGGTAAGGTTATAGTTTATAGAAATTTGTATTACGTTTAAAGTACAAGCTTTAACTTCACCACAAACTGTTGTCTTTTGATGAACGTAGAATACTGAACAATATATTATAAAGGAAACAATAATACGGGAATAAAGAAAGAACTTGTGGAGAGTAAGCAATGGATAGAACTGAAGGAGCGAGACAGACAGACAGAGAGATAAAGAGAGAAGGAGAGGAGAGTGAGTGAGAGAGATAGATTGACAATGACACACGTGCAAAGAGAACGAAAATCGGCAAGACATTTTAATTCAAACGCACATAACGGACACGCATGCGTTTTTATTCGTCTCCACTTTATTTTAAATTTTATTAAGATACTATATGTGACAAGTTATGAATTAGATATCCTTAGTTGCGTAACTCGTAATTTTGATTTCCACCGCGTTGCCTTGAATGCACGCCTTCGTGATATTGCTTGAACCAATTTATATCATAACATGGAAAAATAAGTTTCACTTCAAAGATTCTAACTGCCACTTAGAAACTTTTCTGAAGAAATGTACATCCCCCGATCTGATCGCTAATAACGGTGAAACACCTTAGGTTTAGGAGTAAAATATTTTGAAAATAACATTTCATTTGGCGTTCGCAGTAATTAACAAATAAGCCATACAAAATACGAAATAAGCCATTCGAAATCTTTTAAAAATGTAATTCCTGTTCAAACCAAACTTTATACCGTAATTTAAAAATGGCTCGTTTCTGTTATTTTAGTTCTAATAAAATATGACCATTTTTATACCCACTGGTCATGACTCGAGTAGCAGGAACTTGAAAACCAGCGCAATTCGTCCCATTTTAATAACACATCATAAACACCTCTTGCGTTCGACCATTTTTATACCAATACGTTTTAGTATACAAAATTTTCTTCCGATATCAGAAAAATAAATGACTCACCAGCAGAGCAATATTCGGCAGAACAAGGGTGTCATTCTCCTGCCTTCCTTCAGAGAGGTGCTCCTGCCATACCAGCGGATGTCTTGGTATACTTGAGAGAGTCCCGTTTTCGTTGAAGACTATACCAGTATGCTCCAACTCCTCTCTGGAAGTGGTAAGTTGGTATGCCGTTTGAGAATGAGTTCTAAATTAAATTACCATCAGCTGAAGCGATGATGCGACTGTAGCCATCAGACTCACAACTTATTTGGATGTGGGTAGTGGAAATGGTTTCTATGAATAATATTCATTTCTCTATATACACTGTTTCAGGTACCACTCTCAAGGGTGGCCATTTAATGGTGGTCAACTTGAGGGATTTGCATTTCTTCTGTCCCCGAAAAGCAGCAGAAATTAAACTGAGTGGTGTACTGATTTTAATCGATATTTTTTCATGGTTTTATGCAAGTTCAAATAATAAATCTCATTAGGGTGTAACAATACCAGTTACTAGCACACATCATCAGATTTATTACTACGGGGTTACTCTGTTCTCTATTGGCCAAAGATAAATTTAAAAAAATTACATTAAATAATTTACTAAAAAAATTAGTTCACGCGACTACAAATAAAGTATAGAGAACAAATATAATGTTATTATATTATATGTGTCTATCTTCTTATTTGTTGAGAAATTATATATATTTTTCTCTGCGTTTGTACCCAATATGCGTGTGTATCTAATAATAAAATTATTGAGATAAATTGAATACGGTTTTCTCATCATATTATTTAACTTCAGGAAAAAATTGAGTAAGTTTCCATTATTATAAAAATGTTAAAAAGCTAAAAATAAATAAAATAATATAAATCTACTGACTACCAAGACATGGCTCAACATTGACCACGTTGTTAACAAAAGAGTAAGTAAAGAAATTCCCACGAGGTAAGCCAAAAGGCTTATAAAAGCCGAAGGCTTATAAGAGCCAAAAGGCTTGGTAAGCCAAAAGGCTTGGCACTTATAAAAAAATTAATTCTCGAAGTTTATATCTAGGAGAAATATTCGGTTGTGTTCAAAAATATTTTGTCAAAAATTTTGTTGCTAACCTTTATATTTTTTTTAACCGCTGACAATAGCTGTTGACACGAACAGTAAAATTTCATAATCCTCAAATTTTATCTTAAACTTTCAGCAAACTCCCAAGCTTTTACATTTGACTCTTGCCTATATGCTGCCTTACTAAGTCGCATTTTATTTTTAAATCATTACAAAAAAAATGGAAACCAAAAAAATCTTACTTGTAAACGTAAGGCCCAACTTCCTCCATCTTCAGTTTCTCTTTTCCGGCCAGGAACTGTTCCTTATTGGTAACATTGAAAAGGTACACCTTGACGTAAAGATCCACATTTGGCTTCCTCCAGATCTCAAAGATTTCACCACCTTCTCCTAAAACCACTTTCTGGATTGGGAAATGGATAAATAATAAAATTAACTTTTGCCTTTATTAAAAATGGAATTGCGAAACTTGAAACTGTTTTAAAATAGTTCCTGTGATATATTTTTTGGAATTCTCAGGAGATTACCCTGTAGGCATTACTTATGTGATTATTGAATTAGTTAATATATAGAGAAAAACAAATAGATATGTGTATTAACGATAATATGCAATACTAGTGTTGTAATACGTGGTTCCGCCCGCTTAGATTTTTAGAACTCTGTACCTCAAAATGAAAAAGAGGGTTCCCCTCAAAAGATCTATCAAAGCACTCTGTGTATATTTTATAGCCGTTGTCCGCAAGAACTGTTTTTAATATAAAAAAAGTTAGCATTCCAAAAAAAATTGTATCCCAGATTTTAATGGCTAACCTCCAAAAACATTCATAGAAGATTCAAATTAAATACTCGAATTTTGTTTTTATTTTCCATGTATGGTGTGGAGGTATTGTTTGAAAGGGCTAAAATTAAGAGCCTCAAAATATTTTTTTCCAAAATTATCTAACTTAAAATGAAAGACAGGGTGTTCAAAAGCTTACATAAAGGTTATGGGAAAACGGGTACGGCGATTATCCTAGATCTTGTGAATTGATATAGTAGGCAATATTTTTGGGTTGTGAAAATTTAATACAGTTAACCCGCGGCAATCCGACAAATGTTATCGGTTTAATGCTGTCGGTTTACTGCCTCCGACCCCTTGTAGTCCGAATTTTTTTTGAAAAGGAGTAACTTATAATACGAAAAATTACTTTAAATGTACTGTTACATGTATGTCGCATTATAGGGCCGGATTAGACAGGGGCCCGATTACCGCGTGTCAACTGTATTTGCACAAATACTATGAATCTTTAAATGTTTATAAGTGTCTAAATGTGTACGAAACTCTCGTAGTACGAGTTCTACTGGCGATTGACAGATGTTATTTTATTATATTTAATAATTTGAATGTATATAACTTGTAAATAATGCTGAATTATTGCTACGAGGTCAGTCTCGCGCCGACAAGAAGTACTAATAGGAAAATTAAATGTTGTTATGGCAGAATAAGGTTTTCAGCAACTAATAATAAAAAGAACACAAGGAAAGATTTTTTTTATACTGTCTTAAATATAAAGAAGAGTTTTTTTAAACTGTCTTAAATATAAGGAAGAGTTTTTTTTAAACTATCTTAAATATGTTCTGCTCTTAAAACTGTCTGTTAAGAAACTATTAAGGAAGAGTTTTTTTTAAACTATCTTAAATATGTTCTGCTCTGAAAACTGTCTGTTCTGTTCTGTTTCTGATATCTTTATTCATAAATTCATAACTTTGCATTCTTATAGTAAATATGTTCACGTTACCACGAAATACATATGTAGCTTATCTATATAGGGATTATAATCAATTTTTTTCTAATTACCCAATTGAATATTATCTGATAAGGCTGCACGAATAAAATGAAACATCCGGCTGCGATTCCAAAGAAGCCCATCATCAGGAAGATGAATAAACCTGAAACAAATGATGAATAAATGGTATTTAAAAATATATAAACAATTATTTATCTATATTTTTACACCAACCACTTGCATCGCCAAACCAACATACAACAGTTTAAACATTGACATGTAATCTACGTGTATTTCTAAACATATATATATATATATATATATATATATATATATATATATATATTATTTCTCACCATGTTATTATATTATATTGCCTGGTATACCTATAACAAATTTAAAGCAAATAATTTGGTTAAAATTTAAACTAAAGTTAAAAATTTTAAGGTTAATAATACGAGCTGACTCTAACTGGAATAATTTTCCATCATTTTTATTATATACTACACAAAGGCTAGTATTATTCAACTCAGGTTGACCCAATTGCGGTTATAAATAAATAAAATTCAATTTCATGCTGAATTGTACCAGTGTTTACATATAACAATGTATAAATGCAAGGGGAATATGTTAAGAAAGGAGTAATTTTCCATTGAAGTATTTACCAAGTAATGATTACATATTAATCGTAATTTGAATTGGGATGTCTATGAGATGATTATCGACGCTCTATTCAGTCACAAGGGAAGGTAATCAGCTTACGAATTCGGGCGATTGTTTGGAATTGTTTGAAGCTGATTCATTAGAATTTTTAGACAGATTATTAAGTGCTGATAAAACTTGAATCCACCGCCAATGAGTATTTACTAAATAATGATTAAATGTTGATTGTACTTTGAATTAGAACTTTCAGAGATGTCTGCGAGATGGTTATCTAGGCACTGTTCAGTCTTAGGGGAACGCAATCGGCTCACAAATTCGGGCGATTGTTTGGAATTGTTTGAAGCTGATTGACTAAAATTTTTAAACAGATTTTTAAGTGCTGATATAACTTGAATCCACCCCTATACTTCAATGTACATATAGTAATCAAAAGAATAGAGAAAATGAAGTTACCAGCTTCAAAAAAAACCACTGTTATTTTATCAGCATAAAAAGTATTGGAATCAGTTTTCTACTACTCAGAGAGAATCATTATGATTGATTATCTATTTAAAGATACCACCACAATCTGTATATCCTACTGCACCTCTGTTACATTAGTTGCATAATAAAATAAAGAAAAAAAAGAGCCAGTAAAATTAGCAAAAAAAGTTTTATGTACTCAGGAGAAAAAACGCGTTCACACATTTTTAGAAACCATAACTGTAAACCATATTCATATATTAGAATTACTACTCTTATTTAGCAACTTTTAACTTAATATCTTTTCCAATTTAAAAAAAAAATTTAGGTGGATAGCATTGAAATTAAGAAGCCAAATTGCCGTCGAAACGTGTATTCAGGGCCTTGAGGAAACATTTTTCAGAAATGGTGTAACAGGTTTAAAATCCAGATGGAAGAAGTGAATTTGGCTAAAAAGAGTTGAGCGACGGAATAATTCGATTAACATTTATGTTTAATTTTATATCTAGATGGCGATATTTTTAATGCACCTTAGTAAGCATATGTATTAGCGTACTAAAGAAGTAACCAAAAATCTACACTGCGACATCTCAGAGAAAAACTAATTAATAAAAAAAAACGATTCCACCAAAAGGGCAACTGGTTTTTTAATTAATTATTTATAGTTAATTACAATAAAAACTTTATAATAAACATTTGTTCGTTAAATATTTTTTCACAAAAAGTGTGACTCTAAAATCACGTTTGTGTGCACTGTGATTTAAGATTACTAATTACTAATTAATTAATTGCTACAAAAATCCATTAGACTTATAACTAATTTTCCTACAGACGAGAGATCGGCCACAGTTCTTAATTAAACCGAGTTCCTCTCATTTGATAACAACAATTAAATGGCACTGTCAAACATTTTTCATTTGAATGATAGCAAATTTAATCAATAAGGTGAAAATGAGTTGATTAAATATTGATTGAAAGTAATAATTAGTTGGACTAATTTATTTGCGTACTGGAATGGTTAAATCATCCCATTTGAGACAAAAAGTAACGAAGAACATACATGGGATTGGAAGGTCGCCGAATGTTGCTGAATATGATTAGTTATTAAGATCCCAAATATTGACCTTTAAATTGTCATTTAACTGTCCATTTTGGCTTAAACTTATAATCTTGAGGAACGTATTCATTTTCTTCTGGAACAAGATAGAACAAGTAATCCAGGAATGGGTCATTGTATTTTTACATAAACGAAAACGAGGTATATTTGTAATTTAATGTGCGTCCATTTGTCTATCACAGACTCAAAGTTTAATTTAATTATGACATTTTGCACGCAGATCTTCAAATAAACACTTCAATTAATATAAAACAAAACGTTTAAAAAAATAAGGACACCCTACACACGTAAAGCTATTCCACCGAGTGAGATGTCATTGGGTAGACCTTTTAAAATGAAAGGGATGGTGCATTTATTATTTTTAATTTTCAAATGTTGTTTGTGAGATATTAAGATTAAAAATTACAAGCAATATACGCCCAACATCTTCCAACTTTTTGAATCAAAGATTTGAAAAAGATGTGTCCCAAACCTTACTTTATAAAAGTTCCGATGTATACTTGCCTTTTCTTACGAATATCATATTTAACATACTGTTTACGGTATTAGTTGAATTAAGTATTTGTACCATTAGAATTTAATTTTAATAATGTTCCACACTCCCTTGTTTGATATGTTAAAACCATTTCAATATGTGTGTGTGTAAAAACATATTTCAAATCTATATATAAACACGTGAAAAGAAAACTTTGTACCCCATTTTGGGCATATTGAGCGCACGGAGGAGTGTGAGATTTGGCAAAGTTAAAGTTTATATGGCGAAGGAGAGCAGAAAGCTAAAATTTATGTATTATATGTATTATAAATACGCTAAATTATGTATTACAAATACATCAAGAGATCCATTGTTTACATTCATACTGTCAATGTCAAACATGAATATCCTGTTGTCAAACAATCGCACAGAGTAATAATTATCGCCAAAGAATTTTAAAATGCCAGATTGAATGAGTTTCGAGCTGTGAATTTTGTGTGACTTTAAACATTTGTTTTCCAGTATTCTGCGGAATTTATGTCAAAACAAAACAGCGTTTATTTTATATTTTATATAATAGATATCTATGTTTTATATATTAGTGAAATACAGCTTGCTTAATATACACATGTTGCGAAAGGAAAATTTTGTAGCAGCAATCTGAATTGACTTACTCTCGCCTACCTATTACTGTTTTCAACAAAGTGAATATGTATATATGTATATATATATATATATATATATATATATATATATATATATATATACATTACGGTCGAATTTCAACCACTTAGCGATCACTAGTGTCTATTGTTTGATATCTTTAAGTAATTTATACAAATTTATTATTTACCTACAAAGTCAAGCAAAAAATAACATTATGATTACCGTAGTCATATTTATAATCTACGACAATTTAAAATGTTAATTTTAAATTATATTTAACCGCTGTTGGATTTAAATTTTAAATGCGAGCACGAAATTGTTTTCGGTCTTTACGCCTTGAACTCTTGACAGCCGTTCGCGCCATTGCGCTACACGCTACGCTAAAATATCACGTAATAACAATTATTTAAACAAAAATAAGGCACGGCTGCCAACATAAATCGTTGAACTCACGGCAAACAAGGTGGTGTGGATTAATAGCGATCATCTCTCGTCTGGTCGTCTCGTTCGTCGGGTTGGCACGCGTGAGTCGGAGGTCGAGTGGAGCGCAAAGGAGGGCTGATTTGCGGACGTTCGCGTACCTCGGTCATACTGTATTCGCTTAATAAATGGTTTTTAAACGCACATATTTTTGCGTATTATTTTGGATAAGATAATGGAAAGAAATAAATTTTAATAAATACACGTAACGATAACTTTTCTGATAATTTTTATCTTTCTACTTTCCATATTTATAGTTAAAACTGCTTTTGTGATGAAATTGTCTTATACGTTTATGACAAATGACTGAAATTTTCTCAATGTAAATCCGGTTGTTGACTCATTCTAAATTTTGCTGTTTTTCGTACAATATTGTGAAATATAAGTTAATTAAAAACCAGTCTTGAAAAAAATTCAAATATTGATTGAAAAATAAGCCAGTTGTAGGCTTCTAAATTTGAAGACACGGATGGAGTCGGGTATATCATTGTCTCTTTTCCTCTCGCAGATTATAATGTACAATATTAAAAATGACCTCACAACACAGTATTGCCGTCCTTCTCTAAAGGTTAAATTTAAACTTTTATAACTCAGTCAATTTTTAAGATTATTAAAAAAAATTTTCTCTCTTCATCAGCTTGTACCTTGCAATTATGATTAATGAAATAAAAAAAATTTAGTCAAATACCTAATTAAATATATATTAGGTTACATTAGAAGTTTAGTTACTTCATTTTTTTTTATGAAATTTGAAACAAATTTTCGATGTTCGTCATTCTTTGTCCTAACCTTATAATAGGGAGAAAAAATAAAGAAAATTACCGAAAACATCTAAATTTGCGTATCTACCTAGATTTATCTACATCAAACTGCACAGTGCCATCTTTTAGCGTTGCCTAAACCTAGAAACAACGTTGAGGTAAATGAATCAACTCAGCGTTGTTAATTGACAATAGTGTCAACCAATATTACTCAAGGCAAAAAATTAACCTCATATAGAAAAATGTACTTAAAATATATTTTTAGAAGCCTGTAAGCACTATTTCTGTCACATGTTTGTGACACACACAATAAATAAGTGTTTTTTTTTATTATGTTGACCACTGTTAAATTTCATTTATTAAAAGATATAACTTAGATTTATATAAATATAAAACACGTGTCATGTATTTGCAAATAGCTCAATAACTATCACGAATATAGTATCAGTCTCTACACGCATGTTTGGTGAGCAACTTCATCCTATCGATTTTTGTAGCATCGTGCGCGAACGTCATAAAATTTCATTCTCATAATTTTTTCATAACGCGCACTTAACGTCACTTTGAAAAATCTACTTAAAATGTATTTTGAAAAGCATGTAAGCACTATTTTTGTCACAAACATTCAGAATATATATATTTGTTAATGGATCACTATTAAATTTCAATTCTTAAAACATATTATATAAAGCGCATACATGAATATAAAACACGTGTTATGTATTTAAAAATAACTCAATAACTATCATGAATATAGTATCAGTCACTACACTCATGTTTAGTGAGCAACTTCATCCTATCGATTTTTATTGCATCGTGCGCCAGTATCGTAAATTTCATTCTCATAATTTTTTCATAACGCGCTCAAAGAAGTGTAACTTAAAAAAAATTAAATATATCTAACCCTTAAAATCGAGTTTTTAGTTATCTATTTCTTTCAAATGTCATGTTACAAAAATATTACAAATTGAAGCAATTTTTGGACCTACCTATGCAAAATTTAATCAGAAGCACAGAAAACAGTTGACTTGTGTGTGTATTCACCTTTATTACGCACCCATCTCTTACGTATTTAAGTGATATTACCATACGTCACATTATATAAATATCTCATTCGATTTAAGTAACATCGAACTCGCCTTACCACCTTTTCGAGTGTAATCTTTACGTTGTTGCTTATTATATTTTTTTGTTTATTGTTCAATGAAAATTGTAAATCTGTGTAGGTCCTTCATTTTTATTTTCGCATGAAAATTATAGCATCGTATTTTACACATGAAAATGAATTAAAATGAGTCGATAAAATATTTTTATACTGTACGTGTATAGTTACTTCGTGGGTGGCAGCCATATTTTTTTTATATTGGTAGTGCTTGGTAAGCCTTAGTCCACAAGTATCAATTTGGTTGCCGATGAATTGTAAATTTACTTTAATAGCGGAAGTTTAGGGTTATAGGAAGTTTCAGCTGTTATAATACAATATTATTTATAACTGAAACTTCCTTTAAAGAATAAGTATTAAGGAATTTAAGTTTGTGTTTAAAAGTATTTAATTGTACATCATTGACAGGATACTGAGCAGTAAAACATAACAAAAATTAAATCAGTTAGGTGATTTGAGTTAGTTGTTACACTAAACAAACAATGTAAGCTAAAAGGCATTATTGTGGATGTGAAAACTAATTATACAATAGAATTTTACGATCTGATCCGGTACTTTTAAATGTCGATACAACATCATACGATACTTCGATTTTTTTAGATCGATGCTGGTTTGGGTCAATACAAATATACTAGTATTGGATCGAACGGATCGGATCAATAATCTAGTTGCACAAACAGTGAAGCAAACTTATAAAAGTAATTTATAATAACGTATTTGACATGTTTACTAATCCACATAGAAGTATGTAAACAAAAAAATACTTTATTACATGGAACTTTAGACGACGTGTAATTATGTTTTGAAGTTTGAAGGTGAATAGAGTTGTACATGTTTTGATATTCGATTTATTCACATAACAATTGCTAACATTGTTAATTAATTTATTTCTTTTTTTTGCTATTGACTGTACTTGTGTCACAATAGATTGTGTTTTGTGTACTTTTAATTTTTGTTACTGTGATAAACAAATTTAAAACTATGGCGAACGAATCACTTTTTTCTTTTTGCATATTTAATATTTTCATTCATATTTTCTAATTCTTCATAACTTTTATTAGAATCATTAATTCCGTTAACTCCTCATATTTTTGTTTTGATATCATTTTCTGTTTTTTTTCAGTTCCTTGCAACTAAACTTTCAAAACAGACAACAATTAACTTTTTCTGCAAAAAAAAGAAACGACCCAAAACCAAAACCTTGTGGCCATAATTTATTCTTATAACCCAATCCTATAATCATGCCAAAATACTGAGATTGCTGCGAGGTTAAAGTATCGGTATTACCCAAAATTACGTAAGGCCAATTAATTAACCAAAGTTCGTTAATGAACACGCGATTTGGATAACTTGAAATATAACTGGTTTCACGTTATCCCCTCTGGCACTTCCGTCTGTAGTGACAAATATTCTTTGAAACAAAAATTTGAATATTTCTGACATAATGAGTCCACCGAAGGTTGTTTATCAATGCCTCCTCGCTTTGGTATTGTTAATAGCCATGCCACTGTTGAAATATTAGAAGATTTAGGATTAATTCTCGTCACTACGGAATTTGGTAACATATACAGGTATTATCCGCAAGGAAGATTATATTTCAGATAACGAGATCACAAAAATAAGAATATAACACCAGAATAGAGACCAGAATGGAGTAAAAATGGAGTAATTGTGAATATCAGCAAATTTGGTTTTACGAAATATTTTGAATGGAAAATGCATCTTATTTTCAATTTTCTTCTTTAAATAGTTTCACTTTAAGAAATATAGTATGTAGTGTTTGGAGTAAAAGCTTCAATCCGCTTCTTTGAAGTTGGATTAGCCATTATCTTTGTTGTCGATCGAAAGTGGAAAAATCATATATTAACATGGTTTGTTAAAATTTATATGTTAGACAAAAAATATATGGTTGGAATGTTTTATTAAACATGTGCATTTTTATGCTAAAGAGAATTATATTTTTTAAAAAGAAAACACACGAGAATAATCTGGGTTCTGCCACCAATATAGTGATGTAAAAAATTGGAAAAATCACCACAAGGTACTGGTCTGAATTTAACTAAATGCACAAAATTTTGAAGTTGTTGGTGTTTAAGTATTTTCATTTCCCAGCCCTTTAATTGCATAATAAGCACTGGCTTGTATTCATGTACTTGTATTGTACTTGTATTCTTGTATTCATTACAAATCCACTTGCCGTAATAGCAAAAAAATACAGATTCCCAAACTAGGTCCAGGAAAAATAAGCTCGAGAAAAACAAAGCTTTCTCGCAATGTTTTCATTTATATCTCCGTTTTTCTGTATGTTGAAAGAATTTACAAGAATGTGTCCAACGCACTTTTTACAGAATCTATGTAACTCCGTATAGTGTAGAATGCCAATTTTTTTTACCTAATTAAGTTACAGGCGAATAAAAGAAAATGGAAATCCCAAAGATTTGAAATTATTTAAACTCGTTTATTTGAAATTCACATCATCGAATTATTATGTTATAATTCACAATATTATTATCTTTATTATGCTCTTAAGTTTTGATATATTGTAGGCTTTGAGATTCAATTTCATAATTAAATAAAGAGTATACTTAAAATATCACCACGTGGATTTAAGAACTGAACTACCTGAACGAACTGACTAACGCGCAATACGAAAATTACATTACCAAAATAAACAATTTTTACATATTTTTTTTTTAACATATCTATATTTTTTCGATATCTAACAATTATAAAAAGGTAATAAGCGTTTTTGTAACCAATAATTTTAATAACAATGTTTGCTTACGTAATAAACAGAGGATATAAAATATTTTGAATAGTGATTTCTAGTCATTGTAAATACTAAATGAATGAAGTAAGCAACAGAAAACATTACGTTTTGACCGTAGTGACTTTTTTAAAATTATAATCATAGACTTAATGATCCGATTTATAAAAGTTGACTTTCTGAAATTCAAGGCTTGTAAGAGTAATTTATCAGCAGATAGCACCTTGAATAAAGCTAGTCTTTAACATACACCTAATCTCCGCAAAGTTTCATCACACCCATTTTTTTTTCAAATTGAGTATAGGTATAATTACCACCTATTAGCCTTTAAAACCACAGGAAGTGCGGATGTTTATCCGATGTCCTTTGCCAAACAAATTATCTTAGTAGGTGACGTATAATTATGGATTTGCCCAATTGATAGTTAACAGTACGCCTGAGGTCAAACTCTCGAGTCAATAACTATGTGAGTTTGATTCTCTTTGACCCCGAACACACCCAGTCCGATCTGATCATAAATCGGAAGTATAGTATGTACTAATAAAAGGCCGAACGTTGTCATTACTTTTTTGCAGTAGGTGAAATGCATTTAACCTGTTTTTTAAAATCTGTGGACAGTTTTTTTAGAGAATGCATTCTAATTGGATATGAGGTTTAGAGCATGTTCTAATTATATTTAGAAATTAGAACATGTTCTAATTGGATGTAGGAATTAGAGCATGCTCTAATTGGATTCCGAATTAAGGGCGTGTTCTAATTATATTTACGAATCAGAAGATGTGTAAATAGATATAGGAGACAAGATATCTAGATATAACAAGATAAGCACGTAAAGCACTCCTTTCCTGAGATCAACTAAGAGTTGCAATTTAAAACATCACCGAATAAGTAATGTACGTTATAATTATTCAAATTGGCATTTTTTGCAATAATTTCACATTATGTCGTATACTTTACACTTGTTCTTAAATTTTCTTTAAGTGTTGGTAATGGAAATGGTCTTAAATTTTCTTTAAGTGTTGGTAATGGAAATGGTCTTAAATTTTCTTTAAGTGTTGGTAATGGAAATGGTCTTAAATTTTCTTTAAGTGTTGGTAATGGAAATGGTCTTAAATTTTCTTTAAGTGTTGGTAATGGAAATCAACATTAGTCCGCTTTTTATGCACTTGCACTTACATTCATATTACTTGCATTTTTAGACTCCATTACTAAAATATGACTACTGACAACTGAAATTATTCACTGAAATAATCCGAAAATTATTATTGAAATAATCTGTCCTATTAACATGATGACATTATGACTTAGATATGTTGCACATTAAATACAAACGTATCATAATCACGTTTACGACATTGACTTTCGTTTTATTTGAGTCATCATCAATTACCAGGAAAGGTTGTTTGTGCTTTTAAAAAACTTTCGATTTGCTTCTGACGATTTTTCGTGAACTATTACGTTAGATAGAATTGATTAATATTATCTGTTTACCTCTTTTTTGTTTTTATTTTTACCCAGATCATTTAATGTGTGAAATTTATAAATAAGTTTTGACAATAAATTGAGGTTTTTAAGCTAATACATTAGAAATTAGATAATCATTCAAGACTGTGACATATAAGGATAAAATCTCCATAGTTCTAGACCGGGTCTTGAAATTAATATAGAATATAAAATAGATTAAGAGAACGTAGTCATGCCAAAGTTAAAAGTAAGTGTTTTTTTATATATATATGACAAAAAAAGTTTCACTTCCAAAAACCTGTTAAGTATGAGTGGAGCTCACACAATGAAGGAATTGCACGTATTTAGGCGCTTATAAATTTTACGAGTACATGGTATTTCTTCTTCATAATAACAAATATGATTTTTAAACACATACATATAGTAAATACATTGCCTGCTATATATTTTAAATGCATAAATATATGGTAGATGTTTAAAATATTGTAAGAACTAGGACAATTACTATGGTTTTCATATAATTTTCTAGTCAGATTTTGTCAACCCTAAGTTTTCACAATATTTGATTGAGAAGTTTCAGATTCATATTTTTCGAATATCTTTTTAAATATGCAATCTATAATTATGAAAATAAAAACTTTGTTTATTCCTCATAACAAGCCCTTTGAGCTCGATGAGCTCAATGATAGGTGACACGTAAAATAATAAAAAAATTAGGTGCTTTATTTTCTCCCTCTTCAATTTTCATATAAATATTTTAAAAGGTTTTAGTAAGTTTTTTAAGTTCCACCCTTCATAGTTTTGCCTTTGAAAGCTTTTTAAGTGTTAATAACTTTTATTTGAAGTTCTACCTTGCATAGTTCCTGAAAAATCATGATGACTCCGTTTTTTTTTATAATTGGAATCCTCACTATAATTACTTATAAAAATAATATATAGTTACGAATTTGAAATAGAGCCAAAACAGGTTGTATAACTGAATACAATTTTCAGAGCTTTTCATTATCACGAATAAATAATGAAGGCTATCTAAAAATTAAACGTCCTATGATTTTCTTAGAAAATTCCACTTTTATTTTGATGTAAAACACAGCACACAGATTTTTATTTATTCCTTTACAATTCAGTTCTCAATCAGAGGTTAATAAATAACAGTTATGAAATGATCGTTGTATAATATATCTATTTACACAACACTTTACTAATTTTTTTATATACCTAATAAATAGGAAAAATATCGAATTTTGAGGTTAAGCGACAATCAAATCAGAAACATGTAACAGATACACAGCCGAGCAGTTTCCAGTTTCATTTTAATTTAAAAAAAAGAATTCCTAAAACATAATGATAAGTGCATTTCTCGTATTTCGATTCTATAAGTTTCCCTAATTTTTAAAATTGAAATATATTAGATAATTAAATTCCATAAAAAATAATTAAAGTTCACTTTCCATATTTACTGTTCCTAAATTTCTTGTCACGTTATTACTTCATAACTAGCAATTATTAAACGAACACAAAATACCATACCACATCACATATAAAATAATCAGTGAAATACGTAGCTAGCCTCTGTGCCAGTAACAGAACTTCCATACCCGCTATAATATAGTTATATTTGGAAATAGCACTGCTTAATTTTCTTCCTCTCATACCGGATGCTATTATTCGACGGCACGTATTAACTTTAACTTATCCAAATTAAATGTAAATAGATAATACAAACACTTTCATCTAACGGTGGGTTAAATTTAAGTTTAACTCTGAACTCGTATTTTGTTTAACGTTATTTTAAATTAGACCTTGTATTATCGTCTAACGGTTAGTTTAATTATCCAATGTATATAGCTGTTTATCTAACAAAGTATTCTCTTGATACTCCACTTATATTTCCCCTGAATTGTTTAACTATATCCATTATATCATTACAACAAAATGTACATACCATTTACAACTAAATGTAAATACGAAAATATATATATCATTTACAACAAAGTATACATACCAAACTATACATTTTTGTACTGCTCCTGTATAGTATAGTATGTATAATTACAGTCCGAGTATAGTTACAAATAAGTTCTATTCCTTATATTACACTTTATAGGAAAATAAAGTTAAATACTATTTTTGCCCAATTTCAGTATTAAGCTATTTCATAAACCTTTGTATTATTTTAATTAAAATGGACATTTTTAGATTTAAAATAGAAAAAATATTATTATAGATATTGGTTCGAAAAGCCAATTTGGTAAGTCTAAATTTTTAAAAACATACTTTATTTACAAAACATCATAATGGAGAACATCATTCCCTTTCAACCCTCACAAATTGAGAATATTAGTACAATATTTGTTATTCAGTAAAATGCGCATTATGCTCCCAAACGAATGAACTTCGTGCGTCACGAAAGTTTGTTACATGACTTCGATGTATATAGTGCTGAAGTTGATTACAGATGTAATATTTAAAAAAATCATACATGATTGTGATATCTGCAAAAAAGTTCCGGCATGTATATAGCTAATCATTACAGATTGTCCGTTATGACTAGCTTTTTGTTTGTAAAATTGGACCACGGAATTATAACAAACTAAACCGTTATATTTACATCAAAATAATATTTGAAAGAATCATATATGATAGTGATATCTGCAAAAAAGTTCCAGCATATATATAGCTAATCATTACATATTGTCCGTTATGACTAGCTATTTGTTTATAAAAACGGACCACAGAATTATGACAAGCTAAACTGTTATATTTAAATTAAAATAATATTTAAAAGAATTATATATGATAGTGATATCAGCTAAAAGTACCAGAATGTATGTAGCTAATTATTACATATTGTCCACTATAAGTATTTCGCGAGAATAGCTTTAAAAATATTACACTTAAGTAATCTGTAACAGAGCGGATTATGTACATAGAAAGTATTAAAAAAAGTGTTTGATCGTACGTGTCAAATTATACTAGAAGCTAGAATTTAGATTTAGCTTAGATTTTTAGAATATTTGTCTGTCTGTTAGTTTGCTGTCCAATCAGGCAAAATCTACCGAACGGATTTTGATGAAATTTGGTATGTTAATAGTATATATCCTAGAGCAACATACAGTATAGTTTTTGTCTCAATATTAAAAAAAACCTCTGAGTTGGTGAATATTAGGATATTGATACTACAAACTCCATTTCTTTCAACCATTGTCAATATGTTTAGATATGACGGTTATTCTAAACAATAATCTTCGGTGAATTTTAGGCGAACGAAGTCGAGGGCACAGCTAGCTACAATATAAATGCAGTTATCCTTTTTTTTAATTGTAAATCCTTTTAAAAACAAAGCTAGTAATATATTAAATTTAAAATCTTTCATAATGAAAATAATTATTGTATTTTAAAATATATTTACAATCCAGGACATGACGTGCGTTAAACTGATAGTAGCCGATCTACGAGCACACTGCGGATGGTTACTGCTTGGATGAAGGCGTTCCGTTTTTCATTTTTATTTATTACAAAACCTCATTTATTAATTTGTTATTCATAAAAATATATTTTTATACTTTTTATTAATTTGTTATTCATATATTTTTACATTTCCGATAAATGTTATTGACCTGATCTTGTAAAACGCCTAAATCTAAAACGGCGTAAGTTTAAGGTTACGCGCGACGCGTTCGGCTACGTTGACCTCGATTGGTATTGAGAATTGCGATTTGGAATATTTTGGCAAATATTGTGGCCATTACGGATCTTGATGACCGTAAATCGGAAGTGGAATAAATTACAATATATTAATGATTAATCGGAAATTCCGGTGTATTACGATTAAACGTGGGGAGGCTAAACAAGGAAATTTCGAGAGAACAGTTCTTGTAGTAATTAATATGTGTGCGTCCTTTTTAATTTTTGTCGGACATGTACTTAACATGACCGTGAGCATAAGTGAATGGATTTTGCGAATCTTGATCGAACAGATGACCCTTTTGGGGTAAAGGATTTCAGTGTCACAGACAAAATTGGTAACATGCAAGGAACGCGTTCATACTATCGATTCCAAAATTATTTTAAGTGGTCGGATTTTATTAATTTATATTTGAATATTCAATATTAAATATTAATCCATTTATGTAATTAATCCATGTCATGAAGAAGTAGGTACTGAAGCTTTTAGTTAAATTCCTATTCACCCACTATATAAACCACGTTCAACAACTTCTACAGAATAAGACTATAAGTAATAAATATATACAAATATATATATATATATATATATATACATATATATATATATATATATACATAAATCTGAAATAAATGCTTTTAAAATAATTACCTTTATTAAAACATAATGAATATAATTTTTTCGAACGAAGTCTCATATAACATTTTAATTTTTTTTTTATTTCATTGGATTTTTTATCGCATTTAGGTTCATATGATAATTGCATTTTTATATGACAAGTTAGACATTTTGAGCAGCGTAAAACGAGAAGGATAACATGACCATGGCGTAATGTGGCAAGGATAAATTAACAGAATTTTTTTTAAATTGAACAACCGATAATTACGATGTTTAAAATGTTATAACTATAATTTTGAATTCATTATCTGCGGAAGCGGGACAGGTCTATGTACGTTTTTTCCCTCACCGAATCTTTATTGGCCTTATCGTATCTTTATTTGACTCATCATCATCATCGCTATTAGCCTCTTCGTATTCGTATCGCTACTGACTTCACCATATCGTTGTTGGCTTCTCTGTATCTTTATTAGCCTCACTGTATACTTATTAGCCTCACCGTATCATTGTTTACCTTATTATATTAGCCACACAGTATCGTTATTAGGCTAATTATATTACTATTGGCCTCAGCAAAGCATTTTTATCTCCACCGTATCATTATTGGCCTCATTATATCGTTATTGGTCTCATTATATCGTTATTGGCCTCATTATATCATTATTGGCCTCATCAGATTATTATTTACCTCATTTTATGATTGGCCTCATCATATCGTTATTTCGAATTACTTGCGAGAAACTTGAAATTAATTATATTCTTTATTCCTCTGGTATATTTTTACTGTATCGGAAAATTGTTTCTTAGTATCCCTGCTTTGTCCGGGTAAAAAGTAAAAGCGATTGCGTTTTCTTTTAATGGTTATTCATGTAATCACTAATTAGTCTTAATTGATTAGTGATGTTATCAGCGGTTTAATTATTTATTCTCTGCTTTAGTCATGCATTATTCCGGATGCTGTATATAAAAAAAGATTCTTAAAGAGTAAACACCGATAAAAAAAATTCAAAATCGCATTAAATAATATGTTTTCTTATAAGACAGAAAATAAAATTAATAATGGTAGAAATTAGTATAAATTGCGTTTAAATTTTACTTAATAATATTAGAAGGAAGTAAACGTTTTGAAAATAACTGATTGATCTAGCTTCCGAATTACCTAAACAAACAAAAAAGGTAAGACAAACAAATTTGGCAACAATCATTATAATTTGTTTACATAAATTAGTAGAGATAGGGACTAAGGTAGCGTTCGTATCTGCTTTGTATAGCGGATCAGCGACATGAAGACCTCTCGCATCGAGGAACTTAACAGAACGCGAAAGAACGAAGTCACTACCAACTGGATTCCGAACTTCGAACTCGCACCTCGCGACAACTGTTAAACATCACAACATATTTACTCGAACAGGAAATACTTCACAGAACAGGTTATTACCCGCGCAGACGGTAGCCTTCGGAGTACCAAATCACAGTAATCCTAAACCGAAGCGTCGCGGCGACGACACCAATGGACGGACATAAACAAAAATATTATTCTCACTAATAAATTGTAGGAAGTAATAATTGCTAGGCTCACTGACCATCGTAAGGCGCTTCCGTGTCGATTCAGTTCGCAGCGGTCAAGCTAAGCCACCATCCTTGTTCAAAAAAACCTGTTTAGGTGAGGTCGGTTTTCTGGCAATTCGCATTAAAATCTCGTAGCGTATTACAATTAACTCTTTGTTCTATAAAAATAGACCTGGTGGTATTAAAATAAAAAGGAAATGTAATTTGCTTAATGGCGTGCTATGTTTGTTTTGATTACTTTTCCTTAAACCATCCATAAGCTAGATCAAACTTCGTTTATTATATTTATTTAAATTTTAAATAATAATACGAGTTAAAATATATACAACATTAAATCTGCTCTTGGTAAATTTTGAGACAAAAACATTAGACGCTTTAATTCTTTGTGTAGTTTTAAATCGTTTATAGATATTGTAAGGCATTGTTTAACTGGAATAGCAAGTATAAAAGTGGTTTAACCGATTATTAGTATGTAATTTAACTATAAATTATTAATTGCTACTAAAACCGAGTATCAAACCTTTTTGAGCATTTATTCTATCAAACATTACAATATACAGCCCGAAATATGAATTGTGTAATTACATATTATGATAACACTTATTTCGTCTTTTGTTAAGTAAGAGTATCTATGAATAAGGTCTGTAAAATAAGAGCAGAAATCCTACTAAGAGTAAAATGAATATTTAATATATCCTAAGTAAATTGATTGCGAGCTTCTCAAAAACCTTAACTCGAAAACCACATTTATAGCTATTGTAAGGTAGTGTTTAACTGCAGTAGTAAGTATTGTTTCAAACCGAGTATTAGTATGTAATTTAACTATAAATAAATTTTTATTTGCTACTAAAACCGAGTATCAAACCTTTTGGAGTATTTATTCTATCAAACATTAAAATATACAACTCGAAAAATGAATTCTGTAATTAGATATTATGACAATAGTTATTTTGTCTTTCTTTCATTAATTTGTTTACTAAAGTTTTGTTGGGTAGAGTGTATCTATGAATAAGACCTACTAAATAAAAACAAAAGTCGCACTAAGAGAAAACTCATGTTTAATATATCCTAATCAAACTGATTTGTGAGCCTCTCAAAAACCATATATACCATCATCATTCATTACAAGTAACTCAAAAACCGTATATATCATCATCATTCATTAACTCAAAACTATATAAATCACATCAGTCATTAACTCAAAAATCATATATATCATCATCATTCATTAACTTAAAAACCATATATATCATCATTATTCATTAACTCAAAAACGATATACATTATCATCATTCATTAACTCAAAAACCATATAAATCATCACCATTCATTAACTCAAAAACGATATATATCATCATCATTCATTAATTCAAAAACTTTATATAACATCATCATTCATTAACTCAAAAACCATATATACCATCATCATTCATTAACTCAAAAACCATATATACCATCATCATACATTAACTCAAAAACTTTATATTATATTATCATCATTGGCACTAGCTAACGGCCTATTCAAAGAAATCGGAAGGTCTGATATGGCTTGAATGACGAGAACTAATATTGTAGAATCATCTCTTAGAGAAATTTCAAGCTATTCTTTGAAAGCCTCTGCTTCTTTCTCATCTTACATGCCTTCGAGCTCGCTACTGCACAATAGATAGCTTAAAAGATGATATTTTACGTTTTTGAAACACTCGCGAATCGGTATACGCTATAGATTCGATCTTCTAAAATTGCAAAAATGGCGTGAGTTTAAGGTTACTACTTAATTCTCGGTGTCCCCTTCTCATGCTCATTTCTTCTCGATCAGATCTGCATTTATTCTCGTGAGAGCTGGTTCCCACAACATATGTCATAGCACTTCGCATTGACTACGTTAAAAATTCGGTAACATTTGAAATGTCCTTCAAGTTGAAACTTATACAAAAACTGAATTTACAAGCGTTTTTTTCTCAGACTTATTTTTTTGTTGTTATTAAAAAATAAACTTTAATCAAATATGTTGTGCGCTGGAAATTTTATTTATGTTACAATTAGCGACGCCAGGCTGATTGTATTTTACTATTTGATATAACCTGTTAAAGTAAATACGTTATGATGTTGTTTTGTGAACCAGATTTTTATTTCCCTAATTCCAATTTTGGTTTTTATTTAAAACAGCTTTGTAAAACATCTTCTAGGAGAAAAACTGAGTTCATTTATTGTTACAGATGCTCCCTAACCAAATGCTGGTCTCGGCCGATAATGCTCAATGTGGAAGTTGATTAAAAAACGGATCTTCATTATCTTGAAAGTCAACTCCACTTAAAGCTGCCTGCTATTTCTAAATAAACTTACCCACAAACAAAACGCACGTTTCCCACTATCTGAATTATCTTCTTTCACACAATTTTATTTTACAGCCTACGTACAAAAAGAATTTTCACTTCGTTTGCTAATAAACTCATGATTAATGTCTACGAAAAAAACATACAATATTTGGGAAAGTATTTTATAATTGCATGGACAGCAACTAAAGAAGGAAATTTATGAAACTATATGTTTAAAAATAAAATATAATCGACTACAAGTGGACATCAAACGGCCAACAGCACTCAGACTTCGAATCCGGATATATTTATTTTAGAAATCGGTATTAAGCGGCCGTTCTAAAAAATAATAACAAAAAAACAATTGAGACTACGAGATTGGATCAATTATTTAGTCTCCAATAGTTACTTGAATATTCATGAAATTAATTTAAATTAAATACAAACAATAAAAAAACTTTAAGCAACCTCTTGTTACGCAATCAAATAAATTGGATTTGTAAGTTTCCATTTACCAATGACAAAAAGATAAACCGGCATTTGTTATTAATAACGACATCTCATAAATTGAAATTAATGTAGGTATTAAATGTCTAGTGGAAAGTTTTGAAGAAATTAGTTTTTAGTCTGTCTCGTGACAAAAAGTTATTGAACAAAGTAACGAATCATAAATATAATGAAAATTTTGGAAAAAATATCATGCAGTGATATTTTATTACAAAAAAGAGTTTTCTGATAGATTTTTCAAGTATCATTCTATGAGCGTAATTGTGTTGATAAACAATTGGAAATTAGGAACTTTTAAAATCTTTGTCTCGAAAACGGTTAAGTTTTTCATATTAACCAAAATATTTTAAATTCTTGTGAAAATAAACAATACTATAAGTAATACTATGGAAAAAACAAAAGTGTGATGTCAGGTCGGTATATTACAGAAACAAAAGAGTATGATCCACGAACACGGACAGGTGGAAAACACAAGGGGTCCGTTTTGGCTTAGGAACTCTAAAAACCTAAGCGACCTCATCATACAGAATATATTATTTTTGTCATCACTCACCGCTGAAGATTGATAGTAATTAATGTTTATAATTAATCAGATCGACATTTGGCAATTTCCCCTTTCTTTATATTAATTCTCATTATAGGATCTCTCTCCCCAAACGGGTGAACTCAAAAATAGCCCTATTTATAGAAATTACGTTTTCGATTTAAAAATTAACATACCAATCGAATTCAGTAGATCATCATATCAAATTTGCGAGAGAACTTGTTTTCTTAAACTAATTTGCATAGTAGCGAGATTCATTAAAACCAATGATTAAACTTTAGATGATAAAATATACATAATGTTTTTATTAATTTAATTTTGTTTTTAACAACAATAAATTGTTTTTTATTGGTATATTTTAAATGTCCATACGAGTATATTTTTATACATTAAGCGTTCTTTAATCTATATACATTAAATTTTATTTGACGTGTCGTTGCTTATGAGATTTACAATTTTCATGGTTTATGCGCAAGCAGGCAACTCTGTCCTCACGTCGCGAGGGATTAAGTTGATAAACAAAATTCTAGCAATGTTTATTAATACCAAGAAATAATGAAACTAATCATCAACACAAGCCAAGGCCGATGTAGCGATTAAACGTCTGATCCGGGTGCCAGTTTGCACGTGAATAACCACGTAACTAAGAAACACTAAAACACATACATAGATTCCGAATATTGATTATTTCTGGCGTCTAATATCCAGACTTCGTAGTATAAAAGGATACCTATATATATATATATATAGGCGACGATTAATAAATGAAAATTAAGAGCTGTAGTCAATAGCACGTATCTGAGGAGTTTTGACTAACTCTTAATTCACTCTTATTGCTATTGTTTCTCCACGAGATAAATCTGTAAGGATGGAACAAATTGATATCAAAGTCAATGGCAAATACATCATTCATATTCGACGACATAGTAGTTTTAGCAGAAATGCTTGATGACCTTGGCACATTGCTCAGGGACCTAAACAGAGTTTCCCAACAAAAAGCTCTTGAAATGCACATGGACAATATAAAGGCCATATTATCTAACGTCCACATCCTCTCTATGACTGTAGAGGTTTGGGAATGCTACGGTTGAAATCGCTGATCACCATATAAATACGTAGGACAAATACTTCAGTATTTGAAGACGAAAGTTTTTAATCTGTATGTGTTGCCAGTGGTGGCATAAGGGAGTGAGACGTGACCTCTTGCTATTGGCTCCGTAAAAAGGCTCCAAGTTACTCGGTGGCCTATGGCCATGGCTATGCTTTGTGTTTCTATAAGAGATACAATCAGACATTAGAATATCCGTACGAGAACTAAGGTTGCTGAGTGCGCAGAACCGATAACCGCGTGGAACGAATGGTTCTCGAACGGTGACCACGTGGTGGAATACGCAGAGTGGGACGGCTCCTCGTTAGGTGGACACATATCGTGATAAATATCATGGGAATACGTATTATGCAGGCGGCATGAGATTGATTTTTGTGGAAGAGTATAAGGAAGATCTACGTTCAGCAGTATACGTCTTCCGGTTGATGACGATGGTGCTGCTACCACTGCTTCACTTCCTTAAGATGCAGTCTGTTAACGCTTTATCCTTTTGCGTTTTATATCCCACAAAGAAAGTTTTGTTTGAACCACACAGTAACAGGCTACGTGAACAATTTTTTACGAAATTCTCTATATTTTACGTCTTTATCTTTCACATACTAGGTAGAACAAGTACGTAATGAAAATAATAAATTATAATAATATTAATCTGAAACTTGGTACGTTTATTCATTTGTTTGCTACCTAAAAACTTATCGATTAAGCAACGAATTGCTACTAAATATACATATATATATATATATATATATATATATATATATATATATATATATATATATATATATATATAAATATACATAAACTTATAGCTTGTGTGATGGATTGATACAAAAAACTGTTTACTATCAGCGCCTTTATTGACGTATAGTAGTTATATTAAGAAAAATGTGTTTATATGTTTCGTACCCGGTCACGACTAAACAGTTAGCCAAATTTCGGACTCACGGTTTGACAGAGTTCGGTATAGATAAGGTTCATAATTCGACTTAATATATAGACTACTTTAAAGGATTCCATAGCCAAACTATGGGCTTTTAGAGTTTCGCCACATCTGTCTGCATATCACATCCGTTTTATTCGTATACTATTAGTGCTATAAACTGCACTTTGGCATGATTATACATACTTGTAATGCTTCCAAAGTTATAAAATAAAATGTTAAAAAAAGTTTTCCACTGTACTTCCTCCACGTGTAAAATAGGTATGAACTTTTTCATCTGCCCTATTACATATTTTTGTTGAATGTGTAGCAAATTCCCTTTGCTTTATAGACAAATCTCTTCATCCTGATTGGGAATATATGCTGAGGAAGCCATGGGGAAAGCTAGGACAGTATAAAGGTGGTAAACATCATAAATTCTAATCCACAATTAAATGAAACTACGTGATGTAGTATTATTTCTACTTTCTTTAAGTTCTTTACCACGACCTAAGTTTCGTTGTATTACAATATAATCAGGTGGTATATTAGCAAAGATATTTACTAATAAGCCACCAGAAGATGTTGTAATACAAGGAGACGTTGTAAGATAAGAAGATGTTGTAATACTAGGTCGTGGTAAAGAACTTAAAGAAAGTAGAAATAATACTGCATCACGTAGTTTCATTTAATTGTGTATTAGAATTTCTACAAAATTATCACCAAATATATTCAATAAATTCTAATAACAAATGACGAAGAACAGACATAGAAACATCAAATAACAACATAACTTGGTATTATAAAGTGGTAAAGGAGACCTACAAAATTCCATATAGGGTTGTACCCCGGTGTTACAAAAATTTACACTGTTATACTTACACTGTGTACTATAAAATTACACTGTTATATAGAAAAAAATGAAACAAATAAGCTCCTTAAAAGTTTTACCAAAATCGTAAATCAGAAAAGAGAGAAATCTTGTACTTTTTATGAAAAGTTAGGTTATTTTTCATAATAGATGGTAAATGTAATTTCTGCAGAATTCTTTGAACTAGTAAGATAAAACAAGCACAGATGTACCATATTATTCCATAATGCTGACAGGCTCAATAGAGTTGTAAAAGAAAGTTACGTAAACCTCGATAAGAGGGGAAAAGCCATTCATTTTGACAACAATAAGACCACTGTCAATGTTTGTCAATAGTTTATTTTTAATTAATTTAGGCAATGGCTACACGTTAAAGAAAGCAAGAGGCATTGATTATTTTTTTATTTGTAATCGTTTCTAAAAAGTTGTTATATATTCAATTCAATTGTTTTTGTTATTTTTATTAACAAATATTTATATTCTAAAAATATGATATATGCCCATTTATGAAGATAACTTTTTCGTTTCGTATTATGGTTACAAATTGTAATTCTATTTTTTCCTCTTTCCTGATTGTCAATTACTGAATTGTTTGGTTTTTTATATTCTAAAAAATATAATTTTTTAAAAATTATGTTTTACCTCTATAACATCTGAGCCCAGTTTTGCCGGTCTCCTTTTTATTTTCCGGTTAACGGTAATTTTAGTAAATAGCCTTTCTGTTATCTTTGTTGGAGCAAACATTTTTATCTTTAAATTTAAATTTCAACGTGCGTAAAATATTTTATGCTTATTAAAATTTAACCTCACAATTTGGACCACATTTTCTCACAAAAATCTACTAAAACCTGTTTTCTCTACACTTAAGTACGTACTTTAATCGCTGTGGTCCTACGTAACCTTGACATTGGCCACTATTATTACGAGATAACTAACTTTGTTAGTGTCAAAATGTGTAAATGTACATAATTTAATGTAAATATAAACACATATATATATATATATATATATATATATATGCTAATATTTTTTTAAAGTATGTGTAATCTTTAAATAAATCATCATACGATGTGAAGCTATTATTAATTATAATATTATCAACACTATGAATGTGCAATGTCTGTTCTTCTACATTACCTTTACAGAGACTTAACTTAGGAGTGAATTAAAAAATAATATTTAATTAAATATTAACCGGGTATTATTAGACATGTCTCTTAAAAATTTATAGCTTTACAAAGACTTAACTAAAGAGTGAATTAAAAAAATTATAGCTCCGTTGTATCTCCCTGTCCATCCATAACAGCTTCAAATTTACTGCAGTTTTAAACGTACCCTCGTCATACTAAAGGTATCTAATGACGTTTAATTAAATATTAAGCAGAGTATTAGACATGTCTTTTAAAATTAAATTGGGGTTATATTTTAAATTTTTAAGGTCCTTTCGAGAAATGTTAAACTTTAAAGTGATGTGAATGTGTCCCCTCTCCGATTTAAATCCTAGATTGGGAAACTCTGGAAATATTCCATGTACTTGAATTTTAATACGACTTTCAATTTAAATGATTCCCCTTCATTTATATAAACAAATTCAAGTTATGTATACAATCAGAGTACCCAATTTTAAATATTGAATATATTTGGCGTTAATTTTTTAGAGATTCATTATCACTTAATTTTTATTCACAACTAAATGAAACTACGTGATGTATTATTTCTACTTAGGTATGGTACGACGTAGCTATCATTTTATGACATCTTCAGGGGGGTTATTTGTAAAGATATTTTATGTATTAATTTTATAGCCACATTGTATAACTTTATCTAACGTTTTTGAAAGTTTTCCTAGAATTAAACATATTTAAACAAAATTATAAGATAAAATTATGTTTGATCACAAAATTTTCAGCAGAATACAATTTCTAATATAAAGGAAATTAAAATATTTTTAAAATCAAAGTATTCGTCATATTTGTAGCTTTAAAAAATATAAATACTTTTTTTAAAGTATTGATCATCGCAACCGATTACAGAGATATTAATGGATGCACTTTAGGTATTTCAGTCTTTTTTAAAGTGCTAATAATTCTCGTAGACTGAATTATCTAAAGTCCAGATTTTCGTGTTTATATAAAGCATGGGCTTAAATTCTCTTCTAAAAATTTTCGGTTTTTACTCTCAACAATTATACTTTTTTACAAACATTCTTACATAAACTGCTAAATTACAGAAAAAAAAATATTTTGTCGTCCTAAACCGATGCTATCAAAATACGCGTGCAAAATTCGAAATTTTTCTGAAAAAAATTCATTTAGTCATCATGTTCCTTGCATCCAGTTTTTTTCAGTTTGTGGCAATACTCACTCACAATAAAACATAAGTATGTATATAAATATATTCGTCTCGCTCACGCTCAGGACAATTCGTAAAGTTCCTATCTCTTAAGTGTTGACACCATTTTAGAATCATTAAATGGCGTCAACAGTTAAGAGATAGGAACCCAGTTTTTTTTCACATTTCACATTGAACCCAGTTTTTTTCTTTTTCATTTACTTAATAACAGTTTCGTCTTTAGATACGTTAAATCGAAAAATACAGTAAAGATCGGCTACATGTTTACGAAAAAAAATTTCCACAAACGATGAATTATATTATCATTTTCAATTAATCATAACCTGCAGAAACCGGAAAATAAACTGGACGTACATCGATTACGCAGGTCGTGTTGTAAATATGTAAAAAATGTTAATAAATATGCAAAACAATATTAACACCTCGATTGAATGCCGTCGGTTTGATTGCGTCAGAAGCGGAGTAATGCATAATGCCAGATAAATTTGTGTCGCAAAGTGAGTCAAGTCGCGGTGCTTTCCCCCTGTGTGTTGACCTTCTCACATTGACAGTGAAGTGACTTTCAAGAGGTAACGTAAGCTGTGTTACATACCGTGAAAAAAGTTTATGCAACAGCTCATACAATGATGAGAGCTTTTTCTTATTAATTTAGCTTTTATACCAGATAAATTTGTGTCGCAAAGTTAGTCAAATCGCAGTGCTTTCCTCCTGTGTGTTGACCTTCTCACATTGACAGTAAAGTGACCTTCAAGAGGTAACGTAAGCTGTGTGACATGCCAGAAAAAAGTTTAGACAACGGCTTATAAAATGATGAGAGCTTTTTCTTATTAATTTAGCTTTTATGCCAAATAAATTGGTGTCGCAAATTGAGTCAAGTCACAATGGTTTCCCCCTGTGTGTTGACCTTCTCACATCGACAGTGAAGTGACCTTCAAGAGGTAACGCAAGATGTGTAATATGCCAGAAAAAAGTTTATGCAACATGTAAAAGCTTATATAATGATGAGAAATTTCTCTTATAAACTTAGCTATTAAGCCAAATAAATTTGTATCGCAATGTGAGTCAAGTCGCGGTGCTTTCCCCCTGTGTACTATGTGACATACCCGAAAGAAAGTTTATGAAACAGCTTATACAATAATGAAAGCTTCTTCTTATTAATTTAGTTTTTAATTGTTATCCATAACTCAATTCGTATTAATATGATACGCTCGTTTTAATATTCGGTAAAATATCATGGATCTGCTGAATTTTATGGTTTTGCACTGAAACAAACGACTCTTACTGCTTAGTCATGTCGCCTTCGCGTTAGTCATGTTTTAGTGCCGTCTGTGCGTCCGTTTATCCTTTTCAGCCTTTATAATAGTTTTTTAAAGTTTTGAAATTAAGTGCATGAAATATTTCGAGTAAATATTTCAGACGAGAATCTCAACCAGATATTAATAAAATAATAATGATGTTTCCAACACGATTTTGGCCGGTTTTTACTATGAGTGAGAAGCAAAACGCTTATTGCTTCAATACGATTCATGTTTAATAAATCACTTTTTCTGATTTTTTTAAATGAGATGAAGTCGTAAAGATATTTAGTTTTTGAATAAACGATGTGTTGATAAACAAAGTATTCACTTTTATAACATTTCAACTTACCAAGTGTTTCTAACGGCTAAATTTCACTAGAAAACTATCATCATCATCATATATATTAATACGCTAAGGTTAAGATGTTACACTCCCTTTTTAGAAAAAACCTCACAACTAATCCACATAAATTATATATCATTTTATAGATAATTGCTTGCTCTACCGGCATCCACAACTAAAAAATTTATTATTGCTATTGTTTTTGCAAATTAATTAATTATTAAAATTATATACACAAAACAGCAATGCTGCCATCTAACGGCTCAACGTCAATATGATTGACGGTCGGTAAAATTTTTGTTTAATTTCAAATCCACTCACGTATAAATAAAGTGGCGCTTTAGCTCAATGCTTTTGATACTTGCGCCTCTATATGTCAATTTTAGTAAAATAGAAAAAATAATGCGAACACTTCGCACGGGTCACGCTAGTAGCGGTATGATAAAATAAAATGAAAGGTTAGAAAAATAAATACACGAAAGAGAAAAAGGACAGTAAGACGTGTAAATAGAAAAAAAACCTAATTTCCACTTATTATATTCTTGTATCTCCTAAATTTGGGTAAACTATTTCTAATATCTTATAAATATTTCTATAATTTTTTTTATTATTTTGGGGAAATAATCCAACGCCTTGATATATTATTCTTGACACAAACGAATCATACTAAAAAATGGCCTAAATTATGATTGAAACAAATCAAGAATTTATAATAAAAATAGACAACCTTAAAAGCCCAGCCGAGTATGTACTCTAACTGTACTAAGAGCTGTATAATCAATCAAAACAGATAAATGGCGCCACATAGTCTGCGCATAAACTATCTCAGTGTTATATATTAACATAATATTAACGTATTATATGTAACGTGTTGCATTTACGTTAATGACAAAGGCACCCAAGGCGTTGTCGTATTACGTACGAATATAAGCGTAACGTCTACCGCCTTGCTGAACTTGCTGTTAATAAATGCAACCAGAGATTATCATATTTGCAGCTGACGAATGAACGAGAATGAGATAAGGGCTAAGATGTTATGTGGATGAATCTGGTACTTTTAAGATAAAGAAATTTCTAAGTATTCCTCATATAAATGGATGATGTATTTTCCATCCGTGAATTTGTCTATTATCTGAATGTTCATTTTGATCTAGTTAGCGGTAGATTTATCAAAATATTGAAAACTAAGTAAAATTTTATAGTTTGAGCATAAATAATATAATTTTAAAATGAAAAAATATATAAATTTATTATAACATAGTGTAACATCACCTAAATCTCATTGTAGAGAAAGAAGTACCTAAACAAGAAAATGGTCAAGTGTAAACTGTATTCTGAAATTAAATCCAGAATCAAAATTTGACTTTTATACTTCACGTCTATAATTGGGTCACCATACTCTACTTCTGTATTTAATTTCAAAACTTTTAGTAGAATATTTTCCAAGAACAATCGTCTATGACAGACAGACGAATGCCGAAGTGATTCCATGAGTGGCAATTTTGCTAAGGAACACTAAAAATCTTGAGTACTAAATCTGATATTTATATTTATAATTTGTAAATCTGATATTTTGAGCATAAATGTAAATTAATTAAAAAATACAACTTTATTATAATATGTAAAAAACTGATATAAAAACGATATTTAAGGATATATTAAAAAATAAAATAAAACGTAAAGTTTTATGTACGTTTTATATAAATTTCATATCTTATTTTGAAAAAAAAATTAACTTCGTACTACTGCATGAAGTTAATTTCCACGCTGTTATTTATCCACTACTGACCGCGCAAATATAAGTTAATTAAAAAGTACAATTTTATTGCAATTTGTAAAAAACTGATAAAACGTAAAAATGGTTTTGGTCATATTTTGGATAGATTAAAAAAGAAAACAAAACGTAAAGTTTTACGTTATTTTTATATAAATTTCATATCTTGTTTTAAAAGAAAATTAACTTCATGCAGTAGTTCCATGCTGTCATTATCCACTACTGACCGCGCCCGATATTGCTTAACGCGGGTGTTCATACAGAAACATTAGCGTATGTTGTGTTTAAACTTCAACTGAAGTTACCCACTAAAGCCACGTAAACTTAATCATCATATTAAATAAACAATTCTCCTCTTGTTTCGGCTCGTAGAAAGCAAACAAACAAACATTAAATACGTCTGAGTCATGAGTGGGTTCGGAGCCTTAACTCAATGCAAGGTTGCAATTATGCAAGTATGATGACGTGACGTGTTGACACGAACTGCAACAAGATACGTCTGAATAAAACGTCATTCGCCCGTATTGATTCCATGACGATTCTGTTTATTCAGTTATGCTATTTCAACACGCATCTATTTTGCAATTATGATTAGTTCATAGTGATATATACAGTTATAAAATAACATATAAATGTATTTATGCTTATCTAATTATCTGGGAAAATGTTATGATTAAGTTTCCAATACGGTAGTTGACTCATTCTAAGTTTTGATATTGTTCGTACAATATTGTGAAATATAAGTTATTTAAAAACCCAGTCTTGAAAAAATTCAAAAATTGATTGAAAAATAAGCCAGTTGTAGATTCTAAATTTGAAGATACGGATAGGAGTGGGTATATCCCTGTCTCTTTTCCTCTTCTAGAATATAATGTGCAATATTAAAAATGACCTCACAACACAGTATTCCCGTCCTTGTCTAAAGATTAAATTTAAACTTTTATAACTCGGTAATTTTTTAAGATTATTAAAAAAATTTTTCACTCTTCATCGGCTTGTACCTTGAAATTATAATTAATGAAATAAAAAGAATTTAGTCAAACACCCAATTATTTAGGTTCCGCACCTAAAAAGAACAAATGAAACCTTATAACATCATTCACGTTTTAGTATGTTTTTATGTCACAGCCTTTTTTCTTAGAAACCGCTTGTCATAAAAACTTCAAATTTGGCGTAGTAATAAAACTTATTAACCTCCACATCTCTTAATAGCTATCATATATATATATATATATATATATATATATATATATATGTATATATAGTATGTGTCACGTATTGTGAGGTACCGTTAGAAAGGGCTAATAACAAGGGCATTACATCTATTTCTTTCATAATTTTAGGTAGTGAATAGTATTTATTTATTTCCAAAACTATAAAATCTAAAATTATAAAAAAATTAAATTCTTAGAAGCCTACGCAAAAGTTATAAGAAAACCATAGCGATTACCTCAAACGTTATCATTTTTTAAATATTAACCAGTTTTAACCCCTGTCCAAGATATAGTAAGCGATGTAGTTGCATCGCAAAAATTAATATTCGTAAATAATTTAATAAAAATTCTAAGCACCCTTAAATATTGATAAATGCCTAAATATATACGAAGTCGGCGAAGCGAGAGTTCCGCCGTATCGTTCAATGTGTCGTAAAATGATTAAATATATTTAATAATTTTTTTATTTAGATCCCTGTATCGTTAAGTTTGTCGTAAAATGATTAAATAGATTTAACAGATTTTTAACTAGATCCCGGTATCGTTCAATGTGTCATAAAATGATTTAAATGGCTCCCGTATCCATCAATGTGTCGTAAAATGATTCAAAAGATTTAATAGATTTTTTAAATAGATTCCTGCATCGATCAATGTATCGTAAAATTATGTAAATATATCCCATATCGTTCAATGTGTCGTAAAATGATTAAATAGACTTAAAAGATTTTTTAAATAGATCTCCGTATTGTTCAATGTGTCGTAAAATGATTGAATAGACTTAATAGATTTTTTAAATAGATCTCCGTATTGTTCAATGTGTCGTAAAATTATTAAATAGATTTAATAATTTTTCTAAATAGATCTCCGTATCGTTCAATATGTCGTAAAATTATTAAATAGATTTAATAGATTTTTTAAATAGATCTCTGTATCGTTCAATGTGTCGTAAAATGATTAAATAGACTTAATACATCTCCGTATTGTTCAATGTGTCGTAAAATAATTAAATAGACTTAATAGATTTTTTAAATAGATCTCCGTATCGTTCAATGTGTCGTAAAATTATTAAATAGATTTAATAGATTTTTTAAATAGATCTCCGTATCTTTCAATGTGTCGTAAAATTATTAAATAGATTTAATAGATTTTTTAAATAGATCTCCGTATCGTTCAATGTATCGTAAAATGATCTCACGATTATACCCCCGATATATTCCTACGTTACATCACTAACAATCTGTGAATACGACGACTGTGATATACAGACGGACTGAGGTCAGTTTTGCCACAGAATTCGAGAAAGCGAGCAGGTTTCATCAATAAGGAAAACTATTTTTAAATATACATTATCAGAAAAATGTGGTTACATTGTCGCGGAATGTGGGAATTTTTCTCACGTGATTATAGCATGTGCGTCTACATTATCGAACTGGCGGTTTGTTTGTCAAAATAATTCGCATCTCAATTAATGCGTCATAAGCCGAATAAAGTGTCTGCAGAGTATGGACAGACAGTTTTATGGGCCCTAGACTTAGGGTCGATATGCGTTATTTCAATATTTTTGGTACTAAAATTTTATGGTACAATACTTGGGGTTTAAACTATTTTCTTTTTCTACCACTCTCCTTTAACACTTTGTTTATTAAATAATCATGTCTTTATATATTTCAATATTTACTTTAATATATAATTGAATTAATTGCGTTGTGAAAAATAAAATATTGTTAATTTTACGGTCTGATTTATTTGCAATTTTATTAGTTACTATCTTTGTCCCACGATTTCACTTGCGTAAAATTTGCAATAAGAAATTTTTTTTTCTCGTGTATATTGAGCCTAGTTACAAACTATCACAATACCAAATATCGTTAAAATCCGTCTAGCAGATTTTGCGTGAATAATGCACAAATTATCACACAGATAGGAAAAAATACTAAAAAAAAATTTCCAGCTTCTATTATCACGCTATATCAATCATTCTCTTCAAAATATTTTTTATGAGCAGAAATTACTCTGTTACAATTTTATTATATGTACAGATTTATAAATTAATGAAAGTTCCGATCGAACTAATAAACACATGTACACCTTAGCGAGATGAAAGATTATTTGCGAGTTATATTTAAACATTTGTAACCATCTTCTACTCAATGACTTGCAAAATAAACTTTGAATTATATTATCTTCGACCCACAATTTAGCTTGCGTGTAGAAGAGAAAAAAAATGGTGTGATCTAAATATATTTTTCTTATAAAATTAGTAGCATTATGATAGAATGGGTATTATGTATGTAGGATAACAGAAACTAGCAGCGTGTTTTAAAAATCGTAAACGCCATCTGTTGGCTTTTAGCGATACTTAGCAAGTACTCATTTCAATTTGTTAATTATTTTATTCTTGTTTATTATTTAGTAACAAATATAAATTAAATAATTAACGAAAAAGACGATATTATATATTTATTATATAAATATCCATAAATTATATTTTTCATCTGTAAAATTCTATTCTGAACACAACAGTATTCAATTGAGAAGTTGTTAAAATGGTTTGTTAAGTTGTTAAAAGTATTAAATCTACATTTTAAAAGTTGAGAGTTTGATCTTTTAAAAAACTATTTTCAGAAAGTCTGTGTCTTTTAAATTAAATATACGTGGATTTCAAAAGAAGCCTATATTTTTTTACGAGTGACCACTGTGCAGATGTGTACAGATATATAGCGTCGCATACATTTTGATACATCTAAGGCTCGGTCAGTGACCCGAGACGCTCAGTGGCAAGTTAGATATAAAATATATTTAAGAGCAGATAAAACTGCGTAAAAAAATTGGCCAGTGTAGAAATTTTGAAGTAAAAATCGCAAAAAAAACTTTTAATATGAAGATTTGTACGCGGCTGACTTGCATACCGGAAATCCGTACGTGATTTTATTTTTAATTTTACTTTATCGCATATCTTTATATTTATGAATCCCACATTTTTTTTTATTATACTGTGTAAGTTATAGTAAGAATAATTCTATAATGATTCTTAATAAAAAGGAACTATGGATATACTGAAAGAACATACTTATAATTTTTTTCTATATAATCAAAATTCATCTCTGCAGTAGATGTTCAACCGACAATATTGAAATTATTATAAATACATTATTTGATATATTTTCTGTAGATTTATTTTCAGATATTCAATTAGAATCAATGTTTGCTTTAAAACATTAATACTTTGTTAACTTTTAAAAATAGACAGAAAATATTAAATGAATATTGAATATATTTAGCGTTAATTTTGTAGAAATTCCTTATTCACAATTAAATGAAACTACATGATGTAGTATTATTTCTACTTTCTTTAAGTTCTTTACCACGACCTAGGTTTCGTTGTATTACAACATCTTCAGGTGTACTATTAGCATCATCTTTGCTAATAGCCCACCTGAAGATGTTGTAATACAACGAAACCTAGGTCGTGGTAAAGAACTTAAAGAAAGTAGAAATAATACAACATCACGTAGTTTCATTTAATTATGAAATATTAAGCAAGTGAATTTAACTCACATTTCTAACTAATACATACAAAGTCATTCAAATAATCGACCTCACTCATATCGACCTATTTCTAATCGAACACTTTAAATAAAAAATTTCCACACTTGTATACTGACATCACTACAGAACGGAATGCGGGTCACATAAAAAGGTCAGACCACGTTTTGTGACAAGCCTTAATAACAAAAAGTTAAATGAATGGAGATGAAAGTGATCTTTGAATGGCCACGATATAAATGTAGAGACCTTGAACCGGCATTACTCAAGACGACCCATTTCCAATCAAATATATTAAATAAAAAATGTCTACACTCATATACTGACATCCTTAAAAATAGCATTGCGGGTCACATAAAAAGGCCTGACCACATTTTGCGACAAGCCTTATTAACGAAACTTCAAATGAATGGAGTTGAGAGCGACCTGCGAAAGGTCACGGTGTGAGTAAAGAGGTCTTAAATTGAGTTTGCACCGTTACACGCAGCTCATTCTTTACTCTTAAATTTATTACGCATGAATATTTATTACAGAGGCAATAAATTTTACAATTTAGAAACACTTTCTGTTTTAGACAAATGTTTACAATCTGTTGTTTTTACTTTTTTGAGAGGCGTTTATTTCTTCAGAAAATAAAATGATTTATGTAAAATATATTTTTGCAATTTGAAATTCATGTAAACATTACTTGGAATAAACTAATTTTGCTGTACAGTCCAAGACAAATGTTTTCCATATAAAAACGTTTATCAGAAAAGACCCAATGAAACGTTAGGGCAAAATTTATTGATTTTTATTGATATATATATATATATATATATAGTATGTGTCACGTATTGTGAGGTACCGTTAGAAAGGGCTAATAACAAGGGCATTACATCTATTACTTTCATAATTTTAGGTAGTGAATAGTATTTATTTATTTCCAAAACTATAAAATCTAAAATTATAAAAAAATTAAATTCTTAGAAGCCTACGCAAAAGTTATAAGAAAACCATAGCGATTACCTCAAACGTTATCATGTCTTCATATATATATATATATATATATATATATATATATATATATATATATATATATATATATATATATATATGAAGAGATAATTTAATACTGAATGTCATTTACACGGGACATAAACATACATATTTTAATACATAGCCAATGTGTCCTATGTTCTAGCAGTGTCTCGACTGGTAATCTCAACTTTATATTACTTTAGTTATTTATTGGCTTATATATTGTAGCATGACGTCATATTTTGAGTGAAAGATACATAACATGGCAATGGCAATGTAAATATAAGTTGCGTTACATAACATTATTATTACGTTACATAACATTATTATACCCTTCATATACTTTTTGATTACACCACTTGCAAAATCGTTAAATAAATATTTTTTGACAGTGACGTAATATTTATTGATTTTGAGATCTCGTCTTACCCACGCGTTGAACATTCGACGTTTACGAGAAGTTTTGATGGCTATCAAGTACACTCGAATAGAAGTGTACGCCGCCGGTTTCTCTGGCATGAACTTAGTAACTTCCTCTGACATGATCTTTACCGAACCTTTACCAAGCTCGTGGTAATAACGATGTGAGAAATTGTTCTAAGAATAGGATTAGTTACAAATACTGGTAAAATACAAATGTTAATTAATGTATGACGACTGTATGGTAA
Source organism: Druceiella hillmani (assembly GCA_039881145.1). Classification (NCBI taxonomy): domain Eukaryota; kingdom Metazoa; phylum Arthropoda; class Insecta; order Lepidoptera; family Hepialidae; genus Druceiella; species Druceiella hillmani. The sequence continues at coordinate 7,844,997 of JAYKKI010000097.1, read as the reverse complement.
AATACGATGAAATTTATTACGTTTTGGCGAATGAGGAGTGAACAAACTTGATGACTGATACCAAACCTCCTTAATGTAATAAATTGTTCTGTTAAAAAACTTGAAATAATTTCAAGTTGAACGCAAAGAACGCAAACCTCCTTAATGTAATAAATTTTTCTGATAAAAAACTTGAAATGCTTTCAAGTTGAACGCAAAGAACGCAAACCTCCTTAATGTAATACATTTTTCTGATAAAAAACTTGAAATACGAATTGAAAACTTGAAATAAAAGTTGAATCCAAAGGACGCAAATTTGAAAACTTGAAATAAATAGGTGAACGCAAACCTCCTTAATGTAAAAAAAATACCGATAAAAAACTTGAAACACTTTCAAGTTAAACGTAAAAGCAAAGAATTAAGAAAGCAAAATTAATGCGGTTGAAATGATTAAAAATGGTTTATTGAGAAAAAAGTTTACACCATAAAATTAAAAACGGAGATATCCGACGAGCCATTGATGTGAAAGAAACTACGATCACGAAGATAAATAAGGAAGAAACGTTTAATCTTATTTTATTATACTGAACGAATGAACAGATTACACATATTTATATAAAAGGAGTGAAAACAGGAAAAAATGTGGAAAATCAAAAATGTATAGTTAAGAAAAGTTACAGAGCACTTTTACACAATATCTCATATGCCTGGGTTTTTCATATTACTCTTCCTTATTTATATAAACTATTTAAAAAAAAATTAATAAAAATTATAATATGCATAACAATAAAAACATAACAATAGACATGGAAAAATAGTAAGTCTGTAAAACTATCTTACAAAAAATTCTATCAAAATAGTTTCCAAATCATTGTCGCTTGCTCGTTCAATTAAAATTCCACGTGACAAATGAAATAAAACAAAAATCGACACTCCATTTGTCCTCTCTAAAATTTTAATACGCGTATTTTTAAGTTTTAACTGTTAAAACAGATTTGTTTGTGCCAAATTTCAAATGTCCACATCAAACAACTTCAAATAAAGCTAACTATAATTAATAGACAACCAGACGAACGCCCGAATGATGATTTAGGGGTTCCGTTTTTTTAACCCCCTCCTTTTGAAGCACAGAACCCTAAAGAAAAGCAATGACAGAAAATGTACTATGAGCATACAGTGAAGAGTGTGGCCAAAAATAAATGAAATTATAGAACTCAGAAAACAGTCTTTGCTAATTTTCTTCTTTGTGAAAATTGTGTGCGAATTTGCATTTCCCATTAGATATATGAGTAGATTAATAGTGTTACTATATCATATGCAGTACAGAGATACAAAATAACTTTCCCCACCAATTGTGCAAGATTACATATCGTGAGAGGCGTGTTGGCGTGCTAACCTCTTGACGGCATCGCACGCAACTGTTGTAATATTGCTTCTCTTTGGAACGAAATGGCCGTCCGAATGTCAAGTTCAAAACTGGCGCGCTGACATTGAGACCTATTCGGACACGATACAGCTTTGGTTTCCTCAAAAAATTTACTTAAAAAACACAATATTATACTCGCACAGAACGTCACAGCTCAGGACGGGTCAGTATTTTTGCTTGCGCCTTTAAGTGTCTGTACCGTTTAAAACAAATTAAAAAAGTGCGTTTTACAAAAGTTGTAAAAAATTAATGATGTTAATTAAATGATAAAGTTTATATTATGTTGTTAATGTAAATAAACGTACAATGCTATCTATATACATTATATCGATAACAAATTTTAAAAAATACGTTTTACAAAACTCGTAAAAAAATGAATGATGTAAATTAAATTATAAAGTTTATATTATGTTGTCAGTGTAAATAAACATACAATGATATATCTACATATATTATATCTATAAAAAAATTTAAAAAAGTAGGTTTTACAAAAGTTATAAAAAATGAATGATGTAAATTAAATTATAAAGTTTATATTATGTTGTCAGCGTAAATAAACATACAATGCTATATATATGTATATTACATCTATAACAATTTTTTTTAAAAAGTATGTTTTACAAAAGGTGTAAAAAAATTAATAATGTTAAGTTTATATTACGTTGTCAGTGTAAATAAACATACAATGCTATATATCTATATCCACTGGTTTCTTTCTTACAGTTTTTAAACTATGTTCATGCATTTCATTGTGTGAAGCGTCTGTTTTCGGGGAACACAATATATGGTCTAGCCATTCTCTGCAATTGCCGGAAAAGATTTATCCATGTTGCACGTTATTATTAGCTATAATAGCATATTAATTATTCACTGACCTACCATTTTATTGTGTATTATTTATTACTTCGTATGGAATTCAGTGTAATATTTTTTGTCTCTCAAAACTCTGTGAGCATAAAGTTTACTAAAAACGCTAATAGATGGCGTTGACAGTAAGGTTGTTTTTTTATCTGTAATATACGAGATAAAAAGTATCCTATCTGTTGCTCGGGGGTATAAACTATTACCATACAAAATTCTATCAAAATCCGTGCAGTAGATTTCGCGTGATTGAAAAAACAAATTAACAGACAGACAAACAGAAAAGAATTATAAAGACAGATTCTGCTTTCTACTATCATTATATATAATAAATCAATTCCCCTTTTTAAGATATGTTCTATGTACGGAATTTACTTTGTTACAATTTTATTTTGTGTATAATGTCAGTTTATTGTATGTATTATTGTGCCAATTTCTTATGTGCACAAATAAGTTTCGAGAACTTATTTCCATAAAGAATATATTTAAGTTAACCAAAGCACTAAGATTAATAAATTTCACTTATTTTAGAAGAGTTCAATAAAGTGAGTATCAAATTATTAATTAAATATGTATTAACTTATATGCATTGATAAAGATAGGAAAAATAGTGGAAAACAAAACTAATGTGGATGAAAACGAAACTGGTGAAGAATTAAAATAAAAAAAAAACTTATATCTACTAAATGTTGATCTTGAGAATGTATTCCGGACGTTAAAATATATTTTAATTCACGGTTTAGGAGCATATACGGCGCAGAAAAAATATTAAAAGGTTGTATTACTTTTGAGGATAAGTAGACTCAAAGATTATGAGAAGCTAAAACATTCAACCATGATTTTTATCGAAGCAGAGCATATGAATTATTTCGAATATTCCAGAAAAGGTAACCTATCTTTCAGCTACAAGTTTACATATTAAATAAACAATTTTCAACATCCATTTTTTAGATAAATTCTAATAGATATGCTAAACGATTTCGTTGTACTTTTAAAGCAGTTTTGCAGTTCGTAGCAATAAATACGTCTGAATAAAAAAAACTTGAACATTCAAAAATGTAATATTAATATGATCAAGAGTTTATTGCTGATTGAAAGATTCAATGAACATTCTAAAGACTTAAAACGTTAATTTAACTGTTTCTTACCAAGTTTTACCAACATAACTAATAAATATTTAATTGGAACTATTTAATTGGTATCTATGATTAATTTTCAGTTAATACGAAATATTTAGAAATTTTATATTTACTTAAAAATCTGCTATCGGCCTTTATTTTGTAGATTAAAACGAACCCTTTGTTTCGTTCTTTGTCTTTCGATTCCACAATTTTTCGAAGACGCTTAACTCGAAAATGGTCTGAGACTGTAAATGCTGAAGTTAAAATTTTCAATTGAATCAAAATTGAATGAAGTAGATAACAGTTTTAAATTAGAAGTATTGAATATATTTAGGATCTTTTGAACAATTCAAGACCCGAGTGACTACACAGAGGTTTTATTTAACTATTTAAAATATAAATTTATTACTTGAAGATATGTTTTTGACCATGGCCGTTAATTTTTTTTGAGTGTAACGTGATATTTAGTTTGACAAGGTATTGCTGAAATTAATCAGAAATTAACGTAGCGTTAAGTTTTATTTTGATATGTTAAATTTTTATAAGTTCATATCTACATGTAGGTATAAAAAAGGTAGAATATTATAAAAGCAGGCTTCTACGAAACATATGGTGTAAGTTTTCGTAAATACATCGAAATAATTCCGATTACCTTGTGATGATGGTTCCGCGTTCTTGTTTATCATTTTGAACCGAATTGATTAATAATGTATAGACTACAAATTGATTTTAAATCATTTGCCAAGTTGTTATTTATGAATTAAGTTTGTAAGAAAATAGAATTTTCCTATGCAAAGTATCTTGTTTAATTATACTATTTTTACATATATATATTTGACATGACAAAATTGTCTTCCTATGTCCGCTTTAATTGTTACGTAAAGGAAACAAAATATATATGTACATTAGTAAACTTAAATATTAGATATATTGTCGTAATATTTCTTTCAATCATCTATAAAAAATACATAATACAAATAAGTATTTATGTTTCCAATATACTTTTTTCAATCTCCTAAATAACCCCATCAACTCCTCATTAACTAGTAGAACACAATATCGAAACGATTCACTTAATTTTTCTTTTATTCATCGTAAAAAAAACTCACCCTTTGGCCACCTGCTAATCCTCCCCTTCTTCCTTCTTTGAAATAGAGTATCGATAATAACATCCTTCCCTTCATTGAAATCGATATCGTCAAATTTATTATTCAAACCCTCGCACTCAGCCAAATTTGCTTCAAATATCGACGTGTCGATTTCACCCTTCCTCAATTTTCCATTGTCGCCTTTATCCTTGAACTCGCGCATTTCTCTTCCTCTTCCATCGGAATTATTAGTGGAGACGGCACTGTAGGTTCTACCGGCGACGCGGTTCCAGATTTGCAAGAAATCTTTCATTTTGACACTTATAAATTAATGATGACTGTAAGTCGTTTGTGATTTTAACAATTATCTATTCTGACCGCCGAACGTCACTAACTGTTTATGAATTGGACCTGTCTACGATTAGATATAATTAAAATGCACTTATAAGAATGTTAAGTTGCAATTTGGTCACAGAAAAATCCAGATACTTTAAGCATTAATACTATTTTCGTGCATGTAATACACTCGTTAATATAAATTTTACACCATTAACTAATTATTAAAATTGTTTGCTTAATTTTAATAATTTCAACTGGTATTAAGATATTGTTAAATTTCGTTTTTGTAAAACGAAACTGATAATTATTTTATTCGAAGTGTTACCGCAGTTTACTCGAAGTGTTATTTCACTGTTTTTTTAATGGTCCAAATGTTCGTTTATAAAATATAATTTTGCTTGCCACATTTCGACACTGAATTTAAAAAAAATAACACTCAAAAATACTGGCTTTTTCAACACATTTTAAATGAAACACAAAAACCATCAAGAAAATTTATACCATTTTCAACAAAAGCGTCGATATTTTATATGATTTTCGTATAGTTGCTATACAGCGTTGCGGCCTATTACACTTTATATTCTTTGCTTTTTCGTTTGAGCGAATTATTTTTTATACAATTTTCTTCCTTTTACTATTGTATCTTTTCTCACTAAGGCGTCTTATAGTAATGACCATGTCTTACCGTATCAGCGTGTTCTTATATATGTAACTCACACTTCCACGTTGGGTACAGAGATGGTATGCGCGGTAAACTAGTTAAGTGTGACTCGTTGTTTGTGTGCGTGTTTGGTTACCTGTGTTTAGCGCGGACGTATTTAATATAATTACGCTCATGAACAATATTGTTTTTGTATCTTTTGAATGTTTACATATTTAATGAGAACTTAATTTTTTACCTTACAAGTTTCGTTCTCAGATGACTTTAACTGCCTTTCTCTTCTACTTTTCAGTTAGTTGATCTGGGTTTGGTTTGTATTTCAATTATTCTCTTCAGACGTTGCGTTACGTATACATCAGAAGTTAATCGTAAATTTTGTACTTGTTCTCAAAAGGATTTTACTGTAATTACGAAGTAAATATTATAATTTTGATTCAAGTTTTAGATTTTGTTATACCTTAGTAAAATTTTATACTTTTTTAAAGTTCTGTGCCAAAAAAAAGAACAAAAAAAAAAGTTTAACCAATTATACAAAATATTTAAATGATTTTCAAATATTTGCAGCATTTAATACTAACAAAGACCAGCAAAATCACTGCAAATACGTGTCCTAGTAGATATTATTTCATTTTTTTCTTTTAATGTCAAACTTTAGTCTATTGTTCTACCTATAAAGTATTTATGTCGTTTATTTTCAATTCCTACTTTCTATCCCTATTTTTACATTTTGAGATGCACTCTAAAACAAAGTTGAAATGGTTTACCCCAGAGGCTAAAATGTTGATTAAGGAACACAGGTTTCATTTTATATATCATTATTTTAGAAATTTTCAAGTAAACATTTCTCCGATTTAAGCACGAAAACCGCAATTTTATTTTTATGTCCTATTGTTTTTCTTGCTATTTTAAACTAATTTATATATTTTTTTTCCATCAACCGGAAACTTTATTCGCAAATTCCAACTAACCCGTGCGTATCGTAATTATAAGACATTTACTTGATACGGAAAACTTTAATCCCCGGACATAATAGGTAATTCATGCAAAAGCCAGTACTGTTATGTACAAGTGAGCAATATGTATATATTTCTAGGTATTTTTTATGTACGGAACTAGGTTTTTCCGGCAGTTTCATCCAAGTAGAAAAATTGTTGATATTTATTTAGTTTTGTACTGAAAATTAGTGTTTGAATTATTCATTTATTTCTTGAAAACTCCAAGCCCAACTTACAGTATTACCCAAATCACTGGGCATGTGGAAGAACATGTAACAAAGAGTTATAAAACAACGAAGTATAGGACAATACATTCACAGAGCAATTTCGTACAACTGAAAAACAAATACACAGTATTTTGGATAAATATCATCCAGCAATCAGTCGTGAATTGCTAAGCAACTCTATGACCCAATTTTTCAAACGACAATGGAGCAAAAAAAATACTGTGTATGTATAGGTACAATATCCTAAAGTAACTTTGGTTAACACCCTCTCTCGTACTGATCACATACGCAGTAATATTTTTAGATTATGGAACTTTTCTTTGAAATTAGTGATAACAAATTTAACATTTTTTTCAGCTCAGGAAACGTTAATTAAAATAAACAATTATTAAAGGTTTGAAATAAAATTATTTCGTTAACAATTTTATAAACTTTTATTGTTAAATAAATTACTTATTTATAAAATAAAATCTCTTCAATAGATATTTGTATCGCTAATTGTCTCGTGGCCTTTTTAAAACTTGACGTCCAAACTAGGAATCCTCATTACTTTCACCATGTCCGTCTGTATGTCACAGCCGTTTTACTCACAGACTATTGGTGTCGTGCAGCTATTTTTCACATATGGCTATATATATTTACAACGCCTGCAAAGTTGTGAAATAAAATGTTTTAAACAAAATTTGATGTACGTAACCTAAATGGAAAATGGGTTGATTTATTTTTTATTCGCGTATCTTATTGTGTATTGTATCAATGAATAGGTCTTTCAAAAGTATTTAGATGTTTGATGTTTGTATTGCAAATTATCTTATGGCTTTTTAAGGCTTCATGTCCAAACTAGGAATCCTTATTACTTTCGCCATGTTCGTCTATCTTTCCGTCTGTATGTCACAGCCGTTTTACTCGCAGACTATTGGTGCCGTGCAGCTATTATTAATTTGGCATGTTTATATATATTTACAACGCCTGCAAAGTTGTGAAATAAAATGTTCTAACTGATTGAGGTGATTAATTTTTTATTTGTGTATCTTATTGTGTGTTGTATCATTGAATAGGTCTTTCAAAAGTATTGGAGGGAACAGATTTTTGATACATGGATCTATTTACGAAATATTAAACTTCAAAACGGACTTCTTTTAGAGTAATGTGTCTCTACGCCCTACCAGCCGCTATTTTTGAAATAGAATTTGCAATGATAATATATAATGAAATTAAAAAGAACATTATCACAACTGGGCAGGCTCTGCTAGTTTATGACTTAATATTCGACCAACTTATAATATACATTGAGATTAGGAGAACGTTCGTAGACAAACAACTTAAATCAGCTGGAAAAATAAGTTTGTATTTTAAAATGTATATTTATAGTTTTGAAGTTTCCCGTGGAAATATTAAGCCTCCAAGCGATGTTCAGATTGTAGAGGCCACTGCAGAATCCTACTCCGTGCATGGTTCGACATAACCTTGGTTGGTGTTTTATAAATACTACAACTTTCATCTATACATATAATAAAACTGTAAGAGTGAATTATACACACAACTTTCTTCCATACATAACTATGTATAGTAAAAACAGTGAATTCTGTACATGGAAAATATTTTAAAAGGAGATGTTGACTAAACATATAAAATTATAATATGGGCCGTGAAATATTTTATCGGGATTTTTGTTTGTTTGTATATCTGTTAATTTGTTCTTCAATGACACAAAATCTGCTGGACCTATTTTGATGAAATTTGGTGTGGTAATAGTTTATACCTTCAAGCAACATATAGCATACTTTTTATCTGGATATTATAGATTTAAAAAAGTGACTTGGGGAATATTGCAATATTACCTATTAGCGTTTTAATCAATTTAATGCTCATAGATATTGTAAAAGTAAATAAGAAGTAAAAAAAGAGAATAATAATTAAGATAAGATTCAATAATAATAATAGGTTCAACAGGCTAATTGAATCAGCCGTGGTATAATGGTTAGCAGGTTGATACAGTACGCCAAAGACGTGGATTCAATTCGCACCTCCGACCGACTTTTTCTTTGTGTGATCTACAATAGTAGTTACTAGACTGATGCAATTTTTAAATAAACGCGAACGAACGTCGCGGGCACATCTAGGAGTAAATAATGATCCTTTAAATTTATCAAAGGATCCCAAAATGATACTCCAAGAAAACATAGAAAGCTGTGCGCTAAGTCTTTTACTCTTTACAAGTTTACTCCATATAAGTTTACTCCATTTAAGTTTACACTCCTGAAACTTCAAGAAACTAATTGGCGGTCAGTTCAAGAAACTTAGTGAAACTCCAAAAAACTTAGAGGCGGTAGTTTTTGAAACATTTTGATAGTATATACACATATACGTATAGATATTTGTGTTAACACGTACTACTTTTTTATAACCCTACACCTACAAAGATAAAATTCCTTTTATCACCTAGAGAACTTCAAAAATTGCTACGTAAACAAATATAGCATTTTTTCAAGTATATTTTTTTACAAAAATTGGGGTTGTTTCCTTTAAACGTTATCATTTATTAACATGATTTTTTCTCCGTTTACATTGCTTAAGGTTCTGCTAGGATAAAGTCGATAAAGTCGACTGCAGAATGTATTTTATAATCTCTAGGTATTTTAGGGCAGAAAAATGATAAATAATAAATATATTTTTAGTTATTAACGAATAATTCGTCACAGAATACATCTCATTAATACAATAATTATTAAACCCACCTAAAATCATATGAACAAAAAATATTGAAATACCTGATACTTTTGTTCCAAACTGATACTTTGTTAAACCTGATACTTTTGTTCAAACAAAATAAGTGGCTTTAGTAAAAATCGGTGAAAACTAAACAGGTGCTTTTGTTTTTTTTTCCAGAAATAGTATTACTCCAATAGCAATTATTTAGAAATTCTGGGAACGTTCAAAAGATGAAATGTCAAATGTCAGCGAACAAAAGATATTTTTACGATTTTCATTTATCCTGTATGTCAGTTACTTGTCAGTAACTAAAATATGCTTTGAAATATATACGATCTTATATGTAAAATTATAAACAAAACTGATGTCACGCATTTTAGAGTTCCATAGCCAAATGGAGATACGTATTGTTTTGTCATCTTCATCTATATGTCACAGTCGTTTTACTCGGCCTGCGAGTAAAACGACTATCAGTGTTATAATACTAAAATTCTGCATTTGTATATATATATATATATATATATATATATATATATATATGTGTGTGTGTGTGTGTGTGTGTTTGTGTGTGTGTGTGTATATATATATATATATATATATATATATATATATATATATATATATATATATACATATATATATACATTTCACATTTAATCTTTTGAACGTTCCCTGAATTTCGAAACAATTGCTATTGAAGTAATACTATTTGTGGAAAAAAAACAAGAGCTCCTGTTTAGTTTTCACCGATTTTTATTAATGCCTCAACATGAAATTAGACCTGATACTTTTGTTTGGAACAAAACCATATCAATAAATTTTGTTCATATGGCGTTAGCTAGGTTTAATAATTATTATTGAATTTAATGAGATTTATTCTACGATGAATTATTCGGTAATAACTAAAAATATATTTATTATTTATCATTTATAATAATTTATAATCCTAAAATAAATAGAGATTATAAAATACATTCTGCAGCACTAGTGCAATTTATATTAATTTCAATATTTGTAATTTATATTTCAAAATGTTTTCAGTTTTTTTAAAGCATGGCTTGGAAAACTAAGGCATGTTATTTGGGTTAACGCCCAGTTTTTTTTTAAATACTTCCAACGAAACAATTAATATACTTTCATAACAGTACAGTAGGAAGTGTTAATTACAGTGTGTACACCACGTATTGGAATAAGATTTAGGAAATAGGAAAGAGTAGAACATAAGATGGAATAGTGCACAAGAATAGGATTTTTTCAACTTTTCCCGTGAATATATCTTAATAATATAAACGAAGAAAAAATCAAGTGAATAAATGATAATGTTTAAAGGAAACAACCCCCAGTTTTGTGTAAAAATATACTTGAAAGAATTCTATATTCGTTTATATAGCGATTTCTGCAGTTCTCTCGGTGATAAAATTGGGTGTGAACTTATAAAATGGGGGAATATTATTTTGATGAGAATTAACTAATGGCGCGTTTGGTCAGGTGGGCTGTTTGCAAAGATGATCTATGCTAATAACCCACCCATGAAAATGTTGTAATACAACGAAACCTAGGCCGTGGTAAAGAAATTAAAGAAAGTGGAAATAATACTACATCACGTAGTTTCATTTAATTGTGAATAATGAATTTCTACAAAATTAACGCCAAATATATTCAATATTCAAAATATACATTTACTAAATGGGAATAAACTCATTTTGATTTACAAGCAAAGTGTAAAAATAAATCACACAAAACATCTCGTGCTCTATCACTGCCTCTCTCTACACAAAATGCTTTAAGCAAAATGAATAAAGTTATAGACACAAATGTGGCCGGTCTCGCAAAATGTGAAGAGTACATACTGTCCCACCATAAAAACGTGCATATTTTGTACGGCACGCTTTGATAGGAACAACATCTTTGCATATAAATGAACTTACGGGACTTGCAGATGTTTGAGAGCTCATGAACATATGTCGTTTGTCATGTCTGTTTTTCTAAATCTCTTTAATTTGGCTGTTCTAGGGGCCTTGCATGCGTCGATTTTTGAATTTAACAATGTTTTTGGATCAAGAAAAAAAAATGAAAATGTAAAAGGAAACAAGAAAATGAAGCTAAGTTTTGAAATAAATTTATATATATTTAAATTTGGTTTAGGCGTTAGAGCGTAAATTTATCATCGAGCGTTTTTTATAAATTACAGACTTTTCATTCCATGTCTTGTAATACTTTTGTGAGCAATATTGACAAATCAGAAAAATACATCACTTTACTTTTTTCCAGCATTTTATCTGACACATTGATAGTGTGTACTTTTTTGCCTATTACTTTTTACCTATATATTGTACTTGTGTGTAACAAAATTGACGTCAATTACCTCAACTTGAAGCTAGTACCATAACTATAAATAAACCAGTGGTAAAAGCTATGACGGGGTAAGGCCTAAGGAACACGCAATTTAAATTCCCGTCTGTTTGTCCCCTGTAGAGGAAAACCAAGAATTTGTCATATACCGTAAATCCTTTTGGCTTAATGACTCAAGTGAGACGTGACATACAAGCTAAATAGATCGCTTGACACAAATGTAAGAGAGACAGCAAAATTTATAAACGTGCAATGGACCACGCAATTAGGTACTTATAAAAATTTTAACTTTTGCGGTACTTAGTGTGTCCGTTTAACTATTTGCAAATATTAATATTGTTTTCCACTATATATATCATCTATGTTTTTTTCACTATATTTTATCTAATATGGCTTTTCATGGGCTTAAAAATGTAGTGAATTTCTCGAAAAATACTTTACTTTTGTTACTCATAAGATGTTTGCCATTTTATATTTAGTTGTTTTATATGTATTTTTTATTTAAAATATTTTGAAATATTGTTTACAAAAATTGTAAATTAATTTTAAAATATTTTACATGAGAAATATTAGAAACGAATTACAGCTTTCTATGCAAGAGCTTTCTGAGTTGAGATAAATTTTACAGCAAAATGAGTCTAAAAATTGTAATTGTGGCGGTCCAATCGACTTTCGTAGACTTGGAATTTTCAATTTGTCATTTTTTATTGGATACAGCTTTTGTTTACCATTACTATGCTAAAGTAAGTCACTTCATTTTATTTAACATGGAAACAGATGACTTATAATTTTTTTACGAAAAATTTTACGGAAGCGGGTTTGAAAAACCTGTTTATCTCTAGAACCGCAAGGAAAACCGTTATGTCCTTTCAGAAGGTCATAGTACTAATTATTCATGATTTCATAATTAAATGAAACTACGTGATGTAGTATTATTTCTATTCTCTTTAAGTTCGTCACCACGACCTGGGTTTCATTGTATTGCAACATCTTCAGGTGGGCAAATAGCAAAGATTCATGATCTATTGACATATTCCATATCCATATTCATAAAGTTGTAATTTTGAAGATGTCAATTTAGGTTTTATTTTAATTAATATCATTTTCACTTCGCTGTTTAGCGAAAATTTCTATTCAGATATTTATCTATTCAGATATTTATCAGTATACCCACGATACTATTCAGATATTTATCAGTATACCCATGCTTTATTTTCAGATATTTACTATTCAGATATTTATCAGTATACCCACGATACTATTCAGATATTTATCAGTATACCCATGCTTTATTTTCAATAATAAAAATTTTAAATTTTACTTTTGCCAAATTTTTAACATTTCTAATATTTACGTTATAGTTGAGTGATAATAACATTAAGATGCATATAGTGGAAGGTCAGATTAAAAGAATTTGTTAAGTACATGTCGAACTCACACTACTAGGGTCCCGTACATTTTTACGAACATATAAAAGTTTCAACATTTAAGAGTTCATAGTATTTTAATTAAACTATTTATAAATATTAATATCATTCTTCATATTGTAAATATTTTTTCGAGTATCTTTTAGAAGCGTAAGAAAAAATATGTGAGCAGTCATGGGACGTTTGGCAAATGTAAAAAAAACATCTAAATTGTTTTATATTTTAAATTTAAATATTTTTAGGACATTTTACGTCTGATAACGAAGTTTCTAACACCGATATAAAGGAGTAATAAACAATAAATAATGCAGATAAAATGGCCTGTGTATAGTGTTGTAGAGAGGGAAGCGTAAAGTCGGAAAAAGCCGACAAAATGCGTGGCTGACCGAATGGCACATCGACTTATCAATGGCTGACACAATAGCTGACCGTATGTGGACATGCCATCAGAACGTTTTAACTCCCCTCTAAACATGCTATTAGATGTTTCACATCAAAATATGAGAATAGATGACTTTCCTCAAATAATGTGATATTTCGAAATGAAACAAATTTTCCTTTCTTTAACCCGTTTTTATTTGTTTATTTCACTTGCTTGAGAGCTCCGATAAACGCGTGCGATCGCTGTAAATCATATAATGCCACAGAGTGACGTGCGGCCTATGACGCGCTATTTATAGGCACGTGCACCGCCGCCCGCTGCCGCCGCCGTCCGTGCACGGCATCAGCATCGCGAATACTGATTTTTGCTAATTTTAAATCTGTAATATCTTCTAAAATATTAATGATAATGATTTGCTATAAAGAGCAAATTTTATCTACATTAAATGCCCAACGTAAACAAATTATTTAATTCAAAAGTATAACCCACAAAAAAATTTAACATACACTACTACTGTAAATATAACTGCTGTACTACTGTAAATACCACTGTAAATATAACATGCATATATCATGCCTATAAACCTTCCGGGAGAAATTACTGAATAATAGTGAAAACGGCAACAAACTTCGTTGCGTAGTTTAAAAGATCTAAGCGTACAGATGGACAGACAAACGCGGGGTCGACTTTGTTTTATACTATGTAAAGATTTTTTATAACATACTTTTTTGTTTAATACAGCCATATAAATACAATAACAAAGTTATGCTACAAAATGATTTGTGGAAAATACGACTTCAAGTGAATTCTTCGTGCACTTATAAAGTGCTTTAATATATATTGTGTGTTTTATTTATAATTTTGTTTTTTACAGTGATCATATATACATGTTAATCATATACAGTGATCATATACACATGTTTTTTACAGTGATCATAAAGCACATCGTTAAATTTCAAGTGGTTTCACAAAAATCACCGGAGTAGAAAAAATGTACCTCCCGCATCAATGCAAGATGCGGTTCTGCTTGTCTACCGGGTAGTTACCCCGGAGGGTGTACAGATCCGCCCTCTAAAATGTTGGCCCTTGTAAATAGAGTCACTCCAGTTGCAAAATTTCAAATCTCGATTTTGCGGCATGAACTGCCCAAGACCGGCCACCACTTTGGATACGAATAGGGCGGAACATGTCAAACTATCCATAGAAACCTAATTAAATAGATTTCATAAAAAAAAACCTAATTGTTTTAAATTAAATTGAAGTTTCGTCGAAGGATTTTTGAAGTCAAACTTCTTAGGCGGCGATTCGATTATAATCGATAAGTGGACAAGTATTGAGAATAAAATTTTAAGGTCGCGTCACGTTTAAGCACATTTCGTTACATGAGAGAAAAGAAAGATATGACGTCGAGAAAAAGAGCGACGTATACACAACGATACAAAGCGATTGAATAAGATAGTGTCGCGCATGCGCGCGTTGTAGATGTATGCCTTAGATGCTACATATGAACAGCTGAGGTACCACGCATAAGTTGTAATATTTTGGCAAATTTTGTATTTTTGTATTTCTTCTGAGATGCTCTTACCCTCCCTCTCTCTCACACTAAATCTCTCATATTCTTTATATTAAGAAGTTTCACCTTTATTTCGTGTACGGTATTTCACGCGCATTTTTCTATTTCATACGTTGGATCCTGTTTGTAAAAAACTAGACTTCAAAGTTATGCCCAAATATAAAAATTTTAAAAAATTTCAGTCAACTTGCACCAACAATTTTAAGAGATATAGACATTTATGAAAACCGATTTTGTGCGTGTTCTGATTTATACTTGGCCAGATTTTATAAGTTTATTTAAAAGCATATATTAAAGTATTTTTGGAAAGGTGCCAATTAGAAGATATGAGGAAAGAACTTGGGTTTTATCCGAGTTTCTTCCTATTTAAATGTGCACTGCTAATATAATAATATTTTCACGGTAAGAAATGTTCACTAAAGTTGATTAAATATATGAGCCACCAAATATACATATGTATGAGCGAAAGATGAAATAAGGTCGGGAATCGAAATAACAGATAAATATCTTTGAGAGCGTATATGGCAGTGAAGGAAGCAACTGAAGTATGTCAAGAGCGTACAAGTAACCAAAGTATTTTTCGCAACTTATTAATTTACTTTGAAAATGTACTGTTCTTGTCGAAATTAATTTTTGCACCTTTAGTTTTATTTTTATCCGTACGCCTTGAAAATTTGCTCCAATTAATTGAGCGACTCAAAGTTTATAAAGTCTTTTCACATGGTCAGAAGAAATGAAAGCAGGTGAGCTTGAAAAGTGACTTTGAAGTCACTCAAATGGGAGATGTGTCACCTTCCGACCATACGTCACTCCATAAATACCGCTTATCCCGCCCTGGCGGAAAAAAATGCAGATTTGTACGTAGATATGATAAGAATAAAGATATTTAAGTTTTAAGGAGTCGGTCAGTGAGTGTGTTATTGACCTTGACTCACTGTGAACGCGGATTTGGACACATTGTAAACAATAATTTATCCTAGTGTCGATAAAATTAAGGTTTTAAACGATATGGGTACACAATCAAATAAAGATATTAAGGTTTTAAGGAGTCGGTCAGTGAGTGTATTATTGACCTTGACTCACTGTGAACGCGGATTTGGTCACATTGTAGACAATAATTTATCCTAGTGTCGATAAAATTAAGGTTTTAAACGATATGGGTACACAATCAAATAAAGATATTTAGGTTTTAAGGAGTCGGCCAGTGAGTGTGTTATTGACCTTGACTCACTGTGAACGCGGATTTGGTCATATTGTAAACAACAATTTATCCTAGTGTCGATAAAATTAAGGTTTTAAACTTATGGGTACACAATCAGATTAATTTCGCATAATTTTCTAAATATTATCTTTGCACGAAGACCGTAAAAAAAAGAAAATTGAAAGATATAGTTGTAACAAGTAGAAACCATTTTTCGATGCTATTCACAAAAGTTGAACTTTCCCTATAGGAGACAGTTTTGAAGGGTGAGAGAGCCAAAAAAAATATTTCTTCAGGATATTGGGCAGCAATTGAAGGATTATGTAATATTTATTTCAACAAATCTGTTTTTAAACTCAATTTTTTTCCAAGAAAATTTTCAAAAGCCTTCTAAAACCTCTCAAGGACTAGTAAAATCACACTATGAAGGTTTCGCATACATTTAGTTACTTATAAACATCGAATGATGTTTATTATTTCCATTAAACACACACACTGTATCGTGACAGACGGACGGTTGGGGACGATGAATTATAAAGTTTGTTTGGACCCAATGAAATTGTAAGGTTTGTTTGAATGGACTTACGGATGGATACGATGGAATTAAAAAGTTTGTTTGGACGAACTTACAGATAGATGTAAACGATAAAATTATAAGGTTTGTTTGGACGCATACGGTAGTTGATTCATTCAAAATTTTGATATTTTTCGTACAATATTGTGAAATATAAATTAATTAAAACCAGTCTTGAAAAAAATTCAAAAATTGATTGAAAAATAAGCCAGTTGTAGGCTTCTAAATTTTAAGATACAGATAGAGTAGGGTATATCTCCGTCTCTTTTCCTCTCGTAGAATATAATGTGCAATATTAAAAATGACCTCACAACACAATATTGCCGTCCTTCTCCAAAGGTTAAATTTAAACTTCTATAACTCGGTCAATTTTTAAGATTATTAAAAAAACAATTCACTCTTCATCAGCTTGTACCTTGTAATTATGATTAATGAAATAAACAAAAATTAGTCAAATACCCAATTCATGGATGGGCACGATGGAATTATAAGGTTTGCTTGGACAAACTTACGGATGGATATGATGGAATTAAGGTTCGTTTGGACGAATTCACAGATGGACACGATGGAATTATAAGGTTTGTTTGGACGAACTTACGGATGGAAGTGATCGAATTATGAGGTTTGGTTGGACGAACTTATCGATGGACACGATGGAATTATAAGGTTTGTTTGGACGAACTTACGGATGGAAGTGATCGAATTATGAGGTTTGGTTGGACGAACTTATCGATGGACACGATGGAATTACAAGATTTGTTTGGACGAACTTATCGATGGACACGATGGAATTATAAGGTTTGTTTGGACGAACTTACGGATGGAAGTGATCGAATTATGAGGTTTGGTTGGACGAACTTATCGATGGACACGATGGAATTATAAGGTTTGTTTGGACGAACTTACGGATGGAAGTGATCGAATTATGAGGTTTGGTTGGACGAACTTATCGATGGACACGATGGAATTATAAGGTTTGTTTGGACGAACTTACGGATGGAAGTGATCGAATTATGAGGTTTGGTTGGACGAACTTATCGATGGCCACGATGGAATTACAAGATTTGTTTGGACGAACTTATCGATGGACACGATGGAATTATAAGGTTTGTTTGGACGAACTTACGGATGGAAGTGATCGAATTATGAGGTTTGGTTGGACGAACTTATCGATGGACACGATGGAATTATAAGGTTTGTTTGGACGAACTTACGGATGGAAGCGATCGAATTATGAGGTTTGCTTGGACGAACTTATCGATGGACACGATAGAATTACAAGATTTGTTTGGACGAACCTAGAGAGGGATGGATAACACGATGGATTTATAAGTTTTACTTAACTATAAAAACCTAAAAATATTATAAGTCTTTCAAATACATTAAAACATGCCGCGATCTCTTGGATCATGGCACGTGGACGTTAGCAGACGCAAAACACGCACTTTCGATCGGTGAAAATACGGTCAACCGTCTTCATCGACAAAAGTCGAAAGTTATCGGTCACCGCCTGTATTAGACTTCGCTGTACTGGACCTGTATTAAACCTCAGTGATTTAATAATGTAATGTGTTTCTCTCAGATATATATTTACTGTCAGGGATAAAGGAACTTGGTGTCCATTACACTTCATTTTTACTATACTCTGAATTGTTGTAGGACATAAAGTAACTTTGCACTTAATGCGATAAGTTACCTTTGTGTGATAGAAATTAATTCAATTCTCACTACACTCAAATACTCGCTGACGGTGCTAATAATTCATTCCACTTACTACTTACTCAAATATAATAGATTACTCACAATTACTACGTGCTTTGAATGCACATTACTGGGTAAATCTAGCTCGGTCGATAGTAGGTAAGCTCAGTTGATAGTAGGGGTATTAACACAAAGTAGTTAACCCAAATAACTACGCTAACATTACTGTTTCATTGTGGTGGGATTTTCTAGTTCCACTTTGAAATTTCGCTTACAAAATTTCAATGAGCCTCTTGCATCAGGAAATGCTTTTATCCTCAAAATGTTTGGAATTTCCATAAAATGCGAGCAAGAACAGATTTACATAAATTTTAAGTTTTGCTATGCGCCATTCCTCAGCAGCTTTTCAATGTTGCCAGATTCTATATTTTATTTAATAAAACAATTTGTTTTCTCTATGAAATCAATCCCAAACTTCGTAATGTAACAAACCTCAGACTCTGCATTTATGTAATCTGCCTCGTCATTCTGATAATTTGATTTCCAAATATTCGTTGGTGCTGGTTCCAACTTGTTTAACTGCGGCATACCACCTACCGCATATTTATTACTCTATTACTCTTAAAGCATGAATATTTTTTTGGAAAATTAAACCATGTAAATGACTCAATTTATTTAGATAAATAAGATGTTCTTACAAAGAATTAATTAAAAAAAAACAAATATAAAATTTTAACGCAGGGCGTGAAACAAAATTTAATAAAACAAAAAATCATATCCAACTCGGTGCACATGACAATAGTGAACCTTCTTTGGCGATCTAAACGATTTGTAAGTAAGGGATAGAAGGGCAGAAAGAAAAAGAGGATATGTTAAATGAAAGTTCATAGATTTTACTACATTCGTACAAGAAGATTTTAGTTCTGTACATTCAGAAAAATTTGTAAAATGTCATTTCAAATCGACGTATACATATAATGAAATCCTCATATAAATTTACATAGACAATAATCACAAAACACAATGATAAATATTAATAAGACAACGTATGCGTGGTACCTCAGTTGTTCATAGGTAGCGTCTGAGACGTACGTCTACACCGCGCACATGCGCGACACTCTCTTATTCAATCATTGTGTATACGTTGCTCTCTTTTGCTACACTTCCATGGCGTCGGAATATAAAGCTCTCTTTCTCTCCACGTCATATCTTTCTTCTCTCTCATGTAACGAAATGTGAGTAAAAGTGACGCGACCTTAAAATTTGATTATCAATTCTCTTTTATCAAATATCTATTATCGAGTCGCCACCTAAGAAGTTTCCCTTGAAAAAATGAATTATTTCAAAATTGTCGAAATAAAGGAAAAAGGAAAATAAAGATAATTAGTTTGAAAATAATTTGCATATCCCTAGTAAAGTTATTCGTTTTTAGAAACCGAGCTAGAAATATAACTTATAGCACTTCCATTTGTACAGTTGACAGCGATAGTATATATATATATATATATATATATATATATATGTGTGTGTGTGTATATATATATATATATATATATATATATATATATATATATTTCAAAGGGATGTACCAAGAATACTATCGATACGTCGACGTTCGAGCATCTGAAATTTCTATACCACGATGGCTACTTAATACAAACTATGATATCTATATATTAATATGCGAGGAGAAAACTGTGTACCCCTTTTTAAGCATATTGCGCTCACGGACGATCGTAAGATTAAACAACGTATCTTATACTTCTATGAATGTAAAATCTTATTTGTATTAGCCTTTATTTAATTCAATAAAAACATGAAGAAATTAAAATTGACAATGAATTTTCTCAAAAAATAAATCCGAATGCAAGCCGCAATCGGGTTTTTTTTAAACTCTTACTAACATTAAATTTCATAGGTATTACAGGGAGTTAAGGCAAACAACACACGGTAATGATGTGTTTGTACAAGCTCTCAGCTGATGTAATAGATCAAAAGTTCAAAAAAAGTTGTGCGTGTCCGACGCGCGACTGGAGTTTATTCCTCATGTACGATCTTACGAGTTTATTCCTTATATCTTGGAATTTATAACACTGTATATAAATATAAATATCAGTATCATTAAATGTAAATAGAAAATTCTTTAATAAAAAATGTTGACAATATAATTATTGTCAATTGTTGACAATATATTTATTGTCAATTGTTGACAATATAATTATTGTCAATTGTTGACAATATAATTATTGTCAATTGTTGACAATATAATTATTGTCAATTGTTGACAATATAATTATTGTCAATTGTTGACAATATAATTATTGTCAATTGTTGACAATATAATTATTGTCAATTATTGTCAATTGTTGACAATATAATTATTGTCAAGTAAAACACAAATGAACAAGATCACATTTACACAACACAAATAAAACATTTTGTGACGTCAGACTAAAAAGTTAAAATTAAAAGAGATTTTTTAATTTTGTAGGACACCAAATATTCATACATAATGACATTTAATGATTGCATCTTGATATAAACGAACGATAGTAAACTATGTGTGTCACACTCCGTCATTGCGATTACGCCATAAGAAAATGTCAATATGTGTGTCAGACTTCACCATTGCGATTACACCATAAGAAAATGCTAAATAACATATTGATATCTCACCCTAAAGATGCATAGAAATGTTGGCCGGAGAGGCCAGCTAACGGTTAGGCTTTGTTTAACACTCTCAACTTTGTACGATCAGAACCTAACGATTACATTTTAACGCTCTGAACTTCATACACTCTGAACTTCTGATTTTACTCCTCATAAAACTTCATACCGATTGTTAAGGAGTAAACTCCAATTATAGGTAATAATTATGGAAGTGTACTCTTTGATAATAGAATCTCAGTAATGTTCAAACTTAAAAATTTGACGAATTACGGTCATATTTCTACCAATGGGTGACCATTATCATGTATAAAGAGGGAAATTTGTTTATTTTCTACAAAAGCTAATATTCAAAACTATTTAATCGATTATGATCAAACTTCTACTGATATATTACTGGCTTTGGATTTCAGGATGGCTATAGGCTATTAATCATAGCCATACCTGAAGAAAACTGAGCCATGAAGATATCTCTAAAAAAATTAACAAATGAATTGCCTGTTCCTTGTCATGAATTATACCTTAAAGTACATATAATTAAAAAATACTTACTTCCATTCATAAAAAATCAATCCATAGAAATTCACTGACTAAAGAACTCTTGAATACTAAAAAGTAGTGAATGAAATGAACTCACTGGGAAACCGAATTTGTTTTCAACAATAAAAAAATTGTTTTCTATAATAATATTGTATATTTAATGTGTTTGGAAAAAAATGTATCCTACACCGTACGAAATTATTTGATTTGATAAAAACTTTAATGTGTGATAAACTTTATAGCTATTTAGTGCTTTACAAACAAACGCTTATACCTACACTACGAGAGAGAATCGCCAATCTTACACCAGCTAATTTATGTATTACTTACTTTGAATTCTTTTTTCTTTGAAACTTACTTATTACTTACTATGAATTGGAGAGAATCGCTAATCTTATACTAGCTAATTTATTTATTACTTACTTTAATTATTTTCCTTAAAATTTATTTATTATTTGCTGCAAATTGGAGAGAATCGCCAATCTTACACCAGCTAATTTATTTATTACTTACTTAGAATTCCTTTTTCCTTGAAATTTACTTATTACTTGCTGAGAATTGGAGAGTATCGCCAATCTTACACCAGCTAATTAATTTATTACGTACTTTGAATTTCATTTTCTTTGAAATTTACTTATTACTTACTATGAATTGGAGAGAATAACCAATCTTACACCACCTAATTTATTTATTACTTTGATTTCATTTTTTTCAAAATTTAGTTATTACTTATAATGAATTGAAGAGAATCGCCAATATTACACCAACGAATTTATTTATTACTTATTTCGAATTTTTTTTTCTTTGTAACTTACTTATTACTTACTAAGAATTGGAGAGGATCGCTAATCTTATACCAGCTAATTTATTTATTACTTAGAATTCTTTTTTCTTTGAAATTTAGTTATTTTTTACTGTGAATTGGAAAGAATCGCCAATCTTACACCAGCTAATTTATTTATTACTTAATTTGAATTATTTTTTTTTGAAATTTAGTTATTACTTATTGTGAATTGGAGAGAATCACCAATCTTACACCAGCTAATTTTTTTATTACTTTGAATTCTTTTTTTCTTTGAAATTTACTTATTACTCACTTTGAATTTTTTTTTCCAAATATAGTCATTACTTACAGTGAATTGGAGAGAATCACCAATCTTACACTAGCTAATTTATGTGTCACTTACATATCGATGTTATCATCGATATGGAATTAACCCAAGCAAAACTGGGTACCGGATTATCCCGTGAATATTTCACTCTTATTATTATCAATAATAAAGAACAAAATATAATTCGTTACTCGTTTTTGTTAAAAATGTTGCTGCCTATTGCTGAAATATTATACACGACCCTTAAAAACAAACTCGGTCAGTTAAAAATAAACCGACACGTGACAGAGAAAATAAATCTGTCGTATAAAGTTACGTGCAATATTTAGCAAAGAGAGAAAAGGATAAATATATAGTTTAAACTATGCTACTTATATTTCGGAAGGACTATACGCTTTCAGCTCCGATTGGTCAATACTTACGTAACTTTAAATCAGAGCGTACTCCTAAAAAATATTATTATAAAATTCATTTTAAAATCGTTCATTATTTAATTCAGAGTTTGGGCTTTGTTTTATAATATAACTAAGACTAAGAAAAACAAAATTTAATTTTAACGACTTAATTATTTTGAAGGGAACCAAAATAGGTTAGAACATATTCATAAATAAAACAAATGCAATATGTTTTTCAAACAAATATGCATAATTCGAACTTTAGAATTTCGAGATTTATCGCTAATATTCTGGTCTTGTGAATTTCTTTGAAACAGGTAACGTTGGCATTGACCTCTTCCACAAGCTTCCACTGTTTTTTAATAAGGAAAGTATTTATAACCCTGAACATATTCATGCAATAGCATTACTCACTATGTTTTCTATGCAATTATGTTTATAAAAAAAAGTTAATATTTTTATGTACATTTGTTGGCAGTACAACATAATTTTTTTTGCCAATGGAATCATAAAATGCATAGTCCAGTAAAATAGTCCTAGAATATAGGTTCCTAACGTATGGATATTTTAATTAATGTCTTTTTACAAAGCTCGCTCGGTCTAATTTCATATTTCCATAAATCCACTATCTTTGGGAACATTTTAAAGTTTAATATCTCGTTAATCGTTCACGAGGATATACGGTTTTTATAGGGTATTAAATTTTCTATAATTTTTAGAAATCTTATATTAAAATATACTTTTTATGAGTTATATTAAAACATATACAAATTTACGAAATACTATTTTTTCCAATTAGATTACAAACTGTAGATCAAACTAGGTTATAATAAGCAACTTGTAGAACACTTCTCCTACTTCTTTGTCACGTCTTCATTATTGAAGGTCATGTTTTTCTTGAAATGTCTTGTTAGAGGAGCTGACTAGCTGCTTCAATATATTTTTGTCTTTGGCTTATATCAGGATAACAGGTAGTTCCGTGATGACCCTAACCTGATCTATTGCATCGATTGCAAGCTATTTGGTCCTCTATGTTTCTTACAATAAACAATTTATCTATGTTGTCAAAGTAGCTAGTTTGTCAAAGTAACCGTGATTTCATGCACAATATGTGGTCGATAATTTAATCTTAACTTGGAATTTGTCGAGCTGGATTTATCGGTTCTTTTGGCAGTCCATGACAGACGCAGCATTCTCCTGCAACACCACGTCTCAAAAGCATCAATCTTCTGCCACTGCGCGTATTGTACAACCAGCGTAGCTGCAGAAGAATACCGAAGAATCCGCACAAGGACAGTATGTTTTCGTTAATTTTTGTCCGAAACTCCATTTTGTAAGTTTACAAAAAATAGTCCATTAAGGATTGGAAAAAAAAGGTTTAGTGAAATATATCACTCGAAATTTATTGGACTTCAAAATATTAAACTTTCATTTTGATGATTACTGTCTACAGTTTTTACTTAAACCGTTTTTTTAAGTACATTAGCTTACATGACCTTTAGGC
Organism: Druceiella hillmani; assembly: GCA_039881145.1. NCBI lineage: Eukaryota > Metazoa > Arthropoda > Insecta > Lepidoptera > Hepialidae > Druceiella > Druceiella hillmani. The sequence goes on along the minus strand of JAYKKI010000097.1, from coordinate 7,820,160 downwards.
AACTGAAAAAAACCGAGGAAGCTAATGTAGATATCACAAAAATCTTGTTTTATTATTCTCAGAGATATTCACCATATTGTGACATTTAAATTTCTATGGTCCTTTTAATCATATTGTTTATACCGTAATTTTATAAAAAGGAAAGCTTTTTTTAAGATTTTGCAAAAAAAATATATGTTATCCAATTGACATAAAATTTCGTCATAGTATAGCTTATAGTATCCAAACAAAGATTCGGTACTCATTTTTTTTAAATACATGGATAACAAAAAATAACGATGAACTTGAAGAGTATATACCTTTATAACTTCTTTAAAAGACTGTATAAAGTTTTGTATTATTATTGTTATAATCCCATTTTTTGTTGCAAAACCGAATCATAGAAACAAGCTTAAACTAAATAAACTTTTATATATATATATATATATATATATATATATATATATATATATATATATATATATATATATATAAATCCCAGGGTGTAGGTGGCTAATAAATGTGTATTGTTTATTATAACCTTTACTATATTACAAGATTGGACCGTATAGCTCTGTACTTGGCTATGGCAAATAATTAATAACTAAAACTTTGAGGACATCGGCAATAAATTAATCCCAAACGATTAATAAATTAAAAAGCAATTAAAATAAAACTGCAATTGCAATAACTTTTTCGTCCGGGAAAAGTCGGGATGGTTAGCTAGATTGTTTATATTCAAAATGACGTAAACGTCTAGAACATGAAAATTTCTAAATCTATCTTATGATCACAATAACATAACCTCGTCTGTATCATAATTTTAAGGTTGTTTAGCTCTATCTGTTTTTGAGAGTAATAAATTTCTGAATAAACTGCATGAACAAAGATCAAAACCTTGCTGATAGGATCTGCATACTTCTATAAAGTATTTATATTTTTATTCATTTCATATCTTCGTAAATATATCCTTATATCCGGTAAAAGTTTTAAAAAATATACTATAATTTTGTGTCTCTTTTACTATATTTCATTAAATCAACTGTTGTTTCAGTGATGTCAGATAATTGTTTACATCGTTATAATGGTAATTAAAATATAATTCCATTGTCCCTTTATTATAATTCTGTGTCTCTTTAACTATATTTCTCTAAATTCACTGTTATTTTAGTGATGTTATATAGTTGTTTACATCATTATAATGGTAATTACAATATAATTCCATTGTCCCTTTACTATAATTTTGTGTCTCTTTAACTATATTTCTCTAAATCAACTGTTGTTTTAGTGACGTCAGTTACTTGTTTACATCATTATAATGGCAATTAATATATAATTCAATGATCCCTTTAGATTTGCATTCCCCTGAAACGAAAGCCTACACATCCTGTATATATTGTCCGACAGAACTTGATAGTTCACGATTGAACATTATTTAATAGGAGATTTCATATGAATCTTTATGCATATTTTTAACTTTTCGAGTCTATCTGTAAATCGGGCATGGGGTTTTCAATAAAAAAAATATATAATTGGTGTTAATAGGGGGTGATTAAGTAAAAAAAAGTTAAGAATATCTCTAACAGTCATGGAAAAGTCTGAAAGGAAGCTAAGAAACGAACTTTCCAAAATAACATAAAGTCTTTACCGTTACGTTTGTTGCGATGATCTAGTACAAGTACGAATATATGCAACCGAAATTATAACTGCATCTTACAACATAACGGTTGCAGAATATCTTTGAAACTTAATTATATTTTGCTAGTGGGCATCGGTTATTACAATTAATCATAAAACGAGACGTTGTAACTGTACCGACAATCAATAATATAATTTTCTATTCTAGAAAGACATTTGAAGTGTTTTATATCGCTTTGTAATCAGGAAGAACCGCTATTTCTTCAAGATGTTTATCTAGGTACCAAATTGCAGTTCTAAATTAGCTTTTTTGTAAGGTTGGCTAGATTTTTTTAAACACATCGTTAGTTAGCCAATGAAAGATGCATATATATATATATATATATATATATTACATGTTAATTTGCTGCTCGATAGCAATGATTCTGGACAAACTCAAAAGCAGAGGTGATCTCAAGTGTGGGCCAAAAAATATTGACAACCCGAAATGAGTTATAAGTAGTTACACCCTAGACTTCATACCGGACATGTCAGAATCAGCTACAAAAGTGTGTGAATTTTAATCGAATAACACTTAATAGAGCCATTCACCGAACTTTTTGAACATGCGGTATGTTCACTTGTGTGTAAGATATAAAAAAAAAAAAAAAAAAATATATATATATATATATACATATATATATATGTGTGTATATATATATATATATATATATATATATATACATATATATATATGTGTGTGTGTGTGTGTTTTGCTATGCCGATTTTTTTCTCTTTATCCTTCGATACTCAGAAATAAAGTCACGAACATTCAATTGTTTATTAATATTACATGACAACTCTCCGTCGATCTGTCTGCTACAAAAAATTTTCTCAGAAACCGTTTAATGTAGAAACTTAAGATTCGGTATAGTGATAAAGCATATTAACCAGTATATATTTCAATTAACACTAATAAATATTTGTATCGAGACTTTAAAGGCACAAATGAAACACTCCGTTTTTTTATTTAATTTCTTACGTTACTTGAATGCTTAAGTTTTAAAATTTCCAAAACTAATTTTTTTTAATTTAATGTAATGTAATTTTAAAGATATTTTTAAAACTGTAAGACTTTATGAATTCGTTACTCTAATACTTAAAGATGTTATAGGCAAAAGTTTACATCGCTAATTAAAACAGATTGTCTGTTACCACCCGTTTTTTTATATAAATATAATTTTAAGCTAAGGAAACTAAACATTAATAGCTACATCAATAATTGTGCATGAAAATAAAACGTTTAAAAAACTCTAGGATGTAGATGGCTAAAAAAGTTTATTACAAACTATATGGAGTTATATATAGTTTGTAATAAACTTTTTTCATGTTACAAAGGTTCGGACATGTAGTTCTGTACTTGGCGATAGCAAATAATAAATAACTAAATCTTTGAGAAAACCATTAATAAATTAACCGCAAATAATTATTCAATTAAAAGCAATTAAATATAAAATGCATTTATGGCCACCATTTTACTCGGACTAAACCGAGACTGGCAGCTAGTTTACTTATATCTAAAATAACTTCTTAGAATTTCATGTAAGATAAATCTTGAGATGTTGCTAAACATTTTCATAAATAGATGCCTCTTTCTATATACAAAGCTATTGAGATCAAATTTAAAAGAAATCAGTCACCTAATTTTTTTAATTAAGAAATTAACCGCAAATAATTATTCAATTAAAAGCAATTAAAAACAAAATGCAGTTACGGCCATCATTCTGCCTGGAAAAAGCCGAGACTGGCAGCTGGTTTACTTATATCCAAAATAATTTCTTATGATTGCATATAAGGTAAATCTTGAAAAATGTCCAAAATACATGCCGCCACATCCAAACTACAGAGATCAAAATTAAGAAAAAGCAGAGTTACTAGAAATTAACTTAATTTTTTTTTATTAATTAAAAAAAAACTACCAGAAAATTAAATACAATTTAATATCTCACAGTTATTGAGAAATTCTTGATAATTTTACGCGTGTGAATAATGTATTAAGCAATATATTCAATTTAATGTTAATAATTATAAATATTTTAATAGAAATGCTATGCACACCTTATATAGACCATTATGTAGTGTGTATGATTCTTACATATTAGCAGTTCTATCCTTACTTGAGGTTTCATTTCTAAAGTCACTCAATAGTTGTTCTTCCATTGTGCAAGACAAATCCTCACAGAACATGTCTTCTGCAAGGATATCCTTAACTTGTAACTAAAAAGATATCCTTAAAAGTAACATTTCCTAAATTCACTATGTGATAAATTTGACAATAGCTTATTATTTGACAACCAAAAATTTATAAAACATTTAGTAACGAAAAACTCTCTCGCTACTTTGACGTATAATATTATTTTCTAAACATGCGTAGTTTCAAAATAAATTTTAAATATTGAATACATTTAACGTTAATTTTGTAGAAATTCATTATTCACAACTAAATGAAACTACGTGATGTTGTATTATTTCTACTTTCTTTAATTTCTTTACCATAACCTAGGTTACGTCGTATTACAACATCTTCAGGTGGTTATCAAATATGTTGTAATACGACGAAACCTAGGTCGTGGTAAAGAACTTAAAGAAAGTGTAGAAATAATACTACATCACGTAGTTTCATTTAATTGTGGAAATAAGCTTTAGTTAAGAAAATTTGCTTATTACTTTAAAACTTAATATTGTTCGTAATTTAAAGTAGAAAACTCAAGAATACAACTCCAAATTAATTTTGAAAGACCCGTTCAATGATACCTCACTTGTTGCAATGGGCGAAAAAATGATTTTAGCCCCGTTTTAGTTTTTTTTTAAATTTTTATATTTTGTAATGTATTAACTGATATTTCTATCTGGAGCAACTTATGTACTTTCAAATGCGTAAGTATAAAACTATGGGTTAAAGTTAGATGAATAGTCGAACGCATAGACAAACTGCTGATGACAAAGTTAAAAAGGTCTTATTTCATTTCGAAATACCAAGGAGAAAATAATTATAATGAGTCCAAAGTTTCCTGCTTATTCGAAATCATTGTCAGAATAATAATTTGTTCTCTTACTTTATTTATAAATCCGTCAGGAATTACCTTGATACCAATTGCTTTTCTTTGCTATATAAATTATTTCATATTAAAATATTTTCAATTGAAATTATAGCAAGACAAAAATATTTAAAAATATTAGGTTGACAACTTAAAAAACCGCCTCTTTTTTTGACCTATTTCTGGAATGTTGTAGAAGTTTCTAATATATTTCTTGTAGGTTATATATAAAGAGTGGTGCATTCTAACTTCTATTCAGTTAGCAATTGAGTAATCGGCAAGTAAAGAATATATGAAAAATGGAAGTATTTCGAAGTGAACTTCACAGAGAACTCTTTTCTTTTCTTCACAGAGAACGTTTAGGGCAAAAAAACAACAAAGCATCACGCAATATATACACAACGATGAGTGAAGGTATGCTCTCTTACGACACAGCCATACACTGCTTCCAAAGATCCAAAGAAGGAAATGTTAACCTATCCGATAAACCTCTTCCAAAACGACCTCCTAAAATTAATTTAGAAAAACTTAAAAACCTTATTGACACAGATCCTAGATTAAGTTCGCATTGTTTGGCCAAGCTATTTTCATGATCTTATACTGCAATGGAAAAACAACTTCATGCTTTGAGAAAGAAGTGGAAATATTCCGTTTGGAATATTTCCATCATATGAACTGACACCCTTTCAACTTCAGAGGAGAGCTAATGTGTAGTTGGAACTATTCAGTTTCTATCGTCCCAACGAGAGGCTAAAGTATCTGATTTCAGGAGATAAAAAATGGGTGGCTTATGTTAATTTTTAGCGTAAACGCCAGTGGCTGGGAGCTGGAGAAAAAGGTGCACCTAGACCAAAATATATTGGGCAAAAGATACTTTTCAGTACATGGTGGGGTTTAAACGGAGTTATTCATTGTATTATTCATTGGAAACTCTTTTAAGCTAACAGTACAATTACAGCTAAGATTTATTGTGAACAACTGAACAAAGTCACCGCTAAACTTCCTTCAAATCAAAGCAAAGTTTATTTTTTACATGACAATGCTCGACCCCACATAGTAAAAGTAACGCATGAAAACCTGCTTTCACTTGGATGAAGTATGCTACTTCACCCACCGTACTCTCCAAATCTTTCGTCATCTAATTATAATCACTATTTTGTTCTCTGTCTAATAATTTCCGTAATACAAAATTTTAAGACGAAATTCACATCAAAATCGAACTTCAAAGGTTTTTCAGTCAATATTTCTACAAGGACGGAACTTTAGCTCTGCCTACACGCTGGCGACAAGTGTTAGATACCGACGGTGCTTATATAATTAACGATTGATTCTATTGACTACATATAAAAAACACCAATTACATATGAAAAGTGGGTATACAGAGATAGCGTGTTTATAAGTTGCCGGCCTAATACAAAACAGTGTTCATATAAATGTCTGGTAATCGTAAATTGAAGACGTGACACGTTTTCAAAATTAATACATTTGTCATATTTTTGGCCTTAAGAAATACGTTCATATTTATGAGCCAGGTCACGGTTCAAGCGAATAGTTACGTGACTATTGCGACCTATTTTTTTATACCAATTCTAACCTGAACTTAGACCGAATTTGTTGTCACTTTATTTATTTCAACGTCCTTAGAATGACCTAAAGTATTCATTTACGCCATCCGCGAAACCAAATTTTAAATATAAGACAGATTATATGATAAATATATGATAGATTATATAATGTGATTTTTATTGCACATGTCTTATTTTTTTAGCTTAAAAAAAATAGAAGTAAATATCACATGTCAGAAGGAAATAAAGAAAATAATGTGAAGAGTTATAAATTATGGATTTTCAGACAGTATACATAAATGTGCAATTTGAAGTTAAATTTTTGGTGTCTTTATCGGGTTAATTTAGTAACTTGACAGTGCAGACGCGTATAGTCGTAAAAGGGAGTAATGAGTTGGAACATAAGAAGATTCCTTGATCGTGGATCAAATATTGATTAAACAGAACTGCATATTTGAAACTGAAAAATGAATATCTATATATTGCTTAAAATATCATAGAATAAAAAAAGGATATTGAGAATAATACTGAATCATAATTCCTGCAATTTAAAATGCATTGTTAATTTGGAAATTGAAGTTACCGGAAAACAATTATTCCTGTTTTAATTCTTTACGAATTTAATTTGAAACTGTAAATAATAATATCTATAGATTGCTTATAATATCATAGAATAAAAAAAGGATATTGAGAATAATATTGAATCATAATTCCTACAATTTAAAATGTATTTTTAATTTGGAAATCGGAGTTACCTGAAAAAAAATATTCCTGTTTTAATTCTTTACGAATTTAATTTGAAACTGTAAATAATAATATCTATAGATTGTTTATAATATCATTGAATAAAAAATAGGATGGAGAGAATAATATTGAATCATAATTCCAGCAATTTAAAATGCATTGTTAATTTGGAAATTGGAATTACATGAAAAAAATTCTTCCTGTTTAATTCTTTACGAATTTAATTTGAAACTGTAAATAACAATATCTATAGATTGCTTATAACATAATAGAATAAAAAAAAGGATATTGAGAATAATATTGAATCATAATTCCTGCAATTTAAAATGCATTGCTAATTTCGAAATTGGAGTTAACTGAAAAAAATTATTCCTGTTTTAATTCTTTACGAATTTAATTTGAAACTGTAAATAATAATATCTATAGATTGTTTATAATATCATAGAATAAAAAAAGGATATTGAGAATAATATTGAATCATAATTCCTGCAATTTAAAATGCATTGTTAATTTCGAAATTGGAGTTAACTGAAACAAAATTATTCCTGTTTTAATTCTTTACGAATTTAATTTGAAACTGTAAATAATAATATCTATAGATTGTTTATAATATCATAGAATAAAAAAAAGATATTGAGAATAATATTGAATCATAATTCCTGCAATTTAAAATGCATTGTTAATTTGGAAATTGGAGTTACATGAAAAAAAATATTCCTGTTTTAATTCTTTAAGAATTTAATTTGAAACTGTAAATAATAATATCTATAGATTGCTTATAATATCATTGAATAAAAAATAGGATGTAGAGAATAATATTGAATCATAATTCCAGCAATTTAAAATGCATTGTTAATTTGGAAATTGGAATTACATGAAAAAAATTCTTCCTGTTTAATTCTTTACGAATTTAATTTGAAACTGTAAATAACAATATCTATAGATTGCTTATAACATAATAGAATAAAAAAAAGGATATTGAGAATAATATTGAATCATAATTCCTGCAATTTAAAATGCATTGTTAATTTCGAAATTGGAGTTAACTGAAAAAAAATATTCCTGTTTTAATTCTTTACGAATTTAATTTGAAACTGTAAATAATAATATCTATAGATTGTTTATAATATCATAGAATAAAAAAAGGATATTGAGAATAATATTGAATCATAATTCCTGCAATTTAAAATGCATTGTTAATTTCGAAATTGGAGTTAACTGAAAAAAAATTATTCTTCTTTTAATTATTTACGAATTTAATTTGAAACTGTAAATAAGAATATCTGCAGATTGTTTATAATATCATAGAATAAAAAAAGGATATTGAGAATAATACTGAATCATAATTCCTGCAATTTAAAATGCATTGTTAATTTGGAAATTGAAGTTACCCGAAAACAATTATTCCTGTTTTAATTCTTTACGAATTTAATTTGAAACTGTAAATATTAATATCTATAGATTGCTTATAATATTATAGAATGAAAAAAGGATATTGAGAATAATATTGAATCATATTTCCTACAATTTAAAATGTATTTTTAATTTGGAAATCGGAGTTATTTGAAAAAAAATATTCCTGTTTTAATTCTTTACGAATTTAATTTGAAGCTGTAAATAATAATATCTATAGATTGCTTATAATATCATGGAATAAAAATAGGATATTGAGAATAATATTTAATCATAATACCTGCAAATTAAAATTCATTGTTAATTTTGAAATTGGAGTTACATGAAAAAAATTATTCCTGTTTTAATTCTTTACGAATTTAATTTGAAACTGTAAATAATAATATTTATAGATTGCTTGTAATATCATAAAATGAAAAAAGGATATTGAAAATAATATTTAATCATAATTCCTGCAATTCAAAATGCATTGTTAATTTTGAAATTGGAGTTACATGAAAAAAATTATTCCTGTTTTAATTCTTTACGAATTTAATTTGAAACTGTAAATAATAATATCTATAGATTTCTTATAATATCATAAAATAAAAAAAAGATTTGAAAATAATATTGAATCATAATTCCTGCAATTTAAAATGCATTGTTAATTTGGAAATTGGAGTTACCTCAAAAAAAATATTCCTGTTTTAATTCTTTACGAATTTAATTTGAAACTTTAAATAATAATATCTATAGATTACTTATAATATCATAGAATAAAAAAGGAAATAGAGAATAATATTGAATCATAATTCCTGCAATTTAAAATGTATTTTTAATTTGGAAATTGAGTTACATGAAAAAAATTATTCCTGTTTTAATTCTTTACGAATTTAATTTTTTTTATTTCTATCACATACGGACTGTATCTTTTATTTTTTTAACGTTTAATTTATTTCATACAGTTTAAAGTTTTATCATTTTATTTATTTATTATTATATATTGCAGATTTCACAATTTTGTTTATATTTAATGTTCAATAAATAAAAATTAAATTAAGAAACTAACTAAATGCCTGTGACGTAAAATATAGCCTCAATGTGACATTCGATGTCACTTCCTTGGTCACAAGTAAAAGCAATCACTTTTAAGTAATTTCCCAAACAAACCTCTGACATTTTACTGCTATAATTTTTGCTACCAATTTTTTTCAAGGTGAGAGCATTGCTGACGAAATTACGTTAAAAATTTTTGTACAAACATTTATGTTATAGGTATGTACAAGTTAAAATGCGCAAACACAATATAGAAGAAGGAGAAGAACTGACCGAACCAAAGAAATACTAAAAGTTGTTAAACTAAAAGTCATAAAATATTGCCTTTCGGAAAAAATAGAGGCCGCATCTTGTTTTGTAGATGGAAAATTTTAACAATTAAAAAATGTAAACCGGGTTTAGAAAAATATTTTATATTTTTCCCCATGGCGAAAATTTTTTTATTGACAGCATAGTAGTTATTTTCCTATTCCCTTATTGAAAGTACATTGTTATTTTCCCTTATTTAAAGTAATATATTTTTTTTTATAATATATTTTAAACAAGGAAATAATTTTAATGTTCCCTTATTTAAAATATAAAATTATTTCCTTATTTAAAATATATGATTATTTTTTAAAAATCCAATATTTGCCAATTTTGGAAGCACTGGGTTTATGTTGTAACTACTTCTGTGAAGCATTCAATAGATTGAAAATTGAATAAGCTTCGAAGCTTTGATAGAGCGACGGCGAAAGCTACGAATTCATAACAATTTCTACGAGGCTACGGCATCCAAAAAAGTTTCAAACCAAGACGAGGTTCTTTTTCCAACTTATTATGCTCACTATTATATATAAACATATCCTTACTCTCTGATCTTAAACAGTGAAAAAATATACTTTATTAGTTAAATTTTTGTCGATGTTTAAGATCAGACGGTATTAATGTGTTTATATAATATTGAGTATAATAAATTGGAAAAATAACCTCGTCTTGGCTTGAAACTGTTACTTTTTTATCGATGTTTAAGATCAGATGGTAAGGATGTGTTTATATAATAGTTAGTATAAGTTGGAAAAAGATCCTCGTCTTGGCTTGAAACTTTTTTAAGTGCCGTAACCTCGTAGAAATTACTATAAATTCGTTGTGTTGGCTATCTCTCTATCAAAGCAGTAGCATTAAAATGTAGCAAAATAAGCAATATAATTAAACATAAATAATCTAGCTTAATTACTGAATATATTTATTAAAGCATTTTAATTTAAGTTTTCACAACTAAATGAAACTACGTGATGTGGTATTATTTCTACTTTATTTAAATTCTTTACCACGACCTAGGTTTCGTTGTATGATATCTTCAGGTGGATAATTTGTAAAGATGTTGTCATACAAAGAAACCTAGGTCATGGTAAAGAATTTAAATAAAGTAGAAATAATACTACATAACGTAGTTTCACTTAGTAGTTTAATTACCTTTAATATTTATTTTAATTTTAGCTAACAACATTTTGCTCAGGTGTAAATTTTAAATTTAAATATTTATTTAAACATATATATATATATATATATATATATATATATATATATATATATATATTTATTCAGAACGGGCTAATAAAAATCACTAACTTTGATGGAGTTTTAAGTTAAACTTTAAAACAATTATAACTGCATTAGCATTATTTATGAAAATTTTGTAAACAATATGAATATCCATAAAAAGTTTTATCGGTATGTAGTTTTAATTACTACTAACTGTCTGTTATGAATTGTTTTTAGTTGCAAATATATTTGATGAATTCTTTCTGAGTTAAACTAACTAAGCCGTTGTACCTATATCAAAATGACGTTTGAAGAATTGTAGATGACAGTAAAATCTATTAAACGTTCTGTACTTAATAAGTACGTCAAAAAATAAGTAAACCAATAACACCTTCATTAAATTATTAATTTAGTGATATAATTATTATACAACAGAAAGTGGTTGAAAGCAAACGTACTCATGGTTTTTCCATTTCTTTATTTTAATTTTTTTTATTAAAATCATACTAAAAACGCTACTAACCCAATTTTTAAATTTGTAAATTTAAATATTTCACAAGCAGTGCACTGCCGCTTATTAACAACTTAATTTGGATGGAAAATAAATAAAACCTTGTCATATTATTATTTAACCTTCGCATCTAGATCAAATCGCGCAAGAGACAAGTGCACAAGAAGTAGGTCAGTCATGTCCAGTTGCAGCAAAGCGTATGCGATCTGAACGTGAAGCTCGATCGTATCGCATGTCAAGTCTTGATACGTACCAGCCTAGAACATTCCAACATTCCGGTAAATGCACGGCATTGTAGTAGCAGCCTTACAGCATTGGCCCGCGTAATAAGGCCAAATTTGAGAATTTACTCTTAATTACTAAACTAGTTGTATATTGTAAACAATGTTAAAATTCAAACTTCTCTTACCACTTTTACCATTACGTAATTAAAAAGTAATCACTCAGGTATCTATCTGTCTGTCACAGATTTTTTTAAGAACCTGCTTGACTTAGATACTTGAAATTTGACGTAGTGATAAAATAAATTAAACCCACAAATATCTCAATTGGTAACACTCAAAAATACTTATATAGAAACTTTAAGGGCTGCAAATTACTCAATTTTTTTTCTAAATTCCGTATATAATATGGAAAATCGTTTAAAATTATAATGGTCCCGAAAATACTTTATATATATATATATATATATATATATATATATATATATACATATATATATATCTTCAGAAATAGCCAGGAAAATATGCGAAAAAATGTGCCCCTTCTCCTTCCACCCTATTCCTGGGACTACTGAACCTAAAAAATAGGGTTTTTAGAACCCCACGTATAGTTTATGGGAAAACTATAGTGTTGATTCTAGAAGTCATAATTTTTGAAATGAAACTTCTTTAGAATCGTTGTGATTTGAAACTCGATGAAACGAAAATGCGTCACGACAAAGAAACAAGTGAAGCTTCTATAGAATCATTGTGATGTAAAACTCTATGAAATGAAAATACGTCACGACAAAAAACAAGTAAAGCTTCTTTAGAATTGATGTGATTTAAAACTCGATGAAACAAAAATGCGTCACGACAAAGAAACAAGTGAAGCTTCTTTAGAATTGTTGTGATTTAAAACTCGATGAAACAAAAATGCGTCACGACAAAGAAACAAATGAAGCTTCTTTAGAATCGGTGTGATTTGAAATTTAGGTCTCCTCTTTGTAATAATAATAATATAATATATAATAATATTTCCCCCTCGTTTACTAAGCATTGTACATATGTGTGCTTCTGTATATTGCCGAGCTAAAGCGAGAGAGCAAACGTCGGTGTGCATCTATATTGCACACTGTCTAATACTTGCTCTATTGCGAGCGTTCTACGTGTGTGTGTTAATACGTGTGTATGCGCCTGCGTATTACAAAGCTTTAGTAAAAGTCAGCGCGGTGTATTATTTATGTGTTTTTATTTATGTAAATAAGTAAGTACTTAAATACGGAAGTTTCATTTCTACCGTGTGTGAATTGTACACATACGCACAATTTAATTTCTTTTAAATATTTACTATTTTTTACCCTTATGAAAGGTACAATAAGCAATATATTTACATTGTGAAAAATTGGTATTTGTAAATAGCTATAAACGAAAAGGTTACAAATGCCAAAATATGTATGGAATCCTCGTAATGCGAGCTCTCGAGTTTGATAAGTTTTTTAGGGTATATGATCACTTCTGTCTGTGTATCAAGACACTTTTTCTCAGGAACACGTGAAGGTATCAAGTTCAAATTAAATATTATAAAATACTTAGGTCTATGGTACCATAGAATTGTAAAATAATGAGGCTTCTAAGTCTACGCAATCGAAAAATATGGCCATTTATGCCACATATTATGACTTTTGCAAATAAATAAAAACCTATAGGGTACTTTCCATTGAACTAGGATCATGAAATTTCGCAAGAAGCAAGGTCTTACAGCACAAGTAAAGACAAAAATTTATAACTTTATATCACACAAAATTTTTTTTTTTTAATATGCACCAATAAAAAATATAGTAGGCAATTAATTTTCGTTCCAAAAATTAAAATTTTGGAAATAGTTTAAATGGGTACGGTACGCTCGTGGCGTCTACTAGAAATAAAATTCGTAAGAATAAATTTTTCAATAAAAATTAATATGTGAAATGGTAAAATTTTAATTCTCGTCAATTATTTTAATATAAAAATAAAATTCTGGCGATAGTTTGGAAATAAAATAACTAAAAATATTGTGCATTAACTTTGAAAAAACAATAAATACAAGTTTTCCAGTATCGTCTTAAAAAAATCAATTTATTTCATTTTTAATTGCCTTAGATGATATTTTTGTAATCGTTTCTGAAAAATTATTATATATTACATTTTCATTATTATATTTATTTCCAATTGAAAATTTTCTATTTTGAATTATGGTTACAAATTTTCCCTTTCTAGGTTATCATTCGCAGAATTGTTACTTTATATTCTAGAAAACATCAAATTATTTTTAAATTGTATTCTGTTTCTCTAATACCAGGCTCATATTTACCTATCTCTAAGTTCCATATTATATGGTTATCAAAACTGGTTCTGACTAAGGAAATAACCCAAAAAGCATAAAGATTCCACAGAGCAGCCTAGCGGAGTATGATGGGACTTAGTTTGAAGGACAGAGTAAAAAATTGTGACTTAAGGAAATGTACGGATTTAAGGGATGTGGTAGAAGTAGCCTATAAATCAAAGTGACGCTCGCCGGGTCACGTGGCACTCACTATAGATGGACGCTGGGGCGAGCTGGAGAAAGTATATGCTGCACTGACGGCCGCGCGGTGAACCTCGTCTCCGCGGTCGTCCCCGTCGTCGCTGGAGTAACGATATTGGAAGTATTGCAGACCCCACATGGATCGCGAAGGACAAAAAGGAATGGCAAAACATGGAGAAGGCCTTCATTCGACAATGGATGCCCCATTGATTTTAATATAATTATTTGGTTATTGAAATTAGGTATACTTTTATTTTATTTGTTTTTTTTCTATATTTACAAAAACATCTTTATTTAGTGATTTAGTTAATGTATTTTAGATTAATATTAATATTCAATTGAATGTAAGTACGATTTATTCATTCAAATACTGTAAACTTTTTTTAATGGCAAATAAAGGTTTAAAGCATCCTTAAAATTTTAGAGAAAGAAGTCATCCATATTTTGCATGTTCATTTGTTTGAAAATCATTAAATTGAGAAGTACTTATTCATTCCATATTAGACGTTTACCAATATATTGTGTATAATCTTCTTGACATAACTTGAGTAACAGAATAACAGATTAGTTATAGTCACATGAAAATGGCCTTCGGATATTCATTATTGTATTTATTACTCATGCTTTCATATTATGTTAACGAGAAGTATTGAAGAATTGTTGTAACACAATTAAATGAAACTTCGTGATGTATTATTTCTACTTTCTTTAAGTTCTTTACCACGACCTAGGTTTCGTTGTATTACAACATCTTCAGGTGGGATATTAGCAAAGATTTGCTAGGTTGTGGTAAAGAACTTAAAGAAAGTAGAAATAATACTACATCACGTAGTTTCATTTAATTGTGAATAATGAATTTATACAAAATTAACAGCAAATATATTAAATAAAGAATTGTTGTAAATTAAAATGTCAACAAAGAAACTGTAATATGGTACGCATGTGTAAAATAAGTAGCTAGATTTAATATTATTTTAACGAGAAGTATTGAAGAATTGTTGTAAATTAAAATGTCAACAAAGAAACTGCAATATGATATGCATGTATATAATAAATAGCTAGATATTATATTATTTTAACGAGAAGTATTGAAGAATTGTAAATTAAAATGTCAACAAAAAAACTGCAATATGATATGCATGTATAAAACAAATAGCCAGGTTTATATTATTTTAACGAGAAGTATTGAAGAATTGTTGTAAATTAAAATATCAACAAGGAAACTGCAATATGATATGCAGGTATATAATAAATAGCTAGATTTTATATTGTTTTAACGAGAAGTATTGAAGAATTGTTGTAAATTAAAATGTCAACAAAGAAACTGCAATATGATATGCAGGTATAAAACAAATAGCCAGGTTTATATTATTTTAACGAGAAGTATTGAAGAATTGTTGTAAAT
Source organism: Druceiella hillmani (assembly GCA_039881145.1). NCBI lineage: Eukaryota > Metazoa > Arthropoda > Insecta > Lepidoptera > Hepialidae > Druceiella > Druceiella hillmani. Next base: position 7,804,503 of record JAYKKI010000097.1, on the reverse strand, counting down.
TAAAATATCAACAAGGAAACTGCAATATGATATGCAGGTATATAATAAATAGCTAGATTTTATATTGTTTTAACGAGAAGTATTGAAGAATTGTTGTAAATTAAAATGTCAACAAAGAAACTGCAATATGATATGCATGTATAAAACAAATAGCCAGGTTTATATTATTTTAACGAGAAGTATTGAAGAATTGTTGTGAATTAAAATATCAACAAGGAAACTGCAATATGATATGCATGTATAAAATAAATAGCCAGATTTTATATTATTTTAACGAGAAGTATTGAAGAATTGTAAATTAAAATGTCAACAAGGAAACTGCAAAATGATATGCAGGTATATAATAAATAGCTAGATTTTATATTGTTTTAACGAGAAGTATTGAAGAATTGTTGTAAATTGAAATGTCAACAAAGAAACTGCAATATGATATGCATGTATAAAATAAATAGCTAGATTTTATATTGTTTTAACGAGAAGTATTGAAGAATTGTAAATTAAAATGTCAACAAGGAAACTGCAAAATGATATGCAGGTATATAATAAATAGCTAGATTTTATATTGTTTTAACGAGAAGTATTGAAGAATTGTTGTAAATTGAAATGTCAACAAAGAAACTGCAATATGATATGCAGGTATATAATAAATAGCCAGGTTTATATTATTTTAACGAGAAGTATTGAAGAATTGTAAATTAAAATGTCAACAAAGAAACTGCAATATGATATGCATGTATAAAATAAATAGCTAGATTTTATATTGTTTTAACGAGAAGTATTGAAGAATTGTAAATTAAAATGTCAACAAGGAAACTGCAAAATGATATGCAGGTATATAATAAATAGCTAGATTTTATATTGTTTTAACGAGAAGTATTGAAGAATTGTTGTAAATTGAAATGTCAACAAAGAAACTGCAATATGATATGCATGTATAAAATAAATAGCTAGATTTAATATTATTTTAACGAGAAGTATTGAAGAATTGTTGTAAATTAAAATGTCAACAAAGAAACTGCAATATGACATGCATGTATAAAATAATTAGCTAAATTTCATATTCACAATCTGAATTGACTTACCCTCGCCTATCTATTAGTGTTTTCAACAAAGTGAATATATATATATATATATATATATATATATATATATATATATATATATATTTATTTATATGTGTGTGTATGTGATTTCTGTACAAACATTTTTAAGTGTTAGAAGAAGCTGCTGAGATATGTGTGGGTTTTTATTTTTTTATTACTGTGCTACATTTGTGACGAACACACCAGTGATCTTAATAGAGTTATATTTCATTTTCAGGATAATAAACTCTAAAAAATATTTCTGAATATGTCGTTTGTTAAATAACTTATACATGTTATATCCTACACACAAACGCGGTGTGTTCCAAAAGTTCGGTGAATGTCTATATTAAGTATTATTCGATTAGAATTCACACACTTTTATTGCTGATTCTGACATGTCCAGTATGGAGTCTATGACGTAATAAATTACAACTCATTTCGGGTTGTCAATATGTTTTGGCCTACATTTGATATCACCTGTGCTTTTGAGCTTGTCCTTAACCATTGCTATCGAGCAGCAAATTAACATATTATACATACATACATATATATATATATATATATATATATATATATATATATATATGTATATATATACTTTTTTAAACCGGAAAGGAGGTCAGCGATTTTCCAAAAGGTCATATTTTTCAACAAAAAGCTTTTGTTGAAAAAAATTACAGTGCGCTCACATTTTAATAACCTATTACTCAATATATAACAAAATGATTTTGAAATATTTTTTCGCCTCTTTCTTACCTCTGAAAACTGTTTTCCAAAATGAAAATTCGACTTTTATACGTACTGCTTCGCTTTTATATGCACTGTTTTTCTATAGCAATGCCAAATTCCAATATTTATTCTCTCCAATAACCATCTATAGTAATTGCAATAACAAAGAGACAAACAGACAACAAACTT
>JAYKKI010000097.1:5927500-5997500 GCA_039881145.1 Druceiella hillmani | reverse complement strand
TTAAATTTGTCTATCACTTCAACCAATTTATCAAAATAGTTTTGCACGTTGACACGGTTGAATGAAGTTGCTCTGCTGAGACTCGTGGCTTCAGGTTTTCGGATGGATAATGAGGAGTTCCTTTTTAAAAAGGCCGTCATCCAATCTTTCCCCGCCATTTTAGTTTCTTTCCAGGAATCGGGTACAGCGATTGTGTACTTAATCGCACAGTCATATGCCAAGCGACGCATTTCTTTTGGTTCTATTCCATGGAACACTTGCGCAAGCATGAGTAAGTATTTGCATAAACTGTTCTCCTGTTCCTGAGTAAAAACTTGACGTGTTCGAAGATATCCAAAGCGTACATTGTCAGGGTCTTTCTTATAACGAGTAATAAATCTTTTTAGAGCATTTCTGCAAATATTATAGTCTCTTGCTGCTCAACATAATTTTTTCTCTCCTCTGTTCACCTCATCTGCAGCTAATTTCATAATATGAAGTGGTGTGGTACCTCTACTAGTCTTCCTTTCGTAGTTTCGGATTCTAAAAAGAAAAATGAAACACTTATTAATTAACAAATCTATAGGTAAGTGCGACAAAACGTAAAGGACGACTCTTACGGGGTAAGAAGTCCCTTCAATGTGCTTCTTGCCCCGTACCTACGTCGAGTGATTTGCAATTTTATAAAATAAAAACGGTTAACAATAGATACAATTTATTAGCATGCATTTATTTGAATACAATAAGAATGTAATACATATTTACCTTATTCTTTTCTTCTTATGTGAAGCGATGTTATAAAAGAAATTAAAAGACACAGTTTTTTTACTTCTAGGCGCGAAAAAATTTCGATAGCCCTGTTACTCGCATGTGCATACCGAGCGGACTGACGACTTGCGGCAACGCGCGTGCCCCTCCTTCCGCGCTCAATCGTGTGATTCATTTGTTTCTAGCGTTGTTCAATACTGAGATATTTATGTTCGGACTTCTTACCCGCCGGACTTTTAGCCCCGCCCTACCCTACCTTTACCATTGGGTAGCCCCATCCATACAAAAAAGGCTTCGAATGATCCACAATGTTCCAGAACATTCTACAACATTCTAAAGTGTTCTGAAATGTTCGACAATGATCTGGGATGTCCCCGAAGGTTGCGGACTATTCCCAAACATTCCACATCGTTTCGGAATATTCTGGGATGTTGTGTAATGCCCTCGAATGTTCTGGACTCTTCTAGAAATTTCTAGAGGGCGAAACTTTCAGGACTTAAGCACGCCTTTCATGTAAAAACGGGAACTTTCTCCATGGTTGGGGGATAGAGATATATACGATCAAGGGAGTTATATGGGGGACACCATATAACTCCCTTGATCGTATCAGAACAAGTTTCTGAGTTTTAGCGACATGCACATTGTATACTTACTTTTATGATATATATTGATTACAATGAAACATAATGGGACTATTTACAGATTGCTAATATTTCATAATCACATTATTAACATTGTCTGCTTGTCCTTAACCCTATAGACCACTCCTTATGAGAATATGTTATCTTGACATATTAGTAGCTAAAATAATGTGATTAGGCTTTATTATATTCAATTCCTATCATTTTAGTAAATCTGTTGTTTGGTGTTTGTTACTTTTGTTTCCAAATCAGTAATTTGTAAATTAATCGTTAATTTATTTTTTATACTTTCCTTACTTTTATAATATTTAAAACTATATACAGCGCGCTTCGTACCTCAGAAAGCATCTGCATACAACCTATATTTCCATAAAAGCATCTGCATACAACCTGTATTTCCATAAAAGCATATGCATACAACCTATATTTCCATAAAAGCATCTGCATACAACCTGTATTTCCATAAAAGCATATGCATACAACCTATATTTCCATAAAAGCATCTGCATACAACCTGTATTTCCATAAAAGCATCTACATACAAACTATATTTCCATAAAAGCATCTGCATACAACCTATATTTCCATATTTATATTTTGAAAATTTATCATGCCTCTCATCTAAACATTGTTTGTCCTTTTATGAACATTCCTTTTTTATTTAAAATACTAAGTTATGAAATTTATTGGAATCTAAGATCAGAAATTTACCGTCTGTATGTCTTTATGTAAGATTATATCTGTCCTGACTTATACCATTTTCAATATGTTCACTTCTTTCTCATTGCTTTTCCTTTTCATTTTCCTACTTGTATGTCAATATTTTTTTATTTAAAAAAGTATACTGATTATTTTTTTTGCCAAATTATAAAAATTCAATTAATTAATTGATTATTTACATACATAATTACATTCCTTGCTTGCGGTTGACTGGAAACAATTGCTCTTGTAGCAATATATCTTTATTTCTTACTAAGTAACTCAAGAACTTTTTTAAATATCTAAATCATTATGTTGATAACCCTTCAGTCTTGGGTTTAGTGGCCCTTTATGATTGCTACACGAGGACGATCTCATAATTTATTTTACCTGCTAGAGTGCGCACAAATATTCTACAGCGTTCGCCTGTCTTTGTGCACTCACATTGTACAATGCAGTATTGCGAGATGCATCCAGTCTGGATATTTTTTTCTGCTCAATTGACCACTTCAGAAATGGGGTCATGGCGTTGGTTGGTAGTTCACGACTGATTACTAGATGATATTTATCTATATTACAGTGTATTTGTATTTGAATTGTATTAAATTGCTCTATTGTATATTGTCTTATTCTTTGTTGTTTTACAACCATTTGTCATATTTCTTCCACATGCCCAGCGCTTTGGGTGAATCTGTAAGTTGGACATGTGGTTTTCAAGAAAAAAATAAATAAAAAAGAATGCAAGTTAGTTCTACAAATTACTCTAGGCTAGACATACGACTCCAAAAATGTTATTTGCCATGCTAAACTGCACGCAAAAACATGCATTGCTAAACTTTTCATTTATAGTAAATGTAGTCTTTCGCGTGTTATTTTTAAAATGCTTTCAATCCAAAATTTTAAGAATGGAGAAGCTTTATAAAAAATTGTAAGCAATAATTGTAAAGGATGTAACATGTTTTTCAGGGTCATTCCATTTGATATGTTTCTTACTTCGTTGTGACAGTTTTTCCCACAACTTTGTAATAAATAAAAATATAGGTACTAACGGACTACAAAATATAGCCACAAATGTGTTTGTTGAGTAGAAATTGTTATCCCACTTTACAACTTTAGACATTTTGCATTTTGTTTTTATGCCAATTAACTGTCAGTATTGCCCGGATAAAAAATGGACCACGACTGCTTTTTTATTTATAATTGTCATATAATGTTGTACACCAAAATCTTGTGAAATTATAAAAATGCTCGTAACAAACAATATAATAATTAACAATATACGTGTTGGAACTTTATTGTAGATTTCGTTATTGTGGATAATTCTGAAATATTATTTTGATACAGTTATAATGGTTTAATTAGTTATCTACAATATCTAAGCGATAGTTTAATGTAGTTATAATGATTTAAAAGTGATTAAAACCCACCATAATTTCGACTCCCTTCATTTGTCTGTACTTGCTACCTACATGTCCTAAAAACACACCACACACACATAAATATACATATATATATATATATATATATATATTATATATTATATATATGCTATGTCTTAATACTATAATAAAATATAGTTTCATGTGAGTGTGAACTATAATTGTATGTCACGTGTTAAACATCTTCTTCTTTAATGGTTTATCAGCCTAGGATGGGTCCTGCCTTCTGCAGAATCAACTCCCAAGCTCTCCTGTTCTTCGCCAGAGACATCCAGTTCCTTACACTTAGGATTTCAAAGTCTTTTTCCAGGCAGTCGAGCCACCTAAGTTTAGGTCTTCCTCTTTTTCGGGAGCCCAATGTTCTGGCTGAGAAGATCTTTTTTGTAGCCCGACTGTCGTCCATTCTGCTCAATTGCCCTGCCCATTTTATTCTCTGAGTTGCGATATATTTGACCACATCCAGTCCTTTAAACAATTTGTAAAGTTCAGAGGTAGTTCTTCTTCTCCATATGTTGTTACATTTTAGACCACCAAAAATACTTCTTAAAATCTTTCTTTTAAAAACAGAAATGGTATATTTAACTCTTTCTGTCATTGTCCACGTCTCAGCAAGTAGGTAGGAATGGGTCTAATTAAGCTTTTGTAAATCAGAATCTTTGTTTTTTCTACTGGTGAAGCTAGACTACAAATACTTTTTAAGACCGAAAAAAAATCGGTTAGCTGCTGTTACCTTACTCCAAAATATTTAAAGCTGCTAACGATTAAATATGTTACGTGTTAAATATAGTTTCAAGCGAGTGTGAACTATAGTTTTATGTCATTTTAGTAAGACCTTTTTATGCCAACATTGGTACATTAGGCCATTAACCATTAACGCTCGATATATTAAAAAGACAAAAGAAAACTTTTTTCTTTCGCAAAATTATATTTCAAGCTTGATTGTCTTGCTATATCCCTAACATCTGAAATGTTGATGGGTGCATTTGATTTCCCAAATTAGAATACACTTCTGTTCACACCTCATACATGATTTTCTGTCACTTGAAACATGATAGTCGAGGAACAATGTTGCATTCACATCTCAAACTTTCTCATCTAATTGTAAACTTCCCCAGCGACATCAAACATTTTAACCATTTGAGTATCTATGAGCGCCATCGTGCTCGTGCGTGTACTAACTAAATTTGCCACGAACGCGATGGTGCGAAATCAGTTTCTGTTTAGGGCACGGTTGGGGAGAGCGACTTCTAATTTTTTATCTTTCTACGTGTTACATAAAGTTCAAATTATAATATTATTAGTAATTACAATATAAAAAAGATCCAGGAAAAGAAATTTTTTAATCCATAATGTTGGAATACGAAAATAATTCAGATAGTGGGAGTGACATTGTGGCGCGCTAACAATTTGGCGTAGTGCAAATTTTGAGTGATAGTGATAATAGTGACCATAACAATTATTTTGCTGATACGGAGGATGTACCGGACTGCGAAAATACGATATGACTTTGATATCAGTTTTTGTTCACAATATATATTTCCATAATTTTCTTTGTATTTTATTATCCTTGTACAAATGTTTATTAAGAAAACACCGAAAAAATTATTAAAATTGAATAATTTTTGGAAGAGATACAGTTTTTTTTTGAGACAAGGGTAAATGACATCAAAAACAAAAGATTTCTTTGGCATTTTTAAGTATATATGACTAAAAAACCATGGCACTAAAACGGTTAAGCACCATCTTGCTTGTCGCTTGAGATAAATATTTTTATTAAAAAAAGTATTAAAATATACAGCGGGATACATCATTTAACTCTGTATTCATTTAAAAAATTTCAATTTTCGTACTAAACTTGGAATTATTTATTAGGCAATTATGACGAGTTTTGTTACTGAGTTTTCGACTAAACACAAAACTACATTAACACAACAACTGCGATACAAAATAAAGCTCATAACGATTGAATGAATATCTTTTTATTTGATGAACTTAAATAAAAATATAGGATAATAAAAATAGCAACTACAACAGTAACATAATATAAAACTGAAACTATAAGCTAAACAAAAAGACGTACTTAATTTTCTTTCTATATTTTGTCCATCCATCTCAGTCATATTGTGCTTGAAAGTATAATCCTAAATATTTTTTTTCTCGCAAATGAATGGGTTTACAAAAAAATATTTGGTAAATATTGCCGTATGTGAAAAAAAATATTTATAGTTGTTTCTCATATACTAGTGATGTGTCCACTGACACCGAGATAATACCATCAATGCCCATGATGGGGGAGTTACTTTTTTACAAACAACTTACTACTACAATGGGACATTGGAATAGTCTACTGTTATACCAATTATGTATCAATCTGTAATAATAGAAAGAAAATTTATCTCCAATGATGTGTCCCACAAAAACACATCCTTCTCACATAATTTAGAAGCCATCATCAGGAAAAATATGCATGACAATCTGTAAAGCTTAAAAACAATAGGATAACAGATACAACTTAAAGTTCTTTCAATTTAAAAAAAAAACAAAATTATTTGAAATTTGCTTAGAAACCACAATAATCAACTTTATATGTGCTAACAAACTTCCTAACACCGTACTTCATATACAGCGTGTAATTAAAATTTGAAGACTTAATTAAAAAATGACTGTATGTTTGCATATATTTTGCATGATATGCAATTCATATAATATGAAACAAACCCGAATGCTCTTATATAAAATTGGGCACACAAACTAAATATATAAAAAAGAAGACAATTTTTCCAACTCTGGACTCTTTTTGGACAAAGAAGACTCTTTTTCCAAAAAGAGTCCAGAAGTCTACTTGAAATTTTGGCTATGTAATTAAAAAAATATTAAATATTTTGCTGTAATTTCAGTCAAAGCCATTTGTGGTGACAATTTAAAAATTCACCACTGAATTTATTAATTACATTTATATGAATTTAAATGCATATGAAAAAAAAACCTTAATTCAGAAAAGCCCATGTAAAAGGGTAAAAAAATTAACTACAATATATTAAAGAAACAAAGGATCCTATCACATCATAAGTAAAATTAAAAACTCGGATTAACCTTCAAGCACATCTATTTTAATAACTTATAATAATTTTTTACCCAAATATAATAATATTCCATTAATGTTAGTTCTTCTAAATGCAATACTTTCTTTTGTCAGTCTATATATGTTTATAAAAGTTTATATAATATAGTACAAGATACATTTGACATTTCAAATCATTAGATGGCAGCCATCTTGAATCTTGCAAATCTCATTTGTATACATTTCTGACATTAAACAATTCATTTAACACAACTTTAAAAAAATGGAAGTATCATTTTTGTTTATAAAATATAGTAAAGAAATTTTGGTATGGGAATGCTTGAATTTTTTATATCATAATCTTGGATTTTACATATCATTTTGAATATAACTTGTTAAAAAAACGATAAACGAAAGTTTTAACAGAAATAATTTTTTTTAATTTTAGGCATATGGCAGTGCTGACATTTCTAGAGTAATTTTATCAATTTAATTCTTTTTCTGAAATTTTTCGAATAAATTCAGGTTAAGCTGTCAATGATTCACGAAACTCGTAGACATCACAAAAGGAAATTGTAACAATTACAATCTTTTTCTTCTAGTAATACCATATTTATAACCATTTTCTCTTCAACCTTTGATATTTCTTATCAGCTTTTTCCCAATTATATAAAAAGGGACTCGGAGTTGAACGATTAGTAAAATTATATTTATTGATAATTTTAAAATTACTTGTAATTATTAAAGTTAAATAATATATCCTGATTTTGTAACAATGGTATAAAAACGATAACGTATGTTAATAGATGCCGAGGTTTCCGACTGTAGGTCTAAAAATTCCCAAATCTTCAACCGGAATTAATAGTCGAGCAAAATCCTACCACAAAAAATCATACATAGTTATAGATTCTGACATATTCTGTTCAATATTCTTTATAACTTTCCAAATAAAAAAATACACAATTTAATTCCAGTGTTTATACTTCAAAGAAATGATTAAGTGCACAAAAAAAAATGCGAGTCCTACTCCTGGGCTGGTATAATGACATCTTAGAATTTCAAATTGTTTTAATGTTTTTATCAGTCAATATTGTATTTATCAACCGCCATTTTAAGAGTACCGTAGATCTTGGATTACGAAACCCTAGCTATTTCTTGTCAGTTGTAAAGTAGAAAGCTGAAAGTTACGAACGCAAATAAAATCTTTAGTTATTTAACTTTGTACTGGTATTCACATTGACCATGTGTGTATATATATATGTATATATATATACATCCAAAAATAATTTTTTTTCCGTAATGTTAAATGTCAAATAACATGTTTTTATCAAGTTTTTGGCAACATTTATACAGCTTTTTATAAAAATTATCATGATACAATCCAGTACCAAAAAATTACAAACCCTCTAACGGATAAGCCAAAGCAACATTCACAGTGGCTAGCGAAAGTGATACTTTTATCACTTCGATATACAAATAAAAGACATTTTCAAGAAATTTTTGTTGCTAACGTATTGCATATTTGAGATAATATGGAATATTCCAATTCTTAATTCAACATTTTCGCACTTATTATATCTCATCTTTTGTAGAAAATGCTCGCAACCGCATACTGTCATAAATAAAAACTAACATCAAATCACCGAGGAAACTGCACAATTGTCGTCATGCAGTAATGTCGTTATACCAGACCATGACGAGACTTGAGCAAAATTGGTCCGATTATTTCTATCCCCGTTACAAATAACATTGATACACGTATATGTATAATTATATACACTGTTAATAATCTATATTTCTCTCTAGCTAACTTGACAATATTTTTGTATTTCATACCTAATTTCATTTCAACTTACGCTACGAATAATAAGTTGCGTTGATACAGGAAAAAGTTATTTTTATTGTCAAAATTCCATAATTACCGCAAAAGAGAGTCATCGTGAGATTTTTATGATACTAGACAGCACCACTGACTTGTAAGGTCCAATAATTATCAAGACATCTCCATATTTATGGTTTCTGTTGAAATTCCCATTTAAATAATTATAGGGTTCTCTTTATAATTTTGAAGGGCTACAATAGAAACAGTGCAACCCTGCTAGCAGCAAACGCGTAAGAAATGGTATCTCTCCTGTAACGAATTAAAGTCGTCAATGCTGACTTCCGACTATCAATTAATAGGTCTAAACTAGTAATGAAAAGAGTGGACCGAACTAAAACATACCAAATTGCATTTAATAAACCTCCGATTCAATCCACCTTAATGTATGGCGCTGAGTTATCGTCACTGCAGACGGCGGATCACAAAAGTCGACGCCTTTGAAATATCCTACTGAAGGAAGATGCTAAACATCTAATTGAACCGAATACAGAACCGTCCCATTTCTGAAAGAGCATAGAATCGAGACAATGTTATTCCCGTCTGTCTCCAGAGAGTTCTTGAATGCTTCCGACACATTGCAAGAAAACCTGCTGACAATGTTTGGAGGCTCATTTTTACCAGTATATTTGATGGATTGAAACTGTTTTCGACGCTGTCCTAGACGCTTAGTGGAACAGATTTGAGAAACACTTCGCACACATGATGCTCTGCACAGCACCAAGAATGGAAACTTATGGCAGAAAATCATTAAAAAAGAAGTATTATCAAAAGTGAGTCACGATCCTCGGCAGGGAATAACTGACTCTAGAACTATAAGAAAATAAAATATGTGACAGGATATCCCCTTGAATGGTATTCTGTATTTGATAGAAAGACCTATAGAAAAGTCTTATAGCAAAATCTTAACCAGTGATATCAAATATTGATATAGTTGGTGCACAACACTGAAGGATGTTACGCCCAATTACAACTATTGACAAAACCTCATGTCACACTTCTTTGTGCACATCAAAATGGTAACCCTTATTATAAAATTCTGTATAGAGAGTAACACAGCATAAACAAAATTGAATTTTTTTATAGTAGGCTTGCTATAGAAGAATGTATTTATTTTGAATTTAGAAACATGAAATATTTATTAAAATGTTGCAATTTAATATCATATCGCATTTTTTGACATTAAGTAATTCTACTCTGTTAGCAAGTAAACTAATTTTTTACAGTAATATCAAATATTTGATTCCTAAAAAGAAAAAAACATAATTGTCCTTGATAATTATAAACAGTTCAATAACAATTTATTGGCATAGACAATATAGAATCTAGAGCCCATATCTGAATTTTTAATTATTAATGTCTAATGTCCGAGGCATTTTACTTGAATCAATTTTCCTAAATCCCTTTTTCCTGTTTCAACGCATTTTTAATACAAAATTTATTTGAACACTGACTTTCAAAACATCTTATAACACCCTACACTCCTTAGATCTGATTCTGTAAACCTGCTCACTAAGTGATGCAGACCACAGAATCACATTATTCTTATTCAAAAGCTTTCTAAAAGGCGAACCTGTAGGAAGCATTTATAAATAGATAATAATAATAACATAGCAAAAATAAGCATAAATCCTTTTAAATATGAAATTAAGAAAATGAACCATCATTGGTCAAAATTTCAGTGTTCGAACAAATTCTGATCCGATAAACAATTTTACATGTATTACATAATCATTTATTGATTCATATGTGTATAAAACTTTATATAATAATAATCTTATAGTTCTATCAAAGACTTCACAACATAAATGAAGAAGAAAAAATCATAAGTCACCAAATGTATTGTAATGTTTTGTTTAATTAAATTAAAAAAACGTGCATATTTTTATCATAGTGCGAACAACACTTTTTACACAGTCCGAAATAATATGTGACAAGACCGCAATTTAAATTGTACAAATATTCCGATGGCCAGTATCATATATAAGGAAAAAATTAGATTGTCAAATTATTGACAGTTGAAATGTCAAAGTACAATCTTTTTTCATATGGCTTTATAGTAAATGTTAATTAATGTGACTAGTATTTTCTATTTAGTTTAAATTAGAACTTTTAATATTTTGTCTAAAAATTGTTATTTCATTCACTCATTATTTAAAATTTCTTCATTTATAATGCAAACTCTTTGATTTACATGCTAGCTTTTGTTAACTTAAAATAACGTAAATTCATTGGCATTCCTTCAGCATAGCCAGAGACTTTCGGAACAGTTCTTGTTGAGACCTGGCATGCTTAATTTCCAACTCTGCAAGCTCGATCAGGCTGAAAAAGGAAACAAATTGTATGCAGCTTTAACATATTTTTATCAAATTTTATGCAGCTTTTTACTGAGAAATAAATCAATGTAAAAATTATGCCCGCCATAATTAATAAGAAGAAACGATAACAATGTAAGTAAAATACTTCAAATTCATTTAGGTAATTGTAAGATTAAGAAAGTAACAAGGAATAAAAGAAGTAATTTGCATTCTTCCCTTAACTCATCATATGTCTAGCAAGCTACTGGATAAAATTACTGTTTCTGTCTTAGGCCCAATGGTTTAACCACAGTTTAAACCATTGACGGAGTTTAAACAACGGTTACTCATAATTTCGTAAGGTCAACGATGATTTAACTTTGTAGATTATTTTTACTGACAAAGCTGGGGTGGGTTAAACTCCTCTTTACGTTTCTGTCATAATGTCAGTCATTGTTTATATTTTTTTTCTAAATAATTTTCAATTAGAAAATTCTTATATTAATAAAGTTACGTTATTACTTAGTAGGTTACATTATCAGTTAATCAAAACAAAATGGAAAGTGACAAAGAAATTGTTTTATGTAGAATGGTATTACCTTTTCCCAGTACTTGTACGAGTCGTGATTGATCATTTTAACTTTAGAAATGATGAGGAAATAATCATAAGTTATTAACAATTGTTACCAATACAATAAAGCATTTAGTCAAAAAAATATTCAGTGTTACAAATTACAAAGAAAATCAATTCAATTTAACTAAACGGAGATTATTGTAATATTGAAATTACCATTAAGAATTAATTGACAGATTAATTCTTAATGGTAAAATTCGTTGGTGTTTGGTTTAAATTGTGTTTGATCTTATGGTCCTTAGTCACATTTTACCTCAGAACATAACTTAGTAAATGTGCCCTGCAGGTTCAATAGTAGAATTATCTTAATTGTACTGCTCTGTTTCCTGCAGATATAAAACACCTCCACTCTGTTCGCCAAATGAGTTTAGTTATCAAGATTAGGGGTATATTGGTGCAAATAAAGTCAATAAAATATTTCATCTCCCTATACCCTGTACCAATTAATAAGCAGTTTTCCTCGACTTCAGTTTAATTTTTTCTCTGTTCTACCCCTATGAATCATAGTGTGATGGACTTTGGGTTTGTATGGGTTTTGTAGCACAAAAACAATTTTGAAATCAGACATTCTTTATACAGACTGTCCTGTAAGAAGTGAACCAACGAAACGTCGGTGGTAGAGGGGGTTATTACATATACGAAACAATAAGTTTTATTATCCTAGGCCTAATAGTTTTAGAGATATGATTTTTAATTTTTTTTTTTCAATTATCACAATTGTATAGCAGTACGGGATATTAGGAATGAATTTACATCAATATCAATGGCAAATACATCATTCATCTTCGATTTTCCGAATATAGTTATGGCAGAATTACTGGACGACCTTGACATAATGCTCAGAGACTTAAGCAGAGTTTTTCAACAAATAGGTCTTCTGAAAATGACATGGACAAGACAAAGATCAATCTAATGCTCATATCATACCTATACTTGTACAGACAGAATACTACTCCCTAAGTTACTGATCAGTTTTCGACTGGGCAGCACTCGGATATTTCGTCATATCTTCTCATTCTAAATACCCCATGGTTTAAAGACAAAAGGTTTCAACCAGTGTTTGTTGCTATGGTGATGATATAGAGATGTAAAACGTGGCCCCTTACTATATTAGCCCCCCCAAAAAAAGGACCCTAATTGACTCGGGAAGCTATGGGAAAGGATGCGAGAGTTTCTCTATAAGGTATAATTTGTAATGGAGAGATTTGTAGAAAACTAAGGTCACTGTCATAGTTTGTAGGATTGGCATACTGAAATGGTAATGCGCAGATCACATAGCGTGCGGAACTGACAACCAGAGAGGAGAAAGATACTTGAATGGCGACCATATGCCGGGACACGTAGAGTGAGACAGCCCCTTGCTAGGTGGACAGATAATTCATTGAAGGTAAAAAAGCCGTTGTATGCAGGTGGCACGAGATGGATCTTTATGGGAGTCTATAGGAAGACCTATGCTCAGCAGTGGACGTCTTCTGGCTAATGATGACGATGATAAGATATTAGTGCAATAGCTGATGAAATCACAATTAGCTCATGATGTCAATAAATTGTTAGTCATGTGTATTCCACCTTCATGTTTCATCCCATCCCATTCACATGTTTTTTTTTATGCAAGTTATCTAGTTATAAAATAATTAGTTTAATCTAGTTTATAAAATATTAATCAAGTTTAAATTTTGTATGAAATCATAATTATACTCCTGTGTAGATTGCACTAATGATTAGTTCGGTAAAATATAACATCACGTGACGAAAATGTCATGGGGACAGATGAATTGTCATTAACTGTTGGGAAAAATTGTTGCATTCATTCTTATACCCATAAGATAAATCACTGTTTAAATCCTTGATGAAGTTTAAACATTTAGTTGTAATTTCGTAAGATTAATGACGGTTTAATTCCATTGAAAGTTTAAACTCTAGATTATTGTTACTGGCAGGACTAGGTTGTTTAAACTTCTCTTCGTAGATTATTTCTGGCAATATGGCCACCTGGCTATCAGTTGCCAACTGCTTTAATGAATGACAGTTCCATGGAATGACAGAAAGCTAAACACGCTGTTTACCTTCCTGTCATTTAGAAGTCATTATTTAGAAAATTGTTTATAATATTTTACAATGTTAATAGTGTTACTTTATTAGTTAATCAGAACAAAATGAAAGAGTGAGTGGTGATTCGGATGAAGAAATTTTATTAATGTTGAATGGCGTTAATAATTATTTCAAACGCCAATACATCGGTGGTGTCCACGGCACGCCATTATCATAAATGGAAAATTAAAAGTGTCTTTATACAATACCACATAAATCCACAAAAACAAAGTTATGCTTAAGACAAAAATGTAAATGCACAACATGTAATGGCACAACATTACATGTTAAATTGTAATATTATGCCGTGCTGTTACTCTGCAAAATGATAAAAACACACATTCTTGTCTCTAGAGTAAATTTTTTTTGTATAATTGTGCAACAAAGAGACAGAAAACTTAAATTCACGCTCGCTCTTCTGACACCTATTTCTGCAAGATTGGTATATTCATGCAAGATTGTCACATTTTGAAAAAAGCTATGCAAAACTATCACATTTATTACATTTACCAAAATTAAGATATAATGTTAAAATGTAATGATTAATGGTTTTAAAACTATTTTTAAATAAAAAAAATCACACCATCCCAGTGGAAAATGGTATGATAATACTGACAGGTAAAACATCAGCCGACTCAATACGGAGAATAGCATTTCGAAGTTAATAAAGATGAACAACTCTCAACTTTAATAGGTTATTATGAAGTTATAAACATTTTTGTGTTAACCTCATTTAGTGATTTAATATTTGTAATATATCCAAACCTTTTCCTGAAGGCCTGAACGCGCCGATTGCGGAAGTCTATGAGCTCCTCGCGAGCCCGCGCTGACAGCTGTTCAAATTTGGCACAAGCCGATGCCTGCTGCTGCTCAGCCTGAAATTCAATTTTAGTATTTTTGAAATAAAAAAAATGAGACGTCCATAGGATACGATTTTTTTGGGACTTGCCAAAAGAAAATCAAATGTTTTTTGACATTTATTCTCCTACGTTTTTAAATTTATAACGTTTTCATAATTTGAAGACTTAATTCACTAAGTTGACATATGATTTTTTTAACAGTTTTCAATTGTAAGCCAAATATCTATACCATATGTCACTGAACAGACGCCAGACATTTTTAGGATTTGGTCGATATGCTTTGATCCAACCTGCACATATCCAGGTATCTCTTCCTCAGACTACCACTTTATTTGTTTGCTGCAGAACAGTTAAAATAGTAAAGAATTTCAATGTCTAGAAGCTGAAAAAGCGTGTCATCAATTTCTTCAACCAGAAACCGACTCAATTCTTCGAACGGCATTAAGAAAGTACCTCACTGATAGTGTAACGCTATTATGAATAATAGTGAATACATTGTTGAGTAAATATTTTTTTTATTTAATATAAAATATTCATTTTTATTTTTTTCTAAAAACTGAACAAACTTTTGGCTACACCCAAGTACATTTAGGTTTTTTGGCAATACCTCTATAAACGTACTTATATTTTTGACTTTAACCAACCTATTAATTTCCGCAAAGATTTTTAAAATTTATTTCATTTTACAAACCTTTGCAGAGAATTAAGGTACAATTTTTAAGATTTGTTAACCATAAAAATTCTTATTTCGAACAAAAAGGACTGAAAATAAACAAGATATATAAATTACAGAAGAAATTATGGAAATCTGTTTGATATCCACCCTTTACATATTGGTTTTCTTTATAGAGACTGCGAAATAAACATGCATGTCACTAAACATGTTACAGCACTATAAATGACAGATAAGTACATATGGTTAGTTATTTGTCAACTTCAGTATGATATTTTGTCTTTAATACATGAATAAAACAAGATTTTAAGCCATTTATCAGCAAAATGTAATACAGCATGAGTGCAATAAAGACTACTTAATAACGGAATTAAATTCCCCAATACAAAATTTATCTTTCTGATCAAGTCGCTGCTAATATCAACAATAAGCACCTTGATAAAAAACCATTACATATTATGAAAATTGCAAAACAAATTTAATTATTGAAAATTGTGAAAATGGTTTTACTCTGGAAGAGAGCAGAAAAATTTACATTGAAATACAAACACTTATATTGATATGTGACTCGTAAGTACATGACAGAAAATAGTAACGTAAAAAGAGGTTATGTTAGAATTAAATATGAGAATAACTTTTTAAAAACTAAACAATATTGTTTTCATGAATTAACTAAATATTTTTACAATACCACACACAATATTTAGGCATTATAAACCATTTTCATTGATTACATGGAGACTCCACGTGAAAAATTACATTACCGCAACAGAGTATCCCCTTATCACCTTATTACATTATAGATGGCGCTGATGACATTTTATACATTTCCTATACTGAGAAACATTAACAAATTGACAGATGAAAGTCCCAAAGAAAACTTTTTTATGTAGCTTTCTCATTATTTTACACTACATTGCCAACACTCTCAAATCAATTGTAAAATAACAATAAATTCTACCGATAAATAAATTTATTATATTTAGGATCTACTCAAAAAAATAATTAAACTTTAAGACATCATTATTTTAAAGTTTTATTAACAAATATAATTTATCTGTAAAAAAAACTTTTGACAATACGACGAAACTATGGTGGAAGCAAGCATGTGTAATTTGAATTGGAAAAGCTAGTGGCATTTGTAAAAAATTAAAATAAGAAAAATATTATCATGGAGATATACAAGAAGGAATAAAGTTGAGGGAAAATATGGAATAGGAGAATCAGGTGAGACTAGTTATACTGGGTTGGATTTCGAATTCTATACTACGGAAATATCATATATTTTACCTCTTGTACCTCCAGAGGCTGGCATGAAATCAACAACATGTTTTATTAAATATCCAAAAACTTATAATTAGTGTAATCAAAATTATAACGATATTATAAAATGTAGGTGTAAGATGTGACTGGTACCACAATATATGTAAAACATCGTCAAACCAGGATGTGAAAGCAAGTCATGTGAAATGTTTTGTAAATAAATTGGCATATATAAAGTTGTATTAGAGTGAGTGAAGCGTGTGAAGTGCCAAAGCAAACTTCCGTAGAATCACCGTCTGCTCCGTTTTAATGAAAAATAGCGTGATCATAAAGATAAATATAAAGAAAATAATAACTCTGTCACAAAAGTCACATGTTCACATTAAAACAAGGAAAGATAATTTTGCACACTCACCGCATGCACGTCTTTATTCTTCGCGCGTGCTTTCTCCAAATTTCTATTGGCCGCCTCATAAGCTGCCAGACATCTGTAGTAAATAAACGAATTATTATAAAACATTTTGACAGATTAAATATTCACAATTAAATGAAACTATGTGATGTAGTATTATTTCTACTATCTTTAATTTCTTTACCACGACCTAGGTTTCGTTGTATTACAACATCTTCAGGTGTGCTATTAGCAAAGATCTTTGCTAATATCCCACTTGAAGATGTTGTAATACAACAAAACCTAGGTCGTGGTAAAGAAATTAAAGATAGTAGAAATAATACTACATCACATAGTTTCATTTAATTGTGAATAATGAATTTCTACAAAATTAACGCCAAATATATTCAAGATTAAAAATTATTTTACAAATCATTTCTTTTTTTTCTTATGGTTTTATATCAATATTGGCAGTATTTTTCAGTTAATTATAATTTTAAATATTAGCTGTGATATTTTGCATTTCTGTCTGATTAGTTTACAACTCTAATTTTTCTCAATTTGCAATAAACCATTATTACAATTTGGGAAAATTTCTTAATTTTTTTGTACGAAGAGAAAAAAATATTTTTTTTAACTATAATATGATAATAAGCAACAAAACTTCACTTAAAATAGTGGAAGACACATTATCCTGGAGTCATTGAACGTAAGCAGAAAATATACATAACTTTTGTATTAAATATTAATAGTTTGCTATTATGCTGCAAACAGGTAAAAGGCAGACAGACACAGATATATGGGAAAAACAATTATTTTATATTTTTACAATAAGAAAGAACTGAAAAATATAATAAAATTCTTTAGTATACTTTATATAACTCTCTGCTTAAAGACCACGTTCAGAAAACTAAAACCATTAATTTATTATGGTTTAATTTTCTGAACGTGGTGCAGTTCACTGTTCGTGCAAAGCACGAAACAGGCTCATGTACTGCGTGGTCTGTTCGTGTGCAAAAATAAATGTATAAATTATTCGTATGTATCTGTTGACAATGACTAATATCTTAAGGGTACAAAATAGGAAATCTTTTACTAGTTTCAATTAAATGTAAACTTGTGTCCTCGTTTCATTCAATTATTACAAACAAGGCATCCTTCATAGCGCGCGAGATGCGCACCGCAAATAGCGAATACATGCGGCACATGTGCAGGGCAAAAGTGGCATGAACACAACAAATGTATAGAAATGTACGCACGCAGTGAAAAAACATTTCAATGCTTTTGTTGAGCAATTCGCCAATTTGTATGAACATTGAAGTGTCATAATACTTTGGAATCTATGTCATATTAAAATCAAATCGTTCTTCACGAAGTACATAAGTTCCTTCACAATGTAAGCTATTACCATATTCCTCCAAAATGAAAAGTCGCAATAGCAATAAAATCTTCTATTCAATACCTGAGCCGGCGGACCAGAACCCCTTTGGCTGCATGAGTCTCCCGCTGATAATAACGTAGTGTGTCTGTCAATTTCAGGTCTTGATCCGAAGCCATTCGACCTTCATTTTTCTGAAATATCAGATAACTTACATACAGTTGAACCTAGATTAATTATCACTAAATTGCATTTCACACATGTGTGAACTCATCATTACTCTAAAAATAAACTAAAGAAATTCAATAAAAACATGAAAAGAATATAAAATTTTAAAACGTTAATACAAAATTGCATTTTGCAATAAATAAATGAATTACGATACGAACAATGTCTATTGTAAAATACATTTTATAATAAACACTATTTAATACAAAAATCGGCCTATAATATCATTATCAACTCAGAATCGTAGAGTCCCTATGCGTCACATTCATACATATTTTGAAAAGTCATAAAAGCTGTTAATCATTAACTCACTGGACTCTATCCAAAAAATATCTTAAAGGATATTCAACGAATCACCTCACAAACCCGCGTTGATTTTACAAGAATTAAAATATTCTCGGTCATTCATTTCATTTTGTATCATTGGACACTAGTGTCGCCCTGTTGTCAATATTATCTTTTCAGTTTTTGCTCCCAAAAGTGGAAAGAAAGACTCTTACGAGAATATTCACGAATCTCTTGATTAGCACACTGCACCAACATCTCCATTCTAAAGGATTTACACCTCGAACACAAATCTAGATTATTTGTAGCCGCTAGATGCTCTAATTTTTCGGCCACATATATCGCAGGAACACTGATATTTGAATGGATTCTTAGTGACTGGCAAAGGTGCAAACAAAAGATCACAAGATCAAAGCCTAAGTGATGTCCTGTTGAGGTGTCAGAAAAGCTAGATATGTTAATGAGTGCGGGCACTGAAACTTGCTGCTGACCATAACTAATGTAAATAGTTGACCAACATTGAAAAGAGAAGTCATGATTCTTAGCGGAGGAACTAGAGAGAGATAAGGAGACTCATTTGTTCATCTCCTTGTATGTCTGCCAAAATTACTTTTCTCTGGGTTAAATAGTGGAATTTAGGTGAATTTTGATTTAGTTATAATGTTTACTGGTTATATGGATTATACATAAAAAAAAATTCAAAAATAAAAACTAAAACAACTTTATTTGTAAATTTTTTGGGGAAAATCTTTCAGAGGTTGAAAGAACATTTTTTTATCTTTCAAGGATTTTTTTAGCAATTCAAAAACTTTTTTCAAAATGTGACCTTATGGGATATTCTGGAGATCCTTTTAAAAATAATATGCAAAAAGTGATTTTTGTCTAATTTCCAAAACTATTTAACGAAGAATTTCAAAAATTTTAGTGCAAAATTTAGATTTATGTTTGCAGGACAGTTTCTTCCAGACAACGAAGAGGGTAAACAGAAGAGTTTAGTTTCGTGGAAACTGAAAATATTTTTGGGAGGTTTTAGCTCCAAATTGATATAAAAAAAATAAGTGGACAAATGAAAATAATCAATGGACTGAGGGAACAGTATAAAAATAAATACAGCTTATTATATACGTAAAAAGGAAGTAGTGAGACAGACATATGACTTACCCGACACTTCTCAAAAGTCTCAGCGGCCCTGATCAGGAATCGCTCCATTGGGGGCTGCTCTCTGCTGGTGGCTAGCTGTACCAAGCAACTAGACAGCTTTATGTGGGCATCCGCTACCTCTGCAAATTATGAAATTAAACTATTAACATTTTTATAAAATTGTTCCATTTTTGTAGCCGAAGGAGAAATTGAAATAGTTACTAAAAGAATATGTAATACAATAACAGTTCTTGAATGTTTAATGAACATGTGTTCATTTTATTTGACATACTTGAAATATGTCAAATAAAATGAACACATATTCAGAAAAAATATTAATAAAATGAACACATATAATATGTAATACAACAACAGTTCTTGAATATTTAATGAACACATATTCAGAAAAAACATTAATAAAATGAACACATATAATAGGTAATACAATAACAGTTCTTGAATGTATAATGAATATATGTACATTTTATTTGACATATTTGAAATTTGGTCAGAACTGGTAAATTGATCATGTGTTCGCCGTTTTGATTCTCTTTAGGATTTTTCAAGAACTTGAGTATTAATTGAGTTGATATTTAACTTGGTTGTAGGTTAGGTAAATTAAGTACATATGCATGGAATTTTTGATGTGAATACGTCTTTAAATTTGCTTCCATAGTGGGAGGCAATTCAGGAAACGTAATGATAACAAAGTCGGATGATACAATTTGGCATTGCAGCTACGTAACTGTCGTCTACATCCAAAATTTAGTTACACCACTCGATAGTTAAGGGATCAAAGAATTAATTACGTTGAGTGGAAAGGGTAACACATTGCGTGCAGCGGAGAGGACGCACCGCCCTTTTGAGGTCATTTCGTGGCATCACAAAATTTTCGTTTCGCATAAATTTTGACTCGGAGAAACTACAATACTTTTTTGAGCTCTAATCAACAGCTCTTATCAAGATTTATCGGTTACGTGTATTTATCATTTTTCGATTGCATGTTTCAAATATTTTCCAATTAGATTGAAAACTTATTTTCTACGCAAATAAATGATAGGAATTTGATTAACAAATAGCTATAAATGTGTAGTTCTGTCTAAGCAGTTCTTCCAGGACCAACTTTGTTATTTGATATGACTGTTTATAATTGTTCGTTTAAAATAACATCAAATGTCTCCTTAATATTTTCAATACCTGTCCACACATACTCCAGAAATCAATTAAGACAGAGATATGGAAGCAATATAATACAAGCTGATAAACGGCAATCATGTACTTTCTTCTATTTAAATATGGGGATAGATGAAATTGGAAACCATGTACTCCTTCTTAATATGAGGACAGGTTCTTCTCATTTTCAGGTTCAGGTTCTCTGTTTTCCTTCTTTAATATGGGGACAGGTTCCTCTCAGGAATACTTGAAAAGGATTATATACAATGGTTTTTCTTTGCAACCAAAAATGTTTATAGTAATAGTTTGCAAATGCCAGCGCAGGACTAACATGGTGCGGCATACTATGTATTGGCTTATTGTGGAGTAGGTCCAGATGCGACTTCGTCTTATGGTTTTTTAATTTTTTTAAAAATATATATTAAAAGTGTTATTGTAATAAATTATTCCGGATGAAATTTACATCTTCAGATTTGAATTTTTTTTTATAATGTTATCTGTAACTAACCAATGAGCACAATATTACATCTATCTAAATAGGCTCAGTGATGGAACTAGCAAACTAACTGGCGTATAAATTAGTGGCTAAACTTCTGACCCCACTTTCTTGCAAAGTAAAAGTGATTGTGTAAAATCTCTTGACCTGGTGCTGAGAGAAACCAACAATGCAACATAATAAAAAAAAAAACAAATTCACGATTCCCACATCTGATACTCGCCTCGTAAGATATATCATGTTTTTCTCTCTTCTCTAAAGTTGATTTTATGGTGAATTTAAATTTACAAATCGATCTTACGTTACTAATTTCAAAGGATATCGTTGAAGTTCTAAAAATTTTTCAAGATCCTTCGGTGTTTTTTTTTCAATTTGAGACTAATCTTATTCAGTTTTTTAAAATATTTGATATAAATTTTCGTTAAAAATCACTACCTTTAACATAATAAGTGTTATTTCGGCAGCAATTTTTTTTAGAAAGAATACAGAACTTCCAAATGTTTCATTTTTAATCGATTTATTCTAGAGAATCACGTATGTAAGTAATGAACGCATTCTTTGTATATATATATATATATATATATATATATATATATATGTATATATATATATATGCATATATATATATATATATATATATACATATATATATATATATATACACAAGAGTTGATCAGTATATTTTGAGGACATTATCGGCTAACCTTTATGCTTGCAGGTCATTCTATTGGACCTGCTGACAGCTTCCTTGAGATGCGCATAGTACTCGTTCAAAAATGCCGTCTCCTGCTCGAAGAAGTCATTGACATCACGCATTGTTGCGCCCAAGTACAATTCATCAGTCGTATGGTTCAACGATTTCACCTGTTGGAATTTATATCCAAAAATAAAAAATTGGAAATGCGTATTAAAATATTTACGTACCACTGTGTAAAATACAGCTGGAAAACTGTTACTGAACTGAAATGTCATTAAATGTCAAATGAAAAGCAGCTAAAAATATCAATATTCTATGAATACGTTATAAAAAAAACTTGAGTTATTCAAAACATTTGAATTCTGTTTACAAAAGGTTGTTCACATCATGTGAATGCAATCAATAGCACTGTTAGTAATAAACTTGGAATGGACACTTTCCATTCCAAGTTTATTACTAACAGTGCTATTACCTTGCATAAATAGAGTATACATAAAAATGCTACAAATAAACTCAGTATATGATAAGCCCATCATAACATCATCTGTCAATACTATTCCGAACTTGACCTCAATTTAACTTAGGTTGAACCTAAAAAAGTTGCCATTTCGGCAAGTACATGTAACAGCACATCAGTTCTTATAATTCGATTGTGTTTGTTTTAAAGGAAACGGCTTTATATGTACTAGAGGTGCGCAAAATGTATCAGTGAAAAGAAAAGATTGATACATATAATTTGATTGGAAAGATATATATCACTCATTTATATCTGTAGCTTAGTATCTCAGTACTCTGAGTTATTAACAAAATTATTTATTACGCAAACGTTGAACAGTGGTCATACAATATGGTGATAAATAGTAATGACTGAACATTACGCACTATTGTTTGAAAATAAAAATTAATTCTACAAGAGTATCCACTTTGCTTAATACTTTGCAGGTTCAGGATTTAAGACTAGCAACCTAGATTCAAATTATATATAAAATAACTTTGATGACAATTAAATAAATTGTAATAGATTGGCGTATTTATACAATTACAAATTAGAATTTTGAAATGAAACAAAAAAAGTGTTTGTTTACGCAAATATTTTGAGCGAACTAAAGTATACTTTATCAAAGCGTTCACATTAGATCGTGAGTAGCTACGTTTGTGTACATACATCCAGTTGCATATTTGACAACAGGTTGGTCGTTTTCTTTCTCTTTTGTGTAGCGACAAAACATATACTTTTATATCCATCTTCACGAACGGCGAGTGAGTGAAATGATTGGTGAAACGAAAAAGACGCCGATCACTCCTGAGCTAGTGATCTACTGATACATTTTAATTTCAAGTGAGTGAGTGATAGATATGATCGTATCATGTGAGCTTTATCTTTTATATTTCTCACTCATGAGTTACACATATCTAATATGTGCATTTCAAACTATCGAAGAAAAGTATTATTTAATTTATCATATGTAACTGTATCAAGATTAATATTTATTGATAATTATAAATTAATATAATTTTTAAATTAAATAAACTTCAAGTAACATTCTCATTTATTATTAGAATATTTTCAGGGCATAATTGTGACATTATTCAAAAATTTTTTTGCAAAGTTTTAAATTAACCATTATTTGTTCAAGTTGTTCCCATGCTCTTTCGTAATTGGAAAAAAAAAATTCAACAAGAATAACACAAGCTAAGAATAATATAAATTTTAACGATGCTCTGAAAAGGCCATCTGATGTGACAGATGTAATTTGTATCCACATTCATAGACATATTTTACATATTAGTTTATAGAACATATGACGTTGGCACGTTGGATTTATAAAATAACTTCGAAATAGTTATTCTGTCATTTTACTGAGTTTATTAGTAGTAATTAATATCTTTGTTATATCAACCATATGAACAGTATAAGTATTCTCAGAACAGGAGTAGTATAACTTAAGTTTAAGCGTTTTTTTTTATTAGTAACAGCGTAAATCATCAGAATGGAAAAAATAAAATATATTCTAAACATTAGAAATAAATATAAAAAATAAACAATATTTTATTAATATAATATAATATAGTTTTCTACAGTTGTCTTTACAATGCTAGGTAGAAAAAATAGACAAAAGGTAAGAATTAGTTTAGTACATTATTTGTTTTTCTATAATGGCCATAAAGATTACAGATAAATATTAAAGGTTATGAAAATGAAGTGGACACTTACTGCAGATAAATTATGCATAAATCACTTAATCCAGCCTTAAAACACAATTAGGTATTTTAAAATTTTATTTCTAGTTTATTTTCATTTTATGTTTTTTTGCATTTTTCTTTTTTTTTACATTTTCAATACCCTCAGTTACAAATAGAAAATAACAAAGACACAAAAAAGTTTTAATTTTGAAAAATTTCAGTAGTTCATAGCAAAAATATGATTTTTAAAATTAAATAGAGCAGCATCACTCACCAGCCCCCCAATCAGATCCATCTTCCGCTTTGGTTTGGCACACAAATCTTGCTCGTACTCAAGGAAGACACGAAGGTGAGCATCGCGACGGAACATTGGATGCGCTGCCAATCGCTGTAGGAATACTTCATGCATTGCCACAGTTTTCTTAAAGGTAGCCAAGTATTCGCTGGGGAAAAGAAATTCAATATCAGCATTATGCTCAGTATAAATAATCCGAAACTCCATTACAGTGTGCAAATTTTTATCTCTTTCATGCATATACAAATAGAATGATCGAGAGTGAAATAGATGATTAGTTTTTCCGCCCCCACTAACTTCTCCTCTCCTCTAAGCTACCCATGCATTTCCATAACATGTTATTATTGAGACCTCTATCACCACAAGGCGGCACAAACATTTGTTTGTTGCTCCATTATTATGGTTGATGTATTGAATCACACTTCCGTGAAAAAAAGAAAGAAATGCATTGAAGAAAGCGACGGAAGATGTACATAATAGTGTATAAGGCATTAAGTCTGAAATAATTCAAGAGAAACATCTTATGAGGTTGACATTACACCATTGCATAATTTGTCGACATACATATATTCGTTAGAACAATTTTAAGATGGTTTTGGTCATGTTGAATGTATGAGCAGGGAAAAAAGGTGTATAAGTTTATGAAAAATGGAAAATTTTAATTTTTTTTATTGGCACTTAGCATCACTGTATGTAATGTATAAATCAAGTGTAAGCAAAAAATACCCCTTTAGTGACAAATAACAATTTGGAAATGTAGGAGATTTTTTGTAGAAGATATTATCGATGCTAATTACGTTCATTAATCTTGAAGTTACAAGCTGCTTTGCACTAAAAGGTATATTAAGCTGCACAATAAAAGTAGATGATGGCTGTCATTGTTCTTGTAACCATGTAATAATTTGTTGCTTGAGAATGGTATAGTATGGTAATTTGGTTCAATAAACTCTGTATAATTTAACCGTTTGCGTGCCGACGAGCGCCATTGCGCTCCTGTGCATACTTACTATGGTTGCTCGCACGCATCGCTAATTTTTTATCTTTCTACGTGTTACATAAAGTTCAAATTATAATATTATTAGTAATTACAATATAAAAAGGTTCCTGGAAAAGAAAATTTTTAACCCATAATGTTGGAATACGAAAATAATTTGAGTGAAAATGATCATTTTGCAAATTGTGAAGAAAGTGATAGTGGGAGTGGCATTATGGGAGTGGCACTCACAATTTGGCGTAATGCAAATTTTGAGTGATAGTGATAATAGTGACGATAACAATTATTTTGCTGATACAGAGGATGTATCGGACTGCGAAAATGACGATGTGACCTTGATTTCAGTTTTTGTTATAATTTTTGTTCTCAATATATATTTCCATAATTTACTTTGTATTTTATTATCCTTGTACAAGTTTTTATTAAGAAAACACCAAAAAAATTATTAAAATTGAATAATTTTCGGAAGAGATACAGTTTTTTTTTCTAGAAAAGGGTAAATGACATCAAAAACAAAATATTTCTTTGGTATTTTTAAGTATATATGAATAAAAAACCATGGCACTAAAACGGTTAATTACTAAAAAAGAGCAGTTGTTCCTGTAAAGAACTTGATTTGACATGCATAATAAAGAAAGATATACACAAGGATTTGGAAGAAGAGAATGAGAAACGCAACAATTCAGAAAGGCATGAAGGAATCAAATTGATGAATGACTAAAATATAGTGAAGTAAAATGAGCTATAGAAATAAAATATAACAAACAAAATAAAATATAAAAGCTACGTGCAGCTAAAGAAATAAGTCCAAATACATTTAATAATTTCTGTTTAATCTGCCAACCTGGGAAATGGTCCAAAGTTAGAGATATATGTAGCTGTTTCCGAATATTTCTCTTTTTTTTCACAAATTGTCCAAAAAATACAATCATTCAAAAGCCTCGCTTCAATAAAATTTCCTGTTTCTGCTTCTTAAAACTTTTTTGATATATTATTAAAAGCTAATGGCTCTCTATGAATATAACAAAGATCCCATGACTCGCCAGAGTCAGATATGAATGTATTGTATATATTAATTATTTAAATTTTTTTTTACCATTCTGGAATGTACTCATGGATTGATATGAGTCAACAACTCCAGTATAAGAAACTACATTTAAAATGCATTAAACAAATTTTAGTTTGACATATTTTTCGGAATAAATGGCTGGATAAAATCTTATCTATATAGATGGTTTACAAATTGAATGTCTGTGGTCTTCATTATTTGCTAGTAATATATTTGTCATAAAAATGATATCAAGCTAGCGTCTCTTTCAAACATAAAAGGGAACATAATTAGAGTGATTCAGGGTAATATGGCCAACCTGATAACATGATCAATCAAAAAATTTCAGTGTTACTTCACTACATGTCACTAGTTAACACCAGCAAACAAAGTCTTAGAGGGCATCACACCTGCTGCAAATGTTGTTTTTTATGAAAAAATTACAAAATAAATATTTCTTGAAACAAAAATTAGAACCGAACGTCAGATTACACACACAGTATTTATATTAACAAGTTTTTAGTTTATAGTTTTTAGTATATAGTTTTTGAGAGTTATGATATTTTTCCTGTTCCTTAAATGTAACTGCCTATCCGTAATGCAACCGTCAAATTAATTACAAATTACTAAAAATACCCAGATTTAAGTAAGTGGCCATATCATCAGTATGATTGAATAAGATGGGCAATTTTGGTAAAATGATCTTGCTATGTATTAAGTTAACTGTGCATAATTTGACATAAAAATTTATGTGATTCCGTTTCACAGAGAAAAAACATTGCGCCTCTCTAACTGTTAGCGTAAGTTAGAGAGAAATTATAAATAAAAAGAAAGAATTGAAAGGGATATTAAGACCTCACTTCTTGACTTATATGGGTCTAGTGACAGAAAAAGATTTTACTATTTAATTTATATTTACGAAAGAAAGTTTGTTAAACCTATATTTTTGGTTTCAAAAGAAAATTAAATATAGGTTTAACAAACTCCACAACGGTTTTAAAAAAAAAAAAAATATGGCCATATTATTCTGAATTAGCTTATACAATCAATATTTTATTAATACAATATATTATCAAATATTTGGTTGTAGAAACACTCAACAATACTATTTAAATATTTACGATCATTAGTCAACAAAATTAAAATAATTGTTATCTTTTGATTTCAAAACATAATTAAATTTAGTTTTAACAAACTCCGCAACGGTTTCAAAAGAAAAAATGGCCATATTATTCTGAATTAGCTTATACAATCAATATTTTATTAAAACAATATATTATCAAATATTTGGTTGTAGAAACACTCAACAATACTATTTAAATGTTTACGATCGTTAGTCAACAAAATTATAATTGTAATTAGAAAAAAGTGCTGTACACATTTGTAATCTAACTCCATTACTTTAAAGTCATTGTGAACGCATAATGTATTATTACATTGCATTTTTCTTCACAATAAATTCAACAAGCAACTCACTCCTCTAATTCCTCCTTCATCTTGAGGTATTCCTCCTTTGTAAGGGCACCTTCACCCTCCCCTAATCGCTGCAGCTTCTCACGACTGGCATCGAAATCGGGCCGTGGCGGTGCTGGAGGAATCTGTAGATAATTATACATTACACATCTGTTATAAGCATTTTTATACTATAAGATTAGTTAGTAGTTAGTTCATTGTTATATCGTAAATAAAAAATAATGTAGTCACAATTGGGTATTTCACTAATTTTTTTTTTATTTCATTAATCATAATTTCAAAGTACAAGCTGATGAAGAGTAATCTTAAAAATTTATTGAGTTATAAAAGTTTAAATTTAACCTTTAGAGAAGGACGGCAATACTGTGTTGTGAGGTCATTTTTAATATTACACATTATATTCTACAAGAGGACAAGAGACAGGGATATACCCAACTCTATCCATATCTTCAAATTTAGAAGCCTATAACTGGCTTATTTTTCAATCAATTTTTGAATTTTTTTCAGGACTGATTTTTAATTAACTTATATTTCACAATATTATATGAAAAATATCAAAATGTAGAATGAGTCAATGACCGTATTCTGTTTCTACTCAGGCAAAGCCAAATGGACAGTTAGATATAAATAAAAATGTATAAAGATATATGTAAACCGGTTATAAATTGGGGATTAATAATAATATAATCAAAATATAGCATCTGTCTATATATTCTTTTCTTTGTATAATTTTGAAAAAGTTTATAACATGTAGAATGCAAATGCAATGTATGGAATGCAAATGTAATGCATTTTTAATGAAACTTGACACTGTTAAAACAAAAGCGCTGAGAAATAATCTGCAGTACATTTTTGTCTATTCTACACTTATTTTGTCTATAAGAAACAATACCATTGTGACAAAGTCATAAAATATAAGAAATTGTATACAAATTTTGTATGGTTCAATTTGGATACAAATAATTAATTATGTGT
Organism: Druceiella hillmani; assembly: GCA_039881145.1. Taxonomy (NCBI): domain Eukaryota; kingdom Metazoa; phylum Arthropoda; class Insecta; order Lepidoptera; family Hepialidae; genus Druceiella; species Druceiella hillmani. Next base: position 5,968,459 of record JAYKKI010000097.1, on the reverse strand, counting down.
AACCAAAACAATCTAAAGAGCTATCTATACTGCATATATTTTTTTATGAAATGCAAACATATTTAAATACAAAGACATGTAATTTAATTTTGTTTTACGTAAAGTTTGTGCTTTGATTAGATTTTTCTCGGAAAAACAAGATACGGTATATTTTTGCTTTATCAATTACTAACAAAGTGAGAAAAAATGTTGAATCGGTATTTGAAAAAATCAAACTTTTAAATATCTTTTCTATGTATTGACGTAATTTTTGTGATTATAGAAAGTGAAAAAAATTACCGGATATATTTATAAAAAATTGTCAAATACCAAACTTTATCCAGATTTATTTAGTTTAGGCATTAGCACACAAGATAGAGAAACACACATATACACGTATGTACGCATATACATACAATCATTCATATTCAAATTAATTTTTATTACAACTCAGACTGTTAAAACTCAGGTTTATTCAATTAATTACTATGTACATTATATATATTCATTATTCAATCCCAAGATATTCACGGGTCACTAATTCACTTGTTATCGACAAAGTTTATATCAAAACCAATTCTACCAGGGCAAAGGTAGGTCACACCATGATAGTTAACAAAACCATATTCTTACAATATATCCAGCGTAATCCTCATTCTCCTCATAGCGGTCATGAAGCCACACAAACTCCTCGTGCTGCCGAACCACAAGGAACTCGGGCTTCTGGAACTCAGGCAACGTGGTGCGAGTGTGCACTGTAAACTTTACTTTCACCTTCTCGCTCAGCGCATCTGATATTACCACCTGGAATTAAATTACATTTTCACATCAATATTACACATGAAGTGCTTACCGCTTAATAATAGTAACTTTTTTATAAATATTATACAAATATTTTTAATATTTATCATAAAGTAAAAAAAAGAGACATCCACCATTAAGGGTAGCGCATAAGAAATATTACCTAGATTTTCTAGATAAACTACATCTTCTGAATGCAAAAATGAAATCTAATATTCTTTTACATCAGAAAAACCAAAACAAAGTAACCACTTTTAAAGAAATAAATATTATGACATAACGTCTTTCCCGAAGAGTTGGATATTGGAAAACACAAATTGTAAATAGACCTCACTGTAACTTACTGTGCTGTGACCATAAATCCCAAAGCAATAATTTTGATGGTGATGAACAGCTACTATCCATATTTCGAAGCCATTTGATACATACTCAATATTTATTGACATTAGTTTATTACTAATTCAACACAAAAATTAAAACTTAAACCTAAAATTGAGCCTCGAGGACTGTGTCTCCGTTAGTTTTGTATATATTTTGTTTTTATCACTGAAATGTCAAAAGTAGAGGCCTTATCAAGATGAACATTACCTGTTAAACAGTTATGTTCCAAATACTAGTATGATGGATGCAGACATGATGTCACCAGTGTACCATGTTGTAACAACACATAGACATCACATCTAAAACTTGCGGCAGTTTACACATTGCCTGATATATCTTTTGAGAGGTGTAAAAAATGATGTAATTCTGTTCATCACTTGTAAACAACTTTATATACAATAATTGTTAGTGAATATTGTTCCAGTACAGGCGGGATATAAGATACTGCTCTTGGAGACAAGATAGTGGTCATAAAAAAAATTAACTGCTTTGACATTCTTCACATTTCTTTTTATTTAAAATGATTTAAAAATGCTTTGGCACTCAACTCAATGAATTTTTTAATCAATGCCTAACATGTAGCCACGTCGAAAAAATATTTGTTTTTTATCAGTTATATGTAATTTTAAATACAATATTTCTTTTTGAGCAAAAGTATTCTGTACTATGTATAAATTTTATTTTTTTTTTTGAGCTAGAGGACTCTAACAAACACGACAGCCAGTGTAGTCATAACAATAGGATTTTGATAAACATAAAACATATTTATTTATGGCATACTGCCAGTTTTGGGCGTTTTGTTTATATGGTAGAAAATTGTGAATATATTTTATCACTATTATGCAATTTAATATTTTCATAAAAACATATGGCATTATACCTTCGGTAAATTTGTTTTATGTTTGTTATAAAACACTATTGTAGTGAACAACACTATTATTTCATTAAGATATCATATTTGAGTAAGATAAACCATTTCCAAATTAATATAATAAATAAAAATAAAAACATAGCAAACATTTTTAAAGAACAAAATATACCAAAAAATCCATATATATAAAACTACAAGACGTAGACAAATGTTATTAAAACTTCTATTAAACTCAATTCAATAGTCACTGTGACTCGTTACGCTACTAAAATCAACACAGATCTAGAAATATATCAACACATGAAATACAGTTAAAAAATCTTTGGAAATTTTACATTTTCATATTACAACTCAAACCATCGATAACAGTAAATATCTTCAAGTACATTATTGTCTCCAAACAATAACATTCAAGCTTTTTTATGGGTATTAATGACAAAAGGTCGCTTGGCCGAAACAAAAAATAGATTTAACCTCAACCAATCGACCAGAACGCTCAATACTCTAACAATTGTAATGATTCTTGCCTAACAGTATAGGCGCTCATAACATAAGACCATGCTCAATTATGCGCTGATTATACGCTCAAATATGCTCTTGGAATTGGCACAACACTACAGAGTCATCAAATCAATCTTTCAAGATTTTCAAGAGTTGCTTTGTCATTAGAATTCGTAAACTGCACGTCAGATTTTAAATAAAAAATGTTATAATTGCTTATTAGCTGAAAAAAAGGGAAAATATGAAAGTAGATGAAGTATTATTATGATAGATAACCTCAAAGGGCCTACGTGACAGAGAAGAGTGATGAAATTAAAAGAAGCCAGGGTTTTTCCTAAGAAATTTAAAATTACTTAAACTCGAAGCAAAAAAAATGTTTACAGACGAACAATTTTTCAAAAGATTGATAAATTGTTCAGAAATTGTTTTTATCACACTTCCTATTATATCTATAAATAAATAAATGTACCAATCCCATGTGTTGCTGCTCTTCACGTACAAAATAAACTTTCTATTTGAAAAAAGATGTGGCTTGGCTTTACTAATATATTGGATACCCGTATCGTCATATAACGCGGTATATGATCTGGATTAGTCACCAAAAAGTAGCAGGTATATACTTGCTACTTTAAATACAGGTCCTAGACAATAGATGAAGTTGATGTTAATTTAAGGCTCCATCGCTGTTTCACATATTATCCACGTGAATCAATTTAAGGCTTTCACTTTGCCAAACAGTGGTAAATTTTGTAGTCAATTTAGTTAGCCAACCAACCGTGGATAAAAAAAATTTACACGCTTTATGAAATGATAATAGCTTTGAAATATTATTTACATTTGATATTAATCTATTATTGAATATATTTGGCGTTCATTTTGTAGAAATTCATTATTCACAATTAAATGAAACTACGTGATGTAGTATTATTTCTACTTTCTTTAATTTCTTTACCACGACCTAGGTTTCGTTGTATTACAACATCTTTAGGTGGGATATTAGTATAGATGATGAGGGACTTTAATTAACCATATTAAAACATGGAGATTCAAACAAACTCACAATGAAAATTTTTCCGAAAGAAATTATAACAGAAGACTTACATTTCAATTTTGTGACACTCAAATTTTTGGACATGCTATGTATCTGGTATCACAGTCTGAATATGCCAGTCCAAAAAACAATAACAAACATGTTTTTAATTCAACGATATCTTAATATGATATCTTTGCTAATATCCCACCAGAAGATGTAATACAACGAAACTTAGGTTGTGGTAAAGAAATTAAAGAAAGTAGAAATAATACTACATCACATAGTTTCATTTAATTGTGATTAATCTATTCAAAAAATTAAAAATTACTTTAAAATTATTCTAAAATAAGTAATAGAAAAATCTCTTTTTTACATTCCTACTACATATATAATAATAAAAAGCTAAAAATTCCCAGCAATATTAAGTTTAATTGAAATATATGTAAATTTGCCGTACATAAACTTTATCAGATATTTGCTAAAAATTATAGATACTATGGTGAAATAATTATCACGGTATTGTAATTTTGTTAACATAATGCTTATCTTTAGAACCGATAAAATATTTGATAAAAACTGCAACTATTCACAGCCTGATAAATCATAAATCATATTTTCACCAACATTATTAAGAGGAAACTTTTAGTTCTGTTTGTTTTTTTAGAGATTCGTGCAAAACTACTAATACAATTGACATACAATTTTCACACTATGATAGCTTATGGTTTCCACATTTCGCTGGTTATATAGTATCTATACTACATATATATATATAATATATAGTATATATATATATATATATATATATATATACTGTTTTGCAAAAAAAACGGGTACTTATAGGAATAAACCATATCAGAGTTATTTTATTATTATTTGATACATTTTATATGGCGATATGATGAGAATATTGTTATTTATTATTGAGATATCATTTTTACCTACTTCAGTCATTATAAATGCGAATAAATAAAAAAACGATGTAAAGTCCATAGACGAGCGTTTTCATACTGGTAGATTAAAAATGGCTAAAGTTTATTTTTAAATATTTTTTATTAATTTAACATAAAATTTGAAAATTTAGTAACGAGTATGGCCTCCTCTAGCTAAAATCAATGTGCTTAATCTGCTAGGCATGCTTTCGATGACGTTTTTTATCATTTCCTGAGGAATACATTCCCATTCAGCAACGATCACATTTTTAAGGGCCTGAATGTTTTCTGGAGCTGGTTTTACAGCTCTGACGTGTCGTTTGACATTTTCCCAAATGTGTTCTATCGGATTGAGGTCGGGACTTCTAGCTGGCCAGTCTAACATTATTATAGGTATTAGAAAGATTTATAGAAAAGTTTTTAAGTTAAAAAAGTGTTTTAAGTTAAAAAAGTGTCTTGTCCAAGAAAGTAGTGAAGTTCAGGTCTATTTATTAATCAATATTAATATAAAAGCCATAAGTCATTATTTATAATTTCGTATAATTATACAAGTGAAATTAAAACCTCTTTGAGAGGAGGGAAACAGGTGCACTCAGCGTGAGAATATAATAAATGCAGCCTACGTCATTTCCCTCCAACAAACTTTGTAACTCGAGTAGTGAAATTTTCTACAGGGGTGCTCATTATGTTCTAGATTAAATTTTGCGAATGTCTAAAAAGCGTTAGCTTAATTCTTCTAATTTCCACGTCATGGCTATCAATTCGGGAATGACTTTTTTATATTCGGGAGTGCTTATATATGTAGGGAATAAAAATATTGGATACAATTTATGTGGTCGTCAAATATGTGATAAGGACCATTCAGGATATCTTCTGATAAATATATAATTTTTTCGTCTAAAGGTAAATATTCACCTTCAACTCAATTTTTAAAATTAAGTATTTTTTTAATAATACCATAATTTGAAAAATCTGTATGTAGATAATATGTAAATAAGAATAACTCAGAGGCGTAGCCGATTCGGTCAGTGGAACGAAAGAAAATTGGGCCCTTCAAGATGCGGTACTCAATAATGATGCTCCACATACCATGGACCACCAAAAGAATGAACAAATCTATCCTCAAGCAGCTAAACATCGAAACAAGACTTCCAGCGATCTGTTACCAGATAATCTTGACAAGTTTGTTGTAGAGACCAAGGTGCAAGGAAAGATTCCCCGCGTTTGATCAACCAGTCATTGATGTGACTAAGTAACTGCTATCACTGGTCTTCCTGTAACAATCGCCCTGAAGGAAGCCGAAAACTAGAAATAGTAGGGTGGAAGATAGTACATAAAGCCACGAATGCCTTTCAAGGACACAACCTTCAGAAATGAAGAAGGCGGCCAAGAAGAGAGTTAAAGCAGAACACAAAGTCAGAAGAAACTTAAAATGTAGTTTGATTTAATCATTATCTACAGTTTCCTGTTTAAGTTTAATATATTGCTCATCTTGGCTTTCATTAATGAAATTACGAATAAGTGTCTTGCTTAAAAATTTATCAGGAAACAGAATTCTTTCCACAATACCAAAAATAATGATGAAGCAATTTATAGGTATAAGCAAATTTATGTATAATTATGTTGAATACATATATTATTATGTGTATACATAATTTTATTGTTTTTAAATAAAGTACGCATATAAAAGGTCAATTTTATTATGTAAGTCTTTTGGTACAAACAATTTTAAAAGCCATTAGAAAACGTTTTAAAAATAATCCAATGACCAAGATCGTGAGCTCTTTGTGGGATAGTGGGTAGAAATATAATTTATAAGTGACGGAAGTCTAACAGAGATTAGAGTTTCTGGTACAAACGTCCTCCATGATCATTCACAATCGAATGATTACCTATAAATTTCAGCATATAGTTTTTATCAGTTTCATTTGATATTTTCATATATCCTAACATGAGAATTTAATGCATAATTTTTTTTTGATTTGAATTTGTGTTGATTTTATCTTCTTTAATGTATCAAATTGATACATATGGCGGACTTATTGCTACAAGGGCATTCTCTTACAGACAACCATAACACCCGTCCAGTCCCGCTCGACGAATGGCCGGGAATCGAAGCCGGGCCTCCGCGGTGTGCCGCGTCATCACAGGCCGTATGGCTTGTGATCAACCCAACACACCACGACGACGATTGAAGAAGATAGATCTTTAAAGTTGGGAATATTTTCTTGACTTTGAAGATTTATCTTCTTGATACATTAAATGTAATTTTTTGCATAATAAAATCACTGCAAAATACTTACATGACTGATAACTATAGTAATAGATATTTTTCCTTAAAATCTCTTCCTACATTTAAAGTTAACATATGTGTCTGTCTAATAACAAATTATTTAAGAACATGTTTTGCATATTTCTATACACCTATCATCTTTAATTATGCCTGTACCAGCATAATTCATATGACGATGCCTAATATCGGCATTTAATTCATAAATATATGGTAGTTTCATCATTGTAGTCAATTATATTTCACTTATTCACTCATCAGCATTCCGTCACAGTTACGTAAATATAAAATATTTCATTTTAGCTGGCTAATTGGAAAACAGTCAAGATTTGACATAAACAATAAACCATTAGTATATAAAACCATTCTTAAATCAATTTCATCCTACGGCATTCAACTATGGCGCACACCCAGTAACTCCAATATTGAGATTCTGTCTAGATTCGAAAATAAAGTTCACCAGGTTATCACAAAAACAACTCGGTACAGCAAATCAAGTGACATGCATGATTATCTTAGCATGCAAACAATAAAGGTCGAGATCTGTACTCGTAGCGCAAACTACTCGAAAAAATCTTATTGACATTGGACATTAAACAAGAACACATTAGCTGTAGAACTTACTGCCAAGACTAATGACTAGACAAGACATGATAAGACATGCTACTGGGCATGTTCCTCTTGCAAGACATCAAACTACATAAAAGATCTTAATGCCCAATGGCTGATTGTAGATGTCTCCGACATATTAAAAAAAATTGTTCAGCTATATCAAAGCTTGCAGCTATTTCAATGTTGTCGTTCAAAACTAAATTATATAGTAACAAAAGGTATTTAATCACGAAAATCATAGATACTTAGAAATGAAGATTGATCTGTATCCAAAAAACAATAATACAGAAAATGGAAAACCTGGAAACGGAAGAAAATTCCAAATAGAGAAGAAAAAGAGGAACGAAATAACTAGAAGAACCATTCTAACTTCATAGTTATTTTTATATCGAGTCACTAACAATGATGGCACACAACATCGCATAGTTCAATTAAACTTCTCTCATTTCCAATGCTGGTATACTAGTCTGTTCTTGAAAATTCCACTATTTTTCCTTCTTTCATCTCCCCAATATCATACATAAAAAATTGTGCAAAACCTTGCTTTCCATACACATTCCTCCTCACCTGTTTTTGGAAATCGCACATTACCTACTCATTCCAAATGACCGCACAATCTTGAGAAAATTTTCTTCATTTTGGGACGGTACACTGTTTTAGTTATTGTTACTCAGAAATCCCAATTATTGCAAGATGTCCTTATTATTAAGGGTTCTGTGACCTGTACTGTAGAGATCTCATACGCGTAATGCTGGTAATTACACTTTTTCAATAAACCACAAATTTTTAAAAAAATGTATTTGTTTTATGCTCATGTCTGTGGTGCTTTATCTGATAGTTCAAAATCGCAATATTTTTGGAATCTGTACTTAAGAACTAATATCCCATTTCCTTTACATTGCAATTCCAAAATTTGCTACTGAACATGATAATATTAATTTCAACGCTAATATTTCATTCATTTTCTGTTTTATATTTTTAAAGCAAAATTGTTATATATGCAGCCTTACTTATTTCTTCTCTTATGTCTAAGTTTTCCCTGTGGGGGAACTACTAGACTATAGATTACGACTAGGTTGTAGAACCTAGTCGTATTTGATTCGGACTGCGAAATTTAATATAGGTTTTAGGTTCTTAAGACCAGTCAATAAGAAATTGAATATAAATATTGTGCCGTCAATTGTTATGTTGTTTTCCTTCAGTTTGCTAACTGATTACTGAGTAAAACACAGAGTTTCATTCTACTGGAATTATGCTAGTTAGGGGGTTAAATAAAATATAGTCTATATCTTAAATCAAATCATGAACTATATTTATAATAAGTACTAGGATAATCTGTCCAGCTGTTTAGGCGTTACCAAGTTATAAAAGTTTTCAAAGACTTAAAAATAAGGTAGAAACATGTATAAATGTGTTATTGTTTTATGCATAACAATTAAACTTTGGTTATTGTTTTACAAATTGTTACCAAATTGGTATTGATTTATGCATACCAATTGTTTAAACAATACTGAGAAATGAAAATTGTCAGAAGTCATGACATATTTTGGTAAAAGACAGCGTTAGTTTTTTGAAGTATTAGAGCCATTTTCAGCTATGATGTTTCATTTACATTTGACAGTTGAGAGTTTAAGATTCATTCTGAAAAACTACTAAGCAATTTGGTTAGATTTTGGAGGTTTAATAAGGGTAAAATGGAAGACTAACCTGCATTTTTGATATAATTTACTACTTGTCGGCAAGAAACAAATCCATGTAAGGAAAAGAATGCCCATCAAACTTGTGTAAGATTACATAAAGTTTTCAGCAGTAAAGCTTCATAAAAACATCAGTGCCGAATTCATGGTATCAACAGCTTATGTATTATTCCGTGAAATGAACTATGATGTTAAAGGAGACTAGACACAATGAATAACCAGATGGTAAAGGAGACTAGAAAAAAAAACAAATTTGTGAAAAGACAAAACTACTCACAATACTGGGAAAAACCATTAATGGAAATAAAAAAATCACAATTTTCAGAAAAAAATATTCCAAAGGGCGCTAGTGGTAAAAAATTTTTTTTTTGTTTCAATTGACAATTCAAACTCGAACAAAGACCATAAATAAAAAAATAATTTTGCCAAAAATAAATTTCTACATCTCCAATTTATTTTAAATGCGTGCTGGTTTTGGTAATGAAGGATGATTTTATATTATGTTATTTAATTTCATTATTATAATGAGCATTAGGTCTATTAAACTTAGGTTTTTACGACTCATATAATTAAGGAGAAGTTTATGTTTTATTAAAGGTTATGCTTAGAATAAACTTAACAAATAAGTTCCACTTAACATTTTTTTTGTTAAATCAACTTTAATCAACGTTCGAACACACAACAAGAAATAAATATAGCTATCTTGGTAAAAATGTTCATTACATAACACCGCTCGCTCCTTTTAACTTAGGATCTTTATAAACACTTTGTTACTTGCAATTTATACCGTTGTACTTGCAACAAAGTCATATAAAATGGCAAATTTCATCACTTCATTAAAATTCCATAAAAAATTGAGTATTTAGCATAATGTTTACGTGCATTTTCTTAGTTTACATGTCACAATTGTTCATACGCTTTCTAGTCGGATAATTTCACATTTAAAATTTATTTATTCTTAAAACTCCATATATTTTACCATAACGAAAAACAGATCATTATTCACTCACATTAGTTGGTAATCAATCACATTGGTTTCAGGTTAATTGATAAAGTCGAGCAATTAATTATAATTTGTGAAAAGAAAATACATAGGGGCTTGCTACTCAACTTGTTCAACTAAAATGAGTTGTTTTTCATTTGATCTTAACCCTACAACATCAAGTTTATGCGACATTAAATTTTCGAAACAAAAGATCAAGAAAATTTATTTGTCCTTCGTCTAACCACAACAAAAGTTAAGTCAAGTAGGTTAAAGCTAGTGATAATTTATATAGAATGCTAGATTCTAAAAACGTAAATGTTGAACACAAACACGTTTAGTCAATTACAGTATCTATATTACCAACCGTAAAATTTAGCATAAAAAAACATTAGGTAAAATGCTTATCTACATAGTTTCCGATAGCTTCAATCTTTTAACCGGACTTTAAAATATTATTTCATTATATTTTTAGTTATCAACTCAAAAAGGGAAACAAACAATTACAAATATCATCTGTTGAAAACATGAATGTATGTAGAAAGATTAGATATTTATTTTTTAATGATACAAATATCTAACCCAAGTTACAGGTCAGACTAAAATGTTAGACAAATAAGTTGAGGTGAATTCTACAGTTGCACAAACAAGAAAGTAGCTGGCATTTCGATTAGTGAAATAGGGATTTTAATTAAATGTTATGACCTTTTTGATTACAAGCCAACCAATACTTACTATTAGAACTGATTAAATATGGCATGTAGTTGTGATTTCAATCAATGTCATAGAAATTTTAATTAAATGTTATTACCTTTTTTGGTTACAAGCCAACTAATAGTTACTATTAGGACTGATTAAATATGGCATTTAGTTGTGATTTTAATTAAAGAAATAGGCATTTTAATTAAGTTTCATGACTTTTTACTTACAAGCCAACCCATACTTATTATTAGGACTGTTTAATAATGGCATGTCATTGTGATTTCAATTAATAACATAGGGATTTTAATTAAATGTCATGGCATTTTTGGTTACAAGCCAACCAATACTTACTATTAGAACTGATTAAATATGGCATGTAGTTGTAATTTCAATCAATGACATAGAGATTTTAATTAAATGTTATTACCTTTTTTGGTTACAAGCCAACTAATAGTTACTATTCGGACTGATTAAATATCGCATTTAGTTGTGATTTCAATTAATGAAACAGGGATTTTAATTAAGTGTCATGACTTTTTATTTACAAGCCAACCCATACTTATTATTAGGACTGTTTAATAATGGCATGTCATTGTGATTTCAATTAATAACATAGGGATTTTAATTAAATGTCATGACCTTTTTGTTTACAAGCCAACCAATACTTATTCTTAGTAATGTTTAATAATGGCATGTCGTTGTGATTTCAATGAATGAAATAGGGATTTTAATTAAAAGTCATGACATTTTTTATCTAATAGTTACTATTAGGACTGATTAATGATGGCATGTAGTTGTGATTTCATTAATTGAAATAGGGATTTTAATTAAATATCATGATCTTTTTAGTTACAAGCCAACCGAAACTTACTATAAGGGTTGATTAAAGATTGCATGTGTCATTGGCACATATAATAAAAAGCAATTAAGTGCGTGTGAGAACATACAGAAAATAGGGCTCCATAGTGATGTATATTTCTTGAAATTGTTAATACAATTTAAACGAAATAATTTGAAAATTATCTTAAGAATTTGTTAGTTAGTAGTTATTAAGTAGTTAAGTATTATAGTATCTAGAATATTTCACAAACTAATATTCCACAGCACATCACTCTCAAGCTTAATATTTCACAATCGGGGCTAGAAACTGAAACACGGAACCTAAACATCATTATAAAACATCATTTTTAGCGATAGCCGACGCAAAGGATACACTTGAAAAAAATTATTAGCCCCATTTCTTAATAGGGCACAATACATTCAAAAATAGAAAAAATAATTTTTTGTGACATATTTATTGAGATCTTCATAAGAATCAAATTCTTGCAAAATTTCATACACTTTGATCTAAAACTGTAGACACTACGAAGGTGTACCATGCCTGACTAAAGTCGCATTTGTTTTGATACTTTCATATCTATGCTACTTAAAGGATCTTAACAATAGGTTATAATTTTGATAACGAATGCATCTTTAAATTTGCTTCCATAATGAGAAGCATTTCAGAAACCTTGATGATAACAAAATCGGAGGATACAGTTTGGCATTGCAGCTACGTGAGAGTCATCTACATCCAAAATTTAATTACGCCATTCTATATTTAAAGGATTAAAGAATTTGTTACGCTGAGTGGGGGCGCACGGAGGTGGAAGGAGACATGCTGCTATTTTGAATGGACATCAAAACATTAGTGTGGAATGTTTATAATGAATATGTATGGTGTATGAAATTAAGAAAATAAAATGTTGGCCTATATTAGTAAAAAAGCCAAATTAAAATATAAAAATCATATATGGTTGTAAAGAGCTTCTCAAGAGCAATCCAGTGATACCACAGATGTTGGAAGACGCACACGGCCCGCTTTCTACTAGATATGCCATGTCTGTTCAACCATTGTGTCATGGAATTGTGCAAATGCACACTTCAAGCTAGAAAGTGTGAGTGTGTATATATTGGATTTTTAAGCACACGACCATGCATCAGGTCTTTGTGTGAGTAGGTTAAAAGTGGGTGTACTGTTTATATTGCTTAGTGTGCGTGCCCCCAAGTGACACGCAGGGTTTCGTACATATGGCATATCTAGTGAGAGCTGGTCGCGCGTGTCTTCCAACATCTTTGAATGATACCCATAAAATACCATATAATAGAGCGAAACCACACCATGTCCCTGACAAAGCCACACACTCGCGCACGCACGCACACATATATATCTATTGTCAGATTTAAAGATATGCCAGTGAGAATACTCAGGATTATAATAAATAAGCCAGTCTCTCCACCTTGCGCTGTTTAAGCAGTGTTTTCCAACTTCTGTTACACTTTTTATCCCTATGAATCATAACATGATTATATGTAGCCTATAACGTTCTTAAAATACAGACTTTCTAATACAAAAAGAATTTTTGAAATCAGACAAGTGGTTCCAGTAAATAATGTTAACGAACAAATAAATTTTTCTCTCTACGTATTAGTACACTTTTTTGGAAGGTTATTATGTATAAAACCTTTGCATAGGTGCTATGGTTATGAAGCTATATTAATATTAGTAAGGTATACCATAGAATGTTGTCAGCATTATCACAAAAATAAGATCCCATTAAGATCATTTGAATACAGAAATCTAAAAAGAATTAAAAACAAACATGTATACTTACTAGCAAACTATTATCAGCTAGTGACACACTGTCGCTTGTCTTCCTCTTCTCTGGCTTTGGATCAGACGAAGTTGGATTAGCGAGGGGATCCTGATTGATGGGTTCTTCCATGCCATCCTATGATTATAAAAAAAAAATTTTAACTCAGCCTTAAAAGTTCCATTGCCAATTGTAAACATTTTTGAAAAACCAGCGTGAAGTCTATATCTCGTGGTTTGAAGATGGTTATGTAATTATGGCATTTCAAACAAAAATGTAATCAACCGATTATATTTGACAAGAGACAGAGAGACCTTAAACACATTTAGTGTAAATAGTAGTTTCCAAAAGTAACAGATCGGCCGTTATTGACACTATGACCTATATAAACTGAATCTACCATTTTCTCCTTCCACAAAAGTAACGGAATATCTTTGCAGCCAAATACTCATGCATAACTAAGATAATATGTTTTTATAGGAGCTTTGCACAAATTATTATAATGTTTGAGTATCACTGCATTAAGATATATATAAAAATCACTGAAATTTATGTTACGTAACTGATAACATTAATCAGAGTACTTGACCATTTCAACAAGTGTTCTGAGTCATCATAAATGAACATCATATCCATTACAACAATAGAATACATAATAATTTGCAGGTAAATTTAAAGAAATATAAATTTTTGTCTAAGAAAACGCTAGGAAAATTTTAGTTTTTTTTATAACCCTTAACTGATTTTAAAAACACTAGATGACACTATTCAATTTATCTTTTTTCTACCAGATTCTAGGTTACAACTCTGGGTGCATTCGTTTGGCATATAATGTCTACCGACATAAAGGAGGCTGATATCATTGGTTATGACTCCCGCATAACTATAATAATTTACATTTAGTCTCATTTTACCACACAATTTAAAGATTGCTCAGTCGAAAACTTAATATCATGATTAACTATACTTCAACATACATTCATTTACAACAAAAAACGAATCATTATTGTAAATTTCCTATTTGTTTCCTTCTCGTGACATGTTGCATGTTCTACACTCATAAAGCGAAATAATTTTTGATTTGTTATCGCCTATGAAACCGGACCTGTCGTGTCTCTAATAGACAAGTTTATTCTGGCTTATATTTTACAAGAAATATATGCAAAATATTATTTATACAAAAAGAAAATTCCATTACGCAATTTTCAAAGCGGGACAGGAAATATGTTACACTATGCAATTACTCTCGATAGATTACAATTCTTAAATAATGCACTTGACACAATTCTAAGTCTAGCTTTTCCCCACAGTTTCACTCGCATGGTTATAGTTACAAACTTATAGGTAGAAAATTAAATATGCGGCACCTAGGATAATTAAGGGAAATTAAATTAGAAGTCTTCATTTTTGTAGCTTTATAACACAAATAACGATAAAAACTAAAATATTTTCTTCTAAATTCAGTATTAAAGGGAGTATCACAAATGTAGGGAGTATCTGTTGCTCCTTTATAACGCGCACGTAGCGTTTCAAAAAATCATATCTCGTGCTTTGTTACTCCATTTGTGTACTTTTTCAGTGTCAAATATGAATTTTTCATTACTAATACAAATTTTTAAGATATAGAAGTGTAACAGCATAATTATTCCGTGCAAAAAGAGTGAAAAATTTCTAATCAAAATTTCTTAACTAAGATCGTAAATACGAACATTTGCTTTTTACTTGTTTATCCTTCTTTCGCGTCACAATGAACCGATGCGATTTTTTGCACAGATATGGTTGGCAGATCGAGAACTTTGTCTATGTCATTCCTCAGCCCGCCAACCATATCTATCAAAAAATCACATCGGTAAAGAAGCAACGGGCTTCATTGCGACGTGAAAGAAGGACAAACAAGTACACATTTATGATATTAGTTAAGAAGTTATGATTAGAAATTTTGCGCTCTCTTTGCACAGAATTATTATGCTATGTTGCACACTTCTATATCTTCAAAACTTTTCCCTCTAGAGTGTACCCAGAAGAATGTCTAGAGTCTAATGGATACTGATGGTATTGCATTTAATAAGTAAATGTAAACTGAAATTAAAAACATTTACTAACAATTAAATAAATACGGCCATCCAATATATGGCTAATACACGTAATAAGTCTGTAGAATATTTAAAAGGGAATAAAACTACATTATATAATAATAATATTGTAAGATTCTGACAATTACTCATAAAAGCTCGTTGTTAGATAATTATATAGCAATCGGTTAATTAACTGCTGAATCCCTATAAGATAATAGAGTGCTGATTGCTATTTCAGATGTTGAACAAGTCTCTAAGACATAACACTGTAATTTCATTATAATACATCAAGTGGTTTTTGTGTGATACACGTGCAGACACAGGCTCGTTACCATTCTATTATATGTACAAAATATTTTCCAAAATTTGCAAGCAACATCCTTTTCGTCATTATGTAAAACCAAATGTTTTTAATAATCGTCAAAGAATTTTTTGAGAGTATGACAAAATTATGTACGTCACTTTTATTTTAATAGCTATTTATTAATTATGAACAACTATTAACAAAAATTCGTATTTTCAACTTTTAACTTATTCGGAATGAAATTGAAAGAAAATGATTGTGTTGCATACATTCTTAGCTTCAATTTAATTTTTTTTCCAATACATATTTATTTTATTATCAATTAAATTCCTAGTTCCAATTTTAATAATAGCCATTCGATCACAGAATCTTTCCTTCATTAATGGTGAAGGGTATAAGATTTCCACTGCTATTCGTGAGTGCCTATGTGGTTTTTTCCTTATACAATATTTTTTCTTATGCAATAACAGGTAAAATAAGTTTTTTGTTTTAATGTTATTCTAAAAATGCATAACTAATGTGAATGCAGTTTGCATGTTTTATTCCTGTAGTATTATATTGCAAACCATTACTTATACGACAAATGAGTGCTGAGATATATGTTTGCATGATCCATTTCTACCCAATATTGTTTTCTTGTTTACACTCAGGATAGGAAATAAGTCTTATTTCTAAAATTATCTTATATTTAAGTCTTTAAATGAAAAACAATTAAAATATTTTTTCAGTCCTCTTGTAAAATGAATAACTGTAATAATGATTAAACAATGCGTACTATCCCTTATTCCCATAAAATGATTGGAATTTTTCGGTTTATTGAAGTGAAAACTTTTTTAGGCACTCTTTTCAGAGCAGTGAACGAAGCTGAGCCATCACGCTCGTGTCGGTGATGCTGAATAGTTATCACGCTCGGGTCGGTGACGCTGAATCGGGTAAACACAGCTCCCTTCGGCATTGGACAAGTCAACTACTTTTCTAGTCGCACCATGTGCACTTTTCTTAGATATTTAATTAAATTTAAAACTAAGTATTTATAACATATTTCAGTTTCCATAAACCTAATGTTTCATTCTTCCGGGTAAACTCGGTTTCCTTTAGCATGAGCCAAGCAAGTTCACTGTCTAACACGGTGCGCATAATTTCAAGACTTACATTTTAATTTTGTTAATATTTTATTTTGAATTTATTTTATTTGAAATATTTGTACGTTATTATATTTTAAAACTACTTTAATAAACTTCTATGGCAAACTTATCGCTAGAGGTGCAATCTTCCAGTCAATTGAAATTTCAGTGCATTTATAAACTTACAATATATATATATATATATATATATATATATATATATATATATATATATATATATATATATATATATATATATTATGTGTGTGTATATATATATATATATATATATATTCTTTTTTTATTCTAGTTGCAAAAACGTATTAGCAAAATTAAAATTCTATATATACCGAAAAGTATTTTTTTTCACGTTAATATTCAAAATTTGGTTACAACTCAAGTACACTATAGCTATCAAAAATACTTCAAATATATACAAATGGCATAAAACTGAAAATGTTGACATTTCTTATAAAATAGTATTACCATATTCTATAACAGTGATCATTATTTTATTTTTATGAATATTCAATTTTATTTTTATTATTTCTCTTAATTTACTCTAAGTCATTGTTTGTCACATGCACATAGTAAGAATTGTTGAAAAAACATGAGAGTTGAAAAAAATTCTTATTAGAATTGCAAGTTTATTCTTGCACGCTGTAATAACATAATATACTTTTTTAGTGTAATAAGACAAAATAAATCAACGTGCTATCTTTTTAGAGTTTATTGCACTTTTATAACGGCATTAATCGCATTAACATTTTGTTACAATCCCGTCTCTCGTTGTATATGTCTGTAAGTCATAACAAATTAAAATAAGGTTAGTCATCATCCGCTATGCAGGTAAATCACACGACAACTATAATGACAACGACTACAACAAAAGTTTTATCAAAACATGATAATAGTAAAGTGTAGACGCCCACTAAAATTGATAATTAGAAAGTCACCCCTCAAAAGAAATATATTATCAAATTAAGATACTGTAATAATTACTTGGTGATAATCAAACTTACCATCATATTTAAACGGGTGTAAAGAGTTTTTAAAGATTAATACGTCGAATTGTAATAGATTTTATTTTCCTTAATGATTGTAACTTTTAATCAACTGGGTGGACATAAATTCATACAAACACTGACATTTCATTCTTGACAACTTCAAGTGGAGGTGGCCGGCTTTTTTTATTTGTTTTACTACTTGGATTATGCAAGAAAAATATAGCCAGTAAAATTAGAAAAATATAAAAATTTTCAATGAATTAAATTACTTAACTAATATAACTTTATATAGTATTTCACATCTTACTTTAGATATTAAAATAGTTTAATTTGAAATTATAAATAAATATGGATTTCAAAATAATATTCACAAATAAAAAAATAAACTTCACATAAATTAAAATTAAAATTTAATTTATTTTGTAGATAAAGGAGCACAAGAAATTATATTTATTTTATATTTTTGAAAGCAAAGTTCAAAGTTAAATGGTTTAAACCAAAGATATTGAATCTATAAACGATAACAAAGTAGCATAGACAATTCTATTTATATTAAACGTCAAACTGTTTAGAAGGCGAACTCGAACGAAGTTTTTCTAAAAAAGCAATAATATATTAAAACATCACCTTAATATCACAATACCGTTTAAATACAATACTTACACCTTCAATCAGCAACATGGAACAAACATCTAAACGGAAAAAGATCGAGATACAAGAAAATGCGCCAAAAAAACAAAAGGCTGAAGGTTTGTTTTCATATACAACCAACCAACATACTTATGTACATTTCCTTTGTACAGGAGTCATGTAAGTGTGTGAGTGAAACATATTTTAATGATTTGAAATATCTATGTGGACAATTTGTATAATTTTTCAGACTTGGAAGTGACGGGTATATCAAGAAGCGGTCGTGTTAGGAAGAAGAGCTCTAAATTAATGGATTTCGAGTCGCCCGACGATATAGAAGCGAGATTTCGCAAGCAAACCCCCATGAAGGGGTTTAGTTATAGGACGATATCGGAAACTGAGGGCGAATACGTAGAAAATAATGGTAATTTAAGCAAAACCGACATGGAGATGGATGACGGTGGTTCGGGCAGCGAATCCGACTTTTATGATGGAAATATGGAAAATAATGATAGGTAAGTTTTTGATAAAATTCTCTTAAATAGTACAATGATTATAGGTAGTTGTAACTATTTAATACGCGTGAAAATGCGTACATTCGTTAATTATAAGCAGAGTTTTTTTTGCGGAAAAAATATGCGGTTCGTGTGCGAAGTACGTAGTATTCTATAATTTTTTCGTATACCGGCAAAAATAAAATTTACAATTTTTTTCGCTACAACTAATTGAAATCTACAAAAATATATAAACTATATTTTATTAATTCATTTGTACATGTGTAGACATTTTTTCATATTTATAAAGAGAGTATATATATGAATGTTTATATATTTTATTCAGTTTCATATTTTCCACAGTTTTAACAGCATAAATGAGTTAATTTTATAATTCTTTTATTACAATAATAATAAATCTAATAACTATGAGGAATAATATAAACTTCATTGGTTTGTTCAGATATTTATAAATGTGCATATATTACATTAAAAATATGAAAATATCCATCAAATATAATAAAATTTAAAAAAAAATGAGACTTCTACTCTTATATTTTTTTCAATTAATGCTATTTTCTTATTAATAGTTACTACTTAATTTACTGCCAACACAATACCATCTAACCACCTAAATGGTAATAGTTTAATATTAGAATTTGTCTAATAATTAAGTTTATATGAAAAAAATTAACATATTTCGAATATTCATTCTCTCAAATAAATTTCTGAGTTCTATGCATTTACGTGATATAAAAAGATGCATTGATACAACTAAGGAATTTCAAATTAAGTTAAAAATTACTTCCAAAGTTAATCTTTATCGTTCAGTATTTCATTCTTCAATTTTAAAAGGATAGGCTATATTTATAATGGTGTACTATTGAATAGGCTATATTTATCCAGAGTGGTGCAGGACCATTTTACAAAACATAAAATATTAGCCAAATTATTAAAAAGATATAGTCGGCGGAAATTTCAGTTTGCATGAGGGCCAAAATTACGAAAATTAGATATATAGTTATACTCAGCTTTTCAAGCTCTATCGAATGGCATATTTAGGTTGAAAACGACCAAGTGGGAAACCACCTTTTTCTGGAATATGTACCATTCGATACAGTTTGAAAAGCTTAGAAAGGCTATGTATCTCATTTTTGCACTTTTGTCTTTTAAACCAATTGAAATATACATTAAAAATTTGACATTGATCTGGGGAAGGTTGAACAATTTTTTAAATTTCTACAAATGAGCCAACTATGGTATATATCCCCTGTAAATATTTTATCTGTTATAACCATTTTGATATATTTTAATATCCATTTTGACATTTTTAATTTCTATAGAGTTTCAAAGCTGAAATGCAAATTTATCCCTTGTTGAATTCTTTATCTCTGTCTGTAAGTCACTGTGACTTCATAATTATTTCACTCTAGGACCAATTATCACGTAATTTTTCAGGGAAATGAATTATGTGAATACAAAGAAATAAAGAAAAAATATTTTTTTAATTTCTTTGAAATTTCTTCCATTATATGGAATGTAGAAAGGGAAATTTGTAAGAATTTTCCAACAAACGCGGAACTCTTCTAAAATGCAATTGAAAACATGTTTTTTTTGACTCTGCATCTTGTGAGATGGGAGTCCTCTCCTTTCCGTTCCACCCAAAATCGGGATAATGTCATTTGGTGACTATTTCAGTACAATTTTGGTTAACTTGCATATTAAATCAACTGAAGACAAGTTATTTGAGAAATATACTGGGCAATGTGTTTGCGTAGTGAAAAGTGATATTAATATTTATAGTTTAATAGAAATAATAGGTATCCTTATCTGTGTCAATTTTTATATGTAACTAAAGTGTTTTATGAGCATATGTGTGCACAGGACAGTCGTAGTCAGAGTTCTGCTTATACTTACACAATTATTGAAATAGAAACGTATTTCTTGTAAAAAAGTATAAAACGATTTACATCAGAGAATGAAGTAAAATTAAATTGTGATTACAATCTTCTTATATATCGGATAAATCGAAACTTCTGTTAGAAATTAACATAATGATAAGTTATAACTTTCGATTTAACTGGCAAAAGTCAATAAAGTGTCGTGCCTAGATGTTAAAAGAATAAATGAAACTCTTAAGTAGAAAAAATGAAGTAGTATAAAAAGAAATTGAGTGTTCTTTTATGAAATGAGGATTTTATAATACTTTATAAATGCTATTTCCATGAAAATATGTGAACTAGCAAGATAAAACTAAGTGCAGATCGTTTCTTTTTATATCCTCTATACACATATTTAATATATTCATGAAATTTCAGTCTAAAACTTGAAAAGGGCGAAAGATATTCATTTTGACAACAGAAGAAAGAATTTCGATGTTGGTTAATAGCTTATTTTTAATTAATTTGGGCAGTGGATACAACTTAATAAAGAGATTGGGATAATAGATTTTTTTGTTATTGTTTCTAAAATTATCACATACTTTGTTAGATTTTTTTGTCATTTTTGTCTCTTAGTCATCATTCTTGATATATTAATAATGTAATATATGCATGTTTACAATAGCTTTTTTATGTTTTACATTATTTTTACAAATTATATATTTTTTGCTCTTTCCTGATTGTCAATTGGTCAATTAATTGCTTTTTTATGTTAAAAATTACATTCTATTTGGCCAGGTCTATTTTTACCAGTCTCCTTTGGACATAATGTAGCAAATGTACAAGAAATGTTGCATCAACTTTCAATGATAGAATGTCATACTCTTTTACACTGACATATTTCTTGTACATTACTTGTAATCGAGCACAGTTTTTATACATGCCCTTCTATTTTTACGAGTCCGTTATTACAAATCTTTTAATATCTCCTAGTCTGCTTCATCTTTCCTTTTTATGGTTCCATAGTGCAACAGAAACCCTTAGGATTTTATCATACCTTTCCGTACGTCCATCACAATCTCACAGGTTTGAAGAATCTGAAAATTTCTAGATATCATTCCTTTAGAACTTTCAACTAAAATTATTTTAGTTAACTTGCTTCAACATCTTCAAGAAGTGCAGATAAATGCAATATCCTATTTTTAATGCGTTTTCCAACTTGCGGAATATCTTTGAAATTTCAACCCTGGAGGATAAAAAACAGTGAGCCGTCACGGGACGCCTGGCAGATGTGAAACATCGTGTTCGTACAAGTAATATGCATAAAAGACAAGATTATTACAGGAACTAAATATAGCATAATGAAAAAATAAAGTATTACGAATTTCTTACAGAAAATGGCTTTATTTAATAAACATTTATTTACAATTAATACAAAAATAATAAAGCACAGGGTTGTATGTACCGTAGTAAACAACATCGTCGAACTGAGTGAGGAGGGGGTCGCGTAGTCGGTTGCGCATAGCGACACGTCGCCATACCGTACACTACTACATATAGACTATATATATACCTTAGTGTAGTGTGGCGACCCGTCGCCATGGCAAGCGTCGCCACGCCAACTATCCGGTTTATACCTGCGCCTATAGATGTTTCACATCAATAATTGCAAATAACTCGCTTTCGTCCTTTTGCATGTCTATGATTACTTCCTGTACATAATTATGTGCTTCAATATGCCATTATAAAGAGTTATGATTATTTTCATAAAAGCAATGTTCATTCTGTTTGCGTATACTCATTGTTTTACAAGGTCTTTCGTCATTTTTTGTTATGTTAAATGTTTATTTCGCACATTCATTCTTTTCCACAAATATCTCCTTATGCTTCAACATTCTTACTAAATATTTTGTACACATCTTTGGGCTATATATTACTAAAACTTGTAAGTGTATTGTCTAACGCAAGTAAGGTCAGCTAATAAGGCCAGTTCGTCTGCACATATGACATAGAATAAGAGACGTTTCCATTTCTATAATCCATTATGAGCCATTTTTTTTAACAAAACTGTCAATAGAATTGGTTAGGATATGAAGTCAGTTGCAAGATTTTATGGTTTGTAATTCAAGAGGAAATAGTGAGAGGAAAATTGTGTCATTAAGTGAAGGCGAGGACTTTTATGGTGTACTGTTTTAGTATTCTTGGTATGAAGCAATGATGGGAAAATTTATAAACTTAATACGGTATATGCGGCTCTTTGAGACTACGCTTTTGCCTGTATAACTTGGAATACCATTGTCATTTAATGGTGCTTATACAGTCTTTAACGAGTGTCGGTTCTTATTTGTTGATTCTTAAAAAGGCTTTAATGATGTTAATATATTAATATGTAGCCTATATTCTACATTAAAGGTTAGATGTTTTTAGGGTTCTCTGTAACTTAAAAGGAAATGACGGAGCCCTCTCAAGATTACTTACTCATGCGTCTATCTGTCTGTCCGCCTGTTAGTGATATTTCAGTGATGATGCTTATTATAATACATGTATCCAGCAATTCAACAATGAAACAATATTTATAGTGAAATTTTACTGGGCCCTGTTAAATACTAAAATTTTATTTTTATTTTTATTTTCATATATTGTGTAGTGTATAAGTTAATAGAAAACGTTATAGTTTCTAAAATTAAATAAAATCCTTTAAAACTGCAAACGATTTCGTTTAATTTTTTTCATTACGATCTTTGCTGTGACCGAATTTATTTATCGTGAAGAGTAAAAAAACATATTTTTAGTTTTGATTGTATGTAACTCGTGAACAAATAGTTTTATTAACACAATTTGGTTACGACTTCCGAATGGGTATGGTCACTGTCTATTTTTCTTGCCAGATGGCGCATCATCGACATTATCTATGGAGCGACCATTGTCAAACGTCCACTATATAAAATTTAGTCCGTTTTGTATGTTCGTAGTTTTTATAAAATTTCATTACAATAATATTTTATGTATGTTCCACGATGAATACATGTTTCAACAATATATTTTAATGTTTATTTCCCAAAACTACAAAAATGTGGCAGTATTCTGTCTTGACACTTGCTGTTTTTCTTCAGTCGCCATCTACAATAATTTTGCATGGCCTTCCCCATTGATAATATATAAATTATTAGTTCGGCAATATATTATTTCGCTGCTGGGCTAAAAATAAGGGGATCTATAGTTGAAGTACTGCATCTTTATTACCTGCCGATTCGACGTGGTGTTGGTATTGATAATTTTTAAAAAGAAGTAAAAAGATCATCATCGTGATGAGGCTAAAAAAATTTTTTTCTCAGCCTCGTTATCATGATGAGGCCAAAAAATATTTTTTTTAGATCTCACTAATTTTACACTTAAATTGATGGAATGCTAAAGTACCCCATTTATCATAGTTTTAGCGGAACCGCAATGATCCTGTTCTTTTTTTCGTGTTGGAAACATGGAAAAGAAATCAGAGCATTTGTTGACGATTTTGCATAATAATTAGTAGTACTTTGAAGTCAAAACCGTGAAGACTTTGTTAAGTAAATAATTTTTCAAATGTGACATTATCTTTACTAAATAGTACAGATTTTGACATAATTAGACAATTTATATTTGGAAAGACAAAATAAATTTCAAATAATATCGAGTTTAGGCATCTTAAAGAGGACACCTTTTCAAACCAACCTTAAATATATTTAATTGTTTACTAATATATTTAATTGTTTACTAGTTTTTATGGTCAAGTTTCAAAATAAATTTTTTTACGTAACATTGAAAATTTAAAAAAAGTTTGTTAAAAAAATAATTAAAGGAAATTACTTACTTGGACTTAAAAACAATCCATTGGTTTTGACATAAATTTATTTAACTTCGTGCCGCATTTCGAAATTGGATAAAAATACTTAAGATATTTTTGTTATAATTTTTTATTCGAGTGATAGATAAAGTATTATCAATAAATGGTTAAAACTACAAACTTTCTACTTAAAAATACTTTTTTTTATTTTAATTTTAAAGATTTTTTGCAGTTTTGAAAATTTTCAGTGTGACTTTAATTTGGTGCATAATGTAACAATAACAATTCATTAAAAATACTTAAGCATTGATAATTTATTTTCATTTCTAGTATGGACTCGGCAGACAGTGAAGAGGGACCTCCATCAGATCAAGACAGTCAGTCAGGTGACGCACCCTCAGCCCCTGCCCACTCACTCTACATGTTAGAAAAGAGCACTAAGAAGAAACTGATCGTTAGAGATGGGAAGGTCGTTGGCAGAGCTAAAGCGCAGCGGAAGGATAAAGGTATGTAAAGGGTCGAAGGACGACATGGTATCGGAATGAATTTCTGATATGTATATACAAATATATATAAATATACATAAATATACATATATATATATATATATATATATATATATATATATATATATATATATATATATGCTCTGATTTCTTTTCCATATATATATATATATATTTTTTTTTTTTCAACAACGGGTTGTGTAATATGTCTTCATTAATAATTGGGTATTTGACAAATTTTTTTTTATTTCATTAATCATAATTTCAAGGTACAAGCTGATGACGAGTGAAATTTTTTTTTAATAATCTTAAAAATTGACCGAGTTATAAAAGTTTAAATTTAACCTTTAGATAAGGACGGGGCAATACTGTGTTGTGAGGTCATTTTAGGATATACCCAACTGTATCCGTATCTTGAAATTTACAAGCCTACGACTGGCTTATTTTTCAATCAATATTTGAAATTTTTTCAAGACTGGTTTTTAATTAACTTATATTTCACAATATTGTATAAAAATATCAAAATTTAGAATGAGTCAACTACCGGATTAATCTTATCTTTTATTAATATTAGTGTATACTCATATTCGGCTGACTTTCTATTCAAACAACTGACTAATATACAATATGTATCATAACTAAATAGCATAACTTCAACCACTCGTTCAATTGATTGTGTGTAATCCGGCAAAATGTTATTTTTTAAATCTGTCATCTAGTTTCAAAATAATTAAAGTTTAAATTTTGTATGAAATCATAGTTATGATTAAATTGGCATCCTGTGTGAATAGTGCCTATTGTCAGTTTGGCAACGTGTAACATATTGTAAATTGTCAAATGTGTGCACATTCCATATTGACGAGTTGACATTTATCTGTTGGAAAAAACTAGAACTAAGGTTTAGGTCTTGTTATTAATTGACTTGGCATATTACACTTTAATATTATAATGGTAATAAATGATACTTGGTTAAAATAATGTTCACTTCTTTATATTTGCTTCTTTTTATCATGTATTCATTTACTAAGTACCTACGCTGTTGTATGATGTTTTGTGGCATACATATTTTTATTTGAAAATTACTTTGTGCAAGCGTAAACAATAAAAAAATTCAAATTATTTTGTTTTACAATGTTTTTCTGCACTTACCTAAATTTAATCGTAAGGGCTAATTGCATTTGGCAATTACACTACTGGCGAAACTGTTAAGATGTAATACATAATAAATTATATAATACTAAATCAAATCCAAATATTTGCTTGCACTAAAAATCTTGTCCAAATATTGGCTCGCACTAAAAAACTAAAGGACATATTCAACTAATTTCACTCACTTGTGAACATATTACAAACTTTTAACAAAAACCACTGACGTCCATTATACGATAAAATAAGTCAACTGTCATTTCGCAAACAATAACTATCTCTTCAAAAAGATTCAAAGTATCTGATTGGTTTTTTTCTCATTTATGAGTGTTGCCATGTTAAGAAATGAGTAATATGAGTAATATGCAGATTTATTTTGAAATCACAATTAAAATTAGACTAATATTATCATTACGAAGCAAGTAATAATTCATCTAAATGGCAAATGAAACAGTATTTCATTAATAACTTTATTTTAAAAATGTATAACATAATTCTTTATAATCTTAGATATTTGGGGAATTATGGATGTTAAAGATTTGGCAATAATTTTTATTTACGAATTGTAAACAACCACGATTTTGAAATTGATTTTGTTATCTTTTAACCATCTTTTATAAAATTATGCAAATGAAATGGTTAGTTCGAAAAGTCAAATTCACCATTGATTGCTAAGAAAAGTATTTATGCAATATTGCCACATTTCTTACGTTTTTTGAAATAAGAGACATAGGTTGATGCATTTCCGTGTTAATGACATGATAATTTTTAAATTTGAGAAAAAAGTGTTATGATTTTTTAAAAAAATTAGGTGTTACTGTATATATATATGTGTATATATATATATATATATATATATATATATATATATCCGTTTGAGTGCCAACGAGCGCCATCGCGCTCGTGCGTATACTAACTAAATTTGCCAAGAGCGCGATGGCGCTCGCGAAATCAGTTGCTGTTTAGTGCGCGGTAGGGGAGGTCGCTCGCACGCATAGCTAATTTTTTATCTTTCTACATGTTACATAAAGTTCAATTTATAATATTATTAGTAATTACAATATAAAAAGGATCCAGGAAAAGAAAATTTTTAACCCATAATGTTGGAATACGAAAATAATTCGAGTTGAAAATTATCGTTTTTCAAGTTGTGAAGAAAGTGATAGTGGGAGTGACTTTGGGTGCGCTCACAATTTGGCGTAATGCAAATTTTGAGTGATAGTGATAATAGTGACGATAACAATTATTTTGCTGATACGGAGGATGTACCGGACTGCAAAAATACCATGTGACCTTGATTTCATTTTTTGTTATAATTTTTGTTCACAATATATATTTCCATAATTTTCTTTGTATTTTATTATCCAAATACAAGTTTTTATCAAGAAAACACCGAAAAAATTATTAAAATTGTATAATTTTTGGAAGAGATACAGTTTTTTTTCGAGACAAGGGTAAATGACATCAAAAACAAAAGATTTCTTTCGCATTTTTAAGTATATATGAATAAAAAACCATGACACTAAAACGGATATATATATATTATAAACATGTTGTTATTATACGTTAATTACATAAGTTATTATAATTATAATCCTTTGATGACATTTCTGTACAATCGTGCCTTGTACAGTAGTAACGTTATCCACACTGAACGTGATTACTGAATTCTTTTTTGTTGTCATATTGGTTGTCACGGAAGGACAACACTTTTTTTTTAATCCACTCACTTTTTCTTGTAATTCTTGTTAGAGAATATCTTTGGATTTTTAATTTGGTAATTCCTAAAATAAGGAAAGAGGTAGGGTGCACATGTTTTTAAAAATCTTTATTCAATATATCTTGTAACAACATAAAATGGATATATCCATATATTAATTTTTTTATTATCAATAGTGTCCTGGATATTTTTGCATGAGGTTAGCAATAAAATATGTGTAGCTATGTTAATTTTTAAATTTCTAAGCGAACATATTTTGCCTTTTATGTATTAGAAGCGTTGGTAAATATTTTTCTAGAATATAATTTTAATTACAATTATAATCGAGTCTTGATACAAACTTTCTAGTTTTTCATACGTGCAGGATGAAACATTGCGAAACATCACTTACATGGCAAATTCTCACTTTTACAGGGAAGTCCCGCGTGACTGCTTACATGCTGTGGGCACGTGGCGCGAGAAATGAACTGCTCCGAAAGTATCCCGACATGGATTTTTCTGCAATATCCAAACGACTGGGCGAGATGTGGGCTAATGTAAGTAGTCTCAATTAATTTTAATGTCAAACCTGACTCGAAATATTGTATGGGTTCTAAATCAATAAACTCTTATCAATTTCAGTCTTAAACTTTGTTTTTAAAAAAATATGAAATAGTCACTGAAGATATCAACTTAACAAACGTGTGCACTCAAGCTCGAAAGTGGTGTAGCATGCTATCCACATCTTTGATACGTTACGTCATTGTATCAATTTTGACATTGAACTTGAACTGAAATGTTGTAGGTGCTCTAATTATGTTTATTTATCAATTTCAGCCTGTATCTTTTTATTTAAAAAAATTAGATACCTCACTAAGCAATAATTGACAAGTTGATGGACTTAACCTAAAAAGTAGTGTAGCACGCTATACCAATCTTTGATATGTTACATTGTTGTATATCGCAATTAGTTTTGGTAAACTTGAATAGAATTATTGTAAGAGCTCTAAATAAAATTATTTTCAATTTCTGTTTGTATATTTTTATTTAAAAAAATGAATACCTCACTAAAGTCGTCAGGTAGTGTAGCGTGCTATCCTCGTCTTTGATGTGTTACATTGTTATTGTGTTACATTGTTATTGTGTTACATTGTTATGTCGCAATGAATAAAAATGTTGTGGGAGCTTTAAATAAGGTTGTTTATCGATTTCAACCTCTATTTTTGTATTTGAAAAATGACATACGTCACTAAAGACATCATTTGACAAGTTTATGCACTTAAACTCTTTAAGTGGTGAAGCGTATTATTCCCCATCTTTGATGTTTTACTTATTGTAAGTCTCAGTGAACAAAAATGTTGTAGGTACTCTAAATAAGGTTATTTGTCGATTTCAACCTCAATTTTTGCATTTGAAAAATGACATGTCACTAAAGACATAATTTGACAAGTTTATGCACTTATAAGTGGTGAAGCGTATTATTCCCCATCTTTGATGTTTTACTTGTTGTAAGTCTCAGTGAACAAAAAAGGTGTAGGTACTCTAAATAAGGTTATTTGTCGATTTCAACCTCAATTTTTGCATTTGAAAAATGACATGTCACTAAAGACATCATTTGACAAGTTTATGCACTTAAACTCATAAGTGATGTAGCGTGTTATTTCCCACCTTTGATGTTTTATATTGTTGTAACTCTCAATGAACAAAAATGTTGTAGGTACTCTAAATAAGATTGTTTATAAATTCCAGCCTCTATTTTTGCGTTTATAAAATTAGAGACATCAATAAAGACACCATTTGACAAGTTTATGCACTTACACTCGAAACCGGTGTAGAACGTTTTCCCCATTTTTGATGTATTATATTATTGAACATTTCCATCATCTGCACCGATTTATATCCTAGCTATACTGCACTGCAAGAAGTTTTATTTCAGTAAGATATTTTCTAGACGTTGCCGTTTTTTGGTATCTCTCATCCGTAATTTATAAATTTGAAATAAAATAATTAAATTTAACAAAATTACGGTTTGATTGCAGGTGAACTTTCAAGAGCGTTACGTATGGAAGAGGAAAGCCAAAAGGTTTGCCATGAAGAAAGACGTTGGAGAAAGTCCATCTAATAAGATCATTTCCAACCAAAGTAGGTTTCTTTGAATTATCATATTTTTATTATAATACTGGTATTGCTAGTCAGAAGTAATAACATTTTGAAGATAAAAAAAAAATGTTGAAAGAAGGTAACTAATTTTTAGGAATAAGACATTTGTAACGGGAATAACAGAAGTTAAATTGTAATAATTTGGCATAAATATTTTTTTTTAATAATTGAAATCAAAAGTAATATTGTGTTTTAGAATTTGTGGCTAAATGCTGAAACACACTGTCTGCCAAACAGAATGCGCAATGTCAAAACGCATCACACAGATCATAATAATAATAGCCTTTTTATTTCTGAACATTTATAACCAGTAAATACTATAGTGTCACACAGTTCGGCGTGCCTCTAGGCATAAGCCTCCTCCAACTGTCTCCATTGGGTTCTTTCATTTGCAACCCTTGTCAAGCAGGGCCCAAAAGTAAAGTGAATATCGTCTTCCCATCTTCTGGATGGACGACCTGGTCTTTTGCTGCCGTCTCTTGGGTACCAGAGAGGAACCTGCTTATTCTATTTATTTGTTTTGCAGCGTAACATATGTCTTACCTAGTTCCACTTTTGGCAGTCAATATGAGCGAGTATGTTGGTTATTTTAGTTTTGTTTCTAATATCTACATTTATATACACACGGATCAAAGCTAATTTTAAGCAATTATGTGAGCAAGATAGCACAATACCATAGATTTAATTCCATAAACAATATTTATCTGTCACTATCATAGACATAAAGAATGATACAAATTGCATAGTCTAGCTATGCAATTTGTATCATTCTGTAGGTTCAAAAAGAGAGAGATAGCAATTGTTGACGGCTATCTATATATCTTTCATCAGTAGAAAGGGGCGTATTGGAATTTGTTTAATACTTTATGTCAGGCTACATCATAGACACAAAGACTGACTATCTTTTTCTCTAACGGCCTTCATTCTTTTTTTAATCTGCCCACCTTTGCCAGTATCAACTTAAGAAGAGGAGGCTAGGTGATACTGACTAAATAATTTTCTGGATACCTATCATTGTGGCTTGTTTATAAAAAAATAAACTAAAGAGCAAAACAAGAATTAAATATGAGTAACAGAAAAATAATGTTTATGTGCAACAAATATGTGAAGTGCGTAGTTTGCATTGAATATTTAATGCAAACTATGAGTGACGAACTTATTATTGGTTATTATATTTTTCAATAATTCTAATACTGTTATGTTTTTTTATTTATGTTTATTTAAAAGTAAACATGCTTAATAGAGTAATCTATACATATTATAATATCATAAAAAAACTGAGTCGGTACATTGAATATTTTTAAATAAAATTAAGTACTATCTGCTAAGCTTAAAACAACAGCTATACCATTGTGCTCATGGAGTTTTGAGAAAAAAAAGAAAACCAAAAATTGCTGATAACTTTTCTTGCTCCGAATTCTATGTGAACGAATCAAATTCGCGACACAAAAATGCCCAAATGGAACATTTATTAAATATTTTGTAACTTTATATTCCACTCCTACTTGAATGATGTACAATTTATTTATCGCATTGCAGGCAATACCAACACTCGACCACATCAGACTCAACCGGTGGGTCGACCGGCCAAGCCTAAGCAGCTCTCCCCCACAGCCCCAGCGCAGCAAAATCAGGTTTATAAAAAAAATGTATAATTTAAAAAAATTTAATCTTTTTCACATATTTTATTGCGTACACTCAAAATGTCAATTTAGGGCAACAATAGGGTGTATCTGTGTTAGAAATAAGAACACAGAACATATAACGCAGGTCAACAGTAATTTTTATGTTGTAAAATAATAACTCTCGTTATGAAAATAACATTCATTTTATTCCATTACATCTAGTTCTTCCACGAACCAATTTTTTTTAAAATTGCTTACAGCAATATGTTGCATTTTTTTATTGCGACAACACTATCGAAGCTAATTTTTCAGTGAGAAAAGTGTTATAGGTTTTCAAACTTATCAAATTGGTTTATTTAGTAATATAAGTGCGTGTTTGTCTTGTTTTGCATGTTTAATAGGTTTTATGATTTATAAATGCCATGAAAAGGAGGCATAATGTTAATGATTTCAATAATTTTTATTATATATATATATAAAATTGTAATTTGCAAAAAATTGTATTAAAAGTGCTCTGCTTATTTTGCATTCTAAATAAGTAAAAAGACAAGTCTTAAGCACCTTACATTGTGGCGCTACATATGTAAAAGTTTTGAGAAATCGGAAAAAAGATTTTGCCCTTCAATAAATTTTGGAATACGCTCGCTTTAACACCTTTTGTACTACAGTAAGTCTTATAGGTGTTTTATTGCATGACAGTAATGACCTGGGATCTGTTCCTGTTGCTTGTGTACTTATAAGAAACGTGGCACTCTTTTTAAATAAAGTTGAATGTATTGAATATATTTGACGTTAATTTTGTAGAAATCCATTATTGACAATTAAATGAAATTACGTGATGTAGTATTATTTCTATTTTCTTTAAGTTCTTTACCACGACCTAGGTTTCGTTGTATTACAGGAATTAAATATGTTTATATTAGTTTATTAAATATGCAACAAAACCTAGATCGTGGTAAAGAACTTAAAGAAAGTAGAAATAATACTACATCATGTAGTTTCATTTAATTGTCAAAGTTGAATATAAAAAAGCACATTCGGGTTCTTTGTGGAGACTTAAAAGTATGGTTCTCGGACGGCAATCAGGATTTACTAAATTTACAAATTATAATGCAATGACCACTGCGATGAGCCAATTTAATATATTAAGTTATAATTATTAAGTATGTCTCACAATGTTACAAAAATTATTTTGGGTTTGTTGCAGAGCAAACACAATAATTTTTGAAGAATGTTTTAACAAAAATTCATATACACTGTCAAAAATCGTATCACTATGGTAACGACAACAACATGATGGCCATTCTTGAAATGCATTGTTTTATATAATCTTTTGGCTACTAGTAACTTCAAAATCATTAAATGTAGATGTCATTGAAGATTTAAATAATTTAGAACATTCTAGAACAGTCATTCACTGCTTTCACATTATTTTTAACAATAAATAATGTACATTACCAGACAACATTAATTCTAATATCACAACTTCCATGCAAGGAAAACTCGGAGAAATGCGAAAAACTGTAATAAAATGGTGTTTTATTACATGATGGTAACAATCTGTTTATATATTTGTTATAACAATTGTGTTATTACATGATGGTGACATCTGTTCCTGATGCTTGTTGACTTATAAGAAACGTTTTTATAAATAAAGTTGAATATATTGAATATATTTGGCGTTCCATTTTGTAGAAATTAATTATTAACAATTAAATGAAACTACGTGATGTAGTATTATTTCTACTATCTTTAATTTCTTTACCACGACCTAGGTTTCGTTGTATTACAACATCTTCAGGTGGGCTATTAGCAAAGATCTTTACTAATAGCTCTCCTGAACAAAACTTAAAGAAAGTAGAAATAATACTACATCACGTAGTTTCATTTAATTGTAAATGGGAAATAAAGACCATACAAAAGTTCTAAATTTGCATGTGGCATTTGCATAATTCCAATGACTGAATGATCTGAACTATCTCGAATTTTAACAGTATTGGCTGTTTTGCAACCATGTATGATGCAGCCTTTTTTCTATGAATTTGCTGGTATGTTTTACCACTTTTTCTGTAATTTCATCGTTTATAAATTGCCGGCTTGTACTGAACGCTAGATCCTTCTAAAAAATATTTTTGTAGTTGATATCTCACCCTATCATAATTAGATTTTCACCTTATTACACCCGCAAAAAAATTAGTTTTTATCTATAAATATATACACTCTTGCATAAAAAACGGGCGGTTTTGATTTTGTCATATAATTAACAAAATGTTATTTACTAAGAGGTTGTATTAATTGTAATTGTTACTGGCAGGTATAGTGTATTCTGGCACATAAAAACGAACGTTCTAAATTTGAAATATATTCTTTTTGAATGAAAATTCTCTTTCACTGAGAAAAACGTATTTTTTGGCGGTAAATGAAATCCAACTCTTATTTTTCATTTGTTACGTTTTTTTATTTTAACAAATAAATTTTAATTAAATTTCTGCTGTTTGCTGCATTAGTTCACTTCTGTTTGCTGTTCTCAGTATGGTTGAAAAAACGATAAGAGCTAGTAAAATTAATACGCTGCTTGAAGAAGGCTGTAGCCAATGTTATGTGTCTCAGCAGTATAATGTGAGCCGTTCCACTGTCCAAAGGACCGGCAACGATACCAAGAAACTGGCTTCATCCGTAGAAGGCCCAGTTCTGGAAGAAAATGGTGCACTGAGCCCCGGGACAACCGCTTCATAGTCAGTCAAGTGCTACAAAATCGTCAAGTTACGTACGTTGATCTCAAACAGAACTTCGAGGACGTCAGAGGTACACGAGTAAGCATATGGACATTCTGAAGGAGACTTCAGGCCTTCAATATACGTAGCTATCGCCAAGCTCGGGGCCCTACATTGCTTCGTGAGCATCGAGTTGTCAGATTGAGATTTGCTCAAAATTTTTCTTCATGGACTCAACAAGACTGCAATCTCCGATGAAGCTCATATAAAGATTAGTGATGTGGATCGACGTCGGCAAGTCTTACGAAAACTTTGAGAACGCTTCGCAGAAGTGTGCTTTGAGGAAATCACCCCTTACGGTGGAGGTTCCTTAATGTTTTGGGCTGTTATTAACTCAGATGACCATACCGAGCTAGTTTTTATTGAAAATGGCACACTTAATGCACAACGGTACATAACAGAGGTTCTTATTCCTCATGCCCAATCTGCATTAACAGCAGTTAGAGGTGAGTCATTTTTATGGATGACAACGCTCATGCCCACTGCTCTAGAGACGTTGATACGTATATGCAGGAGGCTGGTATTCATCGGTTAGACTGGCCAGCTAGAAGTCCCGACCTCAATCTGATAAAAAAAATATGGTATAAACTCAAATGACGCATCAGAGCCGTAAAACCAGCTCCAGAAAACATTCAGGCCCTTAAAAATGTGATCGACGCTAAATGGGAACGTATTCCTCAGGAAATGATTAAAAATGTCTAAAGCATGCCTAGCAGATTAAGCGCATTGATTTTAGCTAGAGAGGCCTTATTCGTTACTAAATTTTCAAATTTTTTGTTAAATTTATAAAAAATATTCAAAAATAAACTTTAGTCATTTTCAATGTATCAGTATGAAAACGCTCGTCTGTGGACTTTACATCGTTTTTTTTATTTATTCGCATTTTTAATGAGTGAAGTAGTTAAAAAGAATATCTCAATAATAAATAACAATATTCTCATCATATTGCCATATAAAACGCATCAAATAATAACAAAATAATTCTGATATGGTTTATTCCTATAAGTGCCCGTTCTTTTTGCAAAAGAGTATATTTTCATCGCCTAAAATTTTCTTCCCCTTGAATTCTTTCAATTTCGTCTACTCTGATAAGTGATCTGAAATTTTGGAACCTCGGCTACTGATGATTAATTTTCTCGATCTTCTCCAAGAAGTAGATGCACTACTCCATTATCACAAATATGTATAAGCCATTATTTGTTATAAAAAGACACAAAATAATGTAAAATTTCTCTTAGAAAATAGTTATATTTATAAAATATAATTGATTAGAAGTATATTTGCATATGCACGCTTTAAATCTTTCAACATTTTTGTGCTAATAAATAATGAAGTCTAATTTTGTCATACAGCAGACGAGCAGTGGCAGTAGCGGCAGTGTTTATAGAGTGTCAGGCTGCGGAGCCGCTGAGGTTGGAGCCCACTTGCGTCTACTCGGGGAGAGTCTGGCAATCATTGGCGAACGGCTAAAGGAGCATGAGGCATGTACCTTAATTTATAACTTATTCTGAAATGATCAAATCAAAATGTCTCATTTATAGGTAGACACCGTTTAATGAAACCTCTGCGTTAACCGTTTGAGTGCCGATGAGCGCCATCGCGGTTGTGCGCATACTAACTAAATTTGCCACGAGCGCGGTGGCGCTTGCGAAATCAGTTGCTGTTTAGCGTGCGGTAGGGGAGGTTGCTCGCACGCATCGCTAATTTTTTATCTTTCTACATGTTACATAAAGTTCAAATTATAATATTATTAGTAATTACAATATAAAAAGGATCCAGGAGAAGAAAATTTTTAAGCCATAATATCGGAATACGAAAATAATTCTTGTGAGAATGCAAATTTGGCGTAATGCAAATTTTGTGTGATAGTGATAATAGTGACGATAACAATTATTTTACTGATACGTTAGATGTACCGGACTGTGAAAATACGATGTGACCTTGATTTCAGTTTTTGTTATAATTTTTGTTCACAATATATATTTCCATAATTTTCTTTGTATTTTATTATCCTTGTACAAGTTTTTGTTAAGAAAACACCGAAAAAATTATTAAAATTGGATAATTTTTGGAAGAGATACAGTTTTTTTTCTGGACAAGGGTAAATGACATCAAAAACAAAAAATTTCTTTGGCATTTTTAAGTATATATGAGTAAAAAACCATGGCACTAAAACGGTTAATATAGCACAGAACTGAATATGAACGTATTATTCTTTTCTACAATCATTTAATATTTAAGAGTTTAAATGAATTTTCAACAAATTTTAGTTTACAAGTAATCTATCTGTCAATTGTGTCTAAATGGTAATTTCAATGTTGCTATAACCTCTGTTTACTAAAACTTAGTTAACATTATTTGTAACTTGCAACACTGAAGATTTTTTTTGACTTAAATGCTATATTACAATGGAATACCGGGAAAATTAAAAAAATTGATAATAATCTGCGATTATTTGGTTAGTGAAAGTGTCCTTTTTACAAGTATATCTGTTTTTAAGTTTATAATGTTTGAATTACAAAAGAGTGTTCCTAATTTTATTAAGAATGAGATAGAAATTTTAACACAGTTGGTCTTCTTCATTCTAAAACTTAAAATGATTAATCAGCGCTCGAACGATATACGGGCGTTAGAAATGGTTGTTAAGACTAACAATAATATAAATTGAAGCTCGTAAACTGTTCCAACAATAATACAATTTTTTATTTGAATTGCCATTCGCATCTTATATTTTATTTTGATCAAAAAATAATGTAAACGTACAAACTAATAATGTAACGCTTTTAAGATGATACAATATTAATATTGTAAGAAATTTTCTAAATAAATATTAGAAACATAAACAACTGATATTGCAGCAATTAAGCTATGAAGATGAATTCAAACCATCCAGTCCCGTCAGTTAAAATAATCTATAGTTTAAACATTCAACAAAGTTTAACCTTAAGTCCTTTATCTTACGAAGTCATGATTAATCTGTCGTTTAAACTCTGTTGGTGATTTAAACTGTGATTGATCTTAAGATCTCAAGCAGCGAAACCTTGGAATGACTGGATCTTGACTAGAAATTCTCTCACTATGAGTGTATTAAAAAATCATCTGCTTTTTAAATATTCGTAATAAAAGTTTGCCAAATTGCGTGTCGTATTTCAATTTTGAAAGAAAACCATGTTTCAATTGAAAATGTAAATTTATTTTTATCGAATGTTAAGTAAAATTTTTTCGAATTCTTTTTAAAATTATCAATGGTGATATACAATTTAATGAAACTATGTGATGTAGTATTATTTCTACTTTCTTTAAGTTCTTTACCGCGTCCTAGATTTCGTTGTATTACAACATCTTCAGGTGGATTATTAGCAAAGATATCTTTGCTAACAGCCCACCTGAAGATGTTGTAATACAACGAAACCTAGGTCGTGGTAAAGAACTTAAAGAAAGTAGAAATAATACTACATCACGTAGTTTCATTTAATTGTGAATAATGAATTTCTACAAAATTAACGACAAATATATTCAATGGTGATATATATTTGTCACAAATGTTATTTTAAAATAAAGTAAAATTTCTGTTCGATAGTGAGAAGCAAAATAACTTAGGTATTTCCTATCCATTTTAGGGTCAGATTGCAGTGTCTGGGTCTGTATCGGTGCTCCTAGATACACTGCTGTGCTCGCTGGCGCCATTGCTCTGCATCACTAGGGCCCTGCCAGCCATTGCACCACCTCAACACCTTCTCCAAGATACCCTCGATAACATAGCTTATATAATGCCCGGACTCTGAATCAAACAGTTGGAACGTAGTCATAATAAATGTCTAAATTACAAACATTTTCATTTTTTTTATTTTCACTTTCCTGTAATTTATGGTGTCATTAAAAAGATGAAACTTTCATCGGGGCTAATAAGGAGAGATCAGGTGACAAAGATTTTATGTCACGAAGGATAGATGATGATAAGATAAGAATAAACCTGATAAAACCTAGTAGAACTCGTGCTACGCACATATTTATGCTCATAAATATTTAAGGGTTCACAGCATTGCTATTAAACTATTTACAAGTGGTAACATTATTTTTCATATATTGAATCTTTGCTATGAATCTTTTTCATATATTGTATCTTTGCTAATAGCCCACCTGAAGATGTTGTAATACAACGAAACCTAGGTCCTGGTAAAGAACTTAAAGAAAGTAGAAATAATACTACATCACGTAGTTTCATTTAATTGTGGTTAATTGTGATATATCACACTATACAAGAAATTGAAAAAAAAAGATTGGACCACCCACTCCAATCTTTTTTTCTTCAAAGTTTACCTCCAATCAAAGTATATATTTAAAATAATTGTAAATTACGCAAGTGTCGTAATTGTCGATTTTCTTTTCCAACGTGATTTATTTTCTTTAATTTCATTTAAGTTTCTAAGACACCAGTTTATTTTCATTTTGATGTAATATTTAATAAATATATTGGAAAAACATCTGTAAAACATATTTGACAATCAGCCGTAACTCGTTTTAAATATCGAAATAGACTCATTTAAATTATCAATAAATAGTATATTATTAAAAATGTACTGAAACGCAAGGCGCGTTTCAGTATATTTTATAATACAAAATATCCCAATATCTCATATTTTATAATACAAAATATACTAGTAATCATGCGTATAAAACTTTACTAATAGGTTCTTTCTATAACTACCTTATAAATATCTATACTCCATTCAATTTGAAAAGAGAATGTTTGTAAACAATGCGATTTGACAGTTCAGATATTGTAAACCATTTTCTTACATTTACGTTAGTAATTTAATGTGGATTTATTTAGTATAAAATATTATAAATATATTTTTTATTAGTGTACATATTTACACAGTATACATACGTAACTTATAATAAATAGGTTATATTTTATATCTAAGAAAAATTCTGATAAGTAAGATGAAGTGTTTCGAATAATTTAAAAGTCACATAAAAAAAGACATATAATAAAATAATACCAAACATTTTGATAGAAATAGTTGTTTAATTAAATGTTAAGTTATAGAGAAAATTATTACAAAGTAATCACAAATGCTTAAGTTTTGAGTAACCATTAAAATATTTTTTTTAAAACGAACTAATGTATAAAAATACACGAAATACAATAATATTTCACAGAAAAAATACACTGTATATGTATACAATTACACCACAATTCCTATTAGGGACGCAACTATTGTGGATTTCCATGAAACGTTTTATGCGGGGCTAAATAGAGTGCGTGAGTGACAGAAACAGATTGCCTGATGAATGAAACCAAATCACGTACACGTTACATACAATTTTTGTGCAAAGCATATTGTGTTTAGGCTTACAGGCTTAGTCTTAATTAATTTTTGGCTAAATGAGTTTTATGTACATGTTTCTCTTAGCAGTTAGGCTTAAATTGTGCAAATAGGTAGGTTATGATGGATACCTGTACCCGTTATTTTAAAGCATACTGTGGCCAACTTCCATTGCCTCTAGTACTCTTGTGCATAAAATGCTGGCCAAAAGTTTGAGACCTCCGTAAGTAAATTTGGAAAATTAGATAAAATTGAAACAAATAAGAGTGTATGAAGAAAGAGGTTTAATTATCAGATTTATTATTCATCAACTTAAAAATATCATAAAATATCAATCACTGATATAAAAAATGGCCATAATAACCTAAACAGCCTTTTCACCAAAAATTCTTGCATTAAATCACATTTTTTACAAGTCTCAGCATACGAGCAACCATTTGTCTATTGTTTCTTAGAAAATATTGTTCCAGCTTTCGTGTAGAGCCTTCAAAGTGTCTTCTTGTGGAGAGGGACATCGATCTCGAATATTTCTATCAAGCTCTTCTCATAAAAGTTCGATCAGGTTGAGATCAGGAGTTTGAGGTGGCCATCCCATGTCTCTTAACATACCTTCCCTCTCTTTTCGTTCTAAATAACCTCTGCATAATGTAGAACTATGTTTTGGTTCATTGTCTTGTTGGAAAGTGAACACCTGTCCAATGGGGTATTTGACAAAATTCATTAATCATAATTTCAAGGTACAAGCTGATGAAGAGTGAAAAATTTTTTTCATAATCTTAAAAATTGACAAAGTTTAAATTTAACCTTTAGAGAAGGACGACAATACTGTGTTGTGAGGTCATTTTTAATATTGCACATTATATTCTACAAGAGGAAAAGAGACAGGGATATACCCAACTCTATCTGTATCTTCAAATTTAGAAGCCTACAACTGGCTTATTTTTCAATCAATTTTTGAATTTTTTTCA